>JAOXNO010000002.1:10251200-10316546 GCA_028565335.1 Limnodromus scolopaceus | reverse complement strand
TGAGGTCTCACCAGAGCAAAGTGGCAGAATCACCTCTCTGGACCTGCTGGCAACACTTCTTTTGATGCAGCCCAGGAAATACAGTTTATGATAGCAAGAAAACTAAAAGCAGCACCATCAAGTAAAGCAAAACCAGTAAGAAAGCTACATCTAACCTTCACAGCCTTTTAAATTTATTTATTTATTATTAGGATGTGGTGACAGGGGTAGCTCTTGACAGCAGCTCTCAGCAAGTGTTTTTTTTGTGAGACTAATGAAAAACACACACACAAAAGTAGGCATGACATCCAGAGATGACAACCCAAGCAGAAAATCTGAAAAATGCTCTATAATCCTGACATCTCTGAAGGCCAACTTCATGAAAATCTTCCACTTTGATGGGAACAGTCTGATTCACAGAGCTGCTTTGCAAAGGCTACACAAAAATGGATGTTTGTGAACTCTTTTTTGTTGTGCATTTATTCTGAATCCCTTAACACTCATAATTTGTTATTGTTGCAGATGGAAATATTTGGCACAGTTATGATTTAACAGCAATTCAAAATTTATTAACGATTTGAGGTAGATTAAGAGGTTGAATTTTAGCAGCACTTAATCATTAACCAATTTAAGGATTTACAAGATGACTTAAAATAATTGAACAGCGACTTGATCACATTCAAAACCAGCAAAATTCACACTAACCCACTATAAGGTATCCCAAATGAATACACATACATATAATCACAAGCACACAAACACACACCACTCGAGGGGTTACATACACACACACACCTCTGAGGTTTTAACTGCTGGGACCAAAGGTCCCTTTGCAATGGGCAACTCCAGTGAGCCCATGGGTGCCCCTTTTCATGTGCACACAAATATTTGGATGCAGTAAAATATGAGAACATTCACACTCATAAGAGCTAATGTGTATATAAAGAGGTGGATGAAAGAGAGGCTATATAGCCTATAGTTAAAATTTCCCTCTCCAAGTCTGGAGTAAATACAATCCATCGGCATTCCTCAGTGGGCAATAACTGTGATTAAATAGGGGTCCACTCCCCTGGCCTTTTAATGCTTGAGGTGTCAGCCAGAGTAGCATCCCAGCTCAGAGGAGGTACTGGGCACAGCCTGCAGCGATTCAGAAGAGCTCCAAGGGGCTCGCTAGAATCGTTACTTATAGGGTCCGAGACAATTAGATAGCTGACTTTCACCAGGTACTTTTCCACTCTGGCCCAACTCGGACAATGGAACACTCCAGTACTTTTTTTACCAGCTGTGCAACGCCAGGACTTGCTAGATCTTGGAGTTCTGATATCATGCTCTTTGGGCATGGTCCATACATTCTCAGGAGCGATCAATTATTGTTACTGTTCCCAAGTGATCGTACTCATGGGAGCCTGGTACGCTAAGGGGTTGCCACAGTGTTCTGATCCGTTACTCTCCACCCTTTTCTTTCATTTATGTTAGACCATTATGTATCTCAGGTAACATGCTGGTCCATTGTAGTGTTACATGGCCCAGGTTGGGGGTGGAAACCACGCTAAGCACCCAGGGGCGGGATATATTGCACCACCACAGTTGTACATACCATGAATATTTTGCTGCTAAAGCCAGGTTATTTCAGCCTTGAAACTGTAGAAAAAAAACCATGTGCAGACAGTAGAGCAAGCAGGTCTGTGACACTTTCTGGCACCGTAATGAGAGTCTGTTACACTACTCAATATTTTCTTTTCTTTCTTTTCTCTTCCTTTCCTTTAAGCTAACATCCTTTTCCTGTGCCTGAGGGAGAAGGCAGTCGATAAAAGCCGAGTTCCTGTTCACAGATAAGTTTAGAAGGCAGCCAGGCTCAGAAGTTCCTTGAATAAGCTATATTCCTACCACCTTTTTTTTTCCCCTCTGTCAGAGACGTTTGAGCCCCACACAGGAACCAGGCTCACATTGTTCAATAGCCAGGGACGTTTCCACAGTAGCTGGGAGGGTCGAAAGCTTTTTCCGCTCTTTGTTACATTTTTTTTTTTTTTTTCCCTTCCTTCTTCCAACTTTCCAGTTAAAGACTATTGCCGGGGCATTCCTGAATTAATCCAGGCTGCGCTTCAGAGAAGAGAACAAGAGACAGGTGTAACTGGGTGGGAGAAACCCCACAATGCTAGTGAAGCTTTTGCTCATCTGTAATGCAATAGGGTTGGCAGAGCTGGTCAAACACTCAGACCATCACGGGTATCACGATGGTTCTGTGCACAAGCCACGAATTCATGAGACCTCTGCATACCCCCAGAGAACTCCTCTGTCACGCACGGAAGATGGTTACTGGGAGGCAGAAGGGCTCAGGGAGGATACTCAAGATTACCCTTCAAGTATGATCTCCTCATACCAGGAAGAGAGAGAGGATTTTGAAGCTGCGAGCCCACAGGTCCGAAATGGGTAAGTACCCCAATGTGTCTGTGTAATGATAGTGCAGTCCTGTCTGATACCTTTACGTCCTGTTGATAAAGGACCACTTTCAATAGAAGCTTCTCATTAAAATACATTAGATTTTAGGGACCAATCTATACCCAAACAGGAGGGGTTTAAATGTTTTAACTACAGAAACAGAAAGCTGAATTGCTCAGGGAGGATGAAAGCACAGATGGGACCAGCTTTTTGTCGTAGTGCGAGGTGGCAGAACGGGGTTAGGTGTCCAGACACACCTGGCAGATGTAGCCTTCCAGTTCTGCTGTAGCACCACAAAACAAAACACTTCTTTCTGGCAAAGTAGAACGAGGTGAAATTAATGTACTGACTTCTTCTCATCACAAACCAATGCAGATTATTTTTACTGATCATGGCAACCTTTTCCCATCCTCAGAATGTGCCTGGCTGCAGACTTGGGCCTTGGAAATGGAGAGGGAAAGAGAATGGCAGGGTGTTAGCAAAATAAAAATAGCAAGGAGTAAATATAACAAAGTAAGGAATAATAAATAAGCATGAAAATGACTACAAATTCAATCCCTCCAAAATGTTTTCATGACAGTGTAATGCTTCTCACGGTAATCTATAGCAGAAGAGTAGCCATCCTGAGTGAAAAAGGCACCTACCTCGCTAGAAAGATTTCCAAACACTATGATTTTTTGTAAGTTTTACAGGGCACGCAAGTAGGTCTCTAAATGTTTAAAATAGATGAAAACCAAGCAGGACAGTGAATGAATCTTTTATAGCCCTGATGGATGGGTACTGCACAGCCCTGTTTGGGAGAGCTGAAACAGCAGCACAGTGAGAGCTGTTCACAGCTCAGTGCTTTAGGATGCCCTGGTATTTTTTCCCTTTAAATGCTCCTGAGGAAAGGAAAAAAGGGGGATGGAAAGAGACTACAAAACCTTGCTCACGTCATGCTTCCCTTTTACACAAATGAAAGTATGCAATCTTGCTTCTAATCTCATCTACATGTAAAATTAAGGCCTCCCTCCTGCATGGTGAGTGTATTAAAACCCTGTTGCCCTTCATACTACATCTTCCCACAAATCTGGCCTCCCACCGTTACCCTTAAGTAATTTTCTAAAGCCTGTAAGCGTTGACTTCCCGTTTCCTGATGAGTAGTAGCGTTCGATAATGACATGCTCTGTTAATTCACCAACTCCTGGTTAATGCATTTCAGACACTGTCAGAGGAAGGAAAACAAAGCCTAAGTGGTACTCTGGACTTGATTGCTGGTTGAAATGCTGAGAGCATTCTGAAAACTCAACGGTGTAAAAAGGTGCATGTACAGGTCAGCAAGATGCTATAATATACTGTCCTAATACGGATTTCTTCCTCTGCAATGTAGCTTTGTTCAGCACCAGCTTGTGTAATTCAGCTCAGCACCAGCAATTACTCATTGTAATTTCCTCCCAAGAGGAGAAATACTTCCTCCTTTTATGGAGATAGTTGCATAATGAGTCAAATCATAGCGTTCTTCCCAATTATAAAGCTACGCTGATGACTCCAGGCAATCAAATTCTAGCCTGGCAGTAGCTTTAAGGTATTTGTTCTTTTACAGTGCACACAAGCCCAGGAAGCTGGTACATCCTATGAAGGAAATTTGATAATTTGAGAAGAATTATGTCCAAAACTGAGGGGAGAGAGCACGAATAAAAAGGGACAGCACGACTCCCCTTGTAACTCCACTCCAAATTCCAAAAGTCATTGCAAATGGTTGAAGCAATGTACCTTCAGAGCCTGAAGTCCTCAAGTGCATCATGGCTGGAGTACCCTGCTATGCACAGACAAGAAGTTGTCGTGAATCTGGTATTTCATATGCGTGACGTGCCCTGGAAAAAACACTGAGGAACTGAGCTTATATCTCTAAAGGGGAGAGCAAGAAGAAAAGCACCAGGAGTCAATCAGGACTTGAGAGGTCCAGGGAGATAAAGATATGCCACAAAAAGGACTGGGGTGGTGGAAAGTAATTTTCTACCAAAACTATGTCCAAGTTCTAGTTTGCCTTTGAAATAAGCAAACACTTTCTTTTCAGAACTAGGAAATAAACAAATGAAAAAAAATATGGTAACTGCCTCTAAGGTAAAGTTTTGTTTCTCATAATTTTTTAACAAAAAAAGATGGGTTTTTTCCAACCTTCTGCTATTTTGCCTATGTACTAGAAACAGGGGTATTCTTACATTTAAAAAACAAAAATTTAGAGTACTATTTTTCTCATTGTAGTTATTTGAATAATTGAGACCACCATGACTAATATGTCAGACAGAATTCTCTGGTTTCTGTTTCAGCACGTAAGGTGAAATGACTCCTTAGATCCTCAGACAAATGCTTGGAACTGTTACTTTACTAATTAATTCCTCTTAGAATAGCACAATTATTCTAATAAGAGTTTTAAAATAAGAATCAGTAAGAAGTTACTGGCCTTCATGTGACTTTTTAAAGAAGAAATGTGTGGATAATAATCCTCATTTCAACTGCTCTTTATAAGAAAAACTAAGTAACAGTTTTGTATCTCAGCTGTTGCTTTTATCTGAGTGCACCAGAGAAGCTATGCATGTTCAAATTGTTTGCACATGTTATTTACAAAATCAAAATTATCAGAAAAGGCAGGTTTTCCAACGGAAATCACCTTCCCCCGCCCCCAGCAGCTGTGCCTCACATGAGCTGATCAGTTTGAGGTTAACCATTTTATTCTATGGCTGAGGTAAATGGATCCATGTGTACCCAAACTTTCAGCAGAATTAAAAAGGGAAACGAAAACACAAGTATATGAAGAAATCAGTACTGTGACTGTATTAGCATTTGCTTTAGCTATGGAAGATCAAGAGTAGGAACAGTAAAAACAGATTCTGGATTTCATAAATCCTCAATGCATAATACCCAAAATAGATAATAAATACATTTGCATTCCCAATAAAAGAGATGCCTAATGCAGAACCTCATAGGAATTCTCTGTTCCTACCGGTTGCTTTCCTGTGCATGGACACAGGCAGCCAAAATGAGGCTTGAAAAGGTGCCTGGGACTTGACTAGACATGTGGAAGTTTTAAAAGTGACCCAACATCAAATAAGGGCTTTCGAGTTTGCATTAGCCCATCACCTACTCTAATACTTACCACTAGGGGTAACCACTTCAACTGCTGTCTGACCAAGTCAGATCAAAAGGGATAATAAGCACAGCAATGAGATAATGCACCACTACTGTTATCCTGACAATTGCTATGTGGATGACACATCTGATAGTTCGTGAAAATTGTCCTAAACTGACAAGCCACCTTGGAGCTTTCTTTCTTTAGAGCTGCTTCCATCAAACACTTGGTGATGACACAGGCCTGAGCAAGGCATGGTGCTGAGCTGACCTCAGGGAGCTGAAGGAGAGGGCCATTGAAGTATACAGCTGTGTGCCCTCCCTCAGGCTATAAAATTCAGTCCTGGGCAGACAAAACTGGACACAGATGTCCTCCTCCATGTGGCTATATGAGGGCCAGGAACAAGGTGACCCAGCCTTTGAAACGAAAGGCTCCCTGGCCCTGGGAAGAACACACCATCTTCTCTATACCTGTGCCATGGATTTACCTCTGATGATTTGAGATGCATGGAAAGATCTCTACTGTAATCACACCCAGAAGGGCTTGTTTTCTCTCCCTACAAACAGATTATTTCTCAAATTGGGTGATGCACTGAAGCACCACTAGTGGAATACTGTAGCCCAAAGCTCCCATCTTTCCACAGCATTGAGCTGAATCGCAGCCAGCTGGCTTTAATCCACATGCCTGCAACACCAAGAACAGTCAGGATGACAAACTCAGATTTCATGCATTTAGTGTTCATATTTTGTTTAAAAAAAAAATAAAATAAATAAATGAAGCATCTAAAAGGCACAATTCCACCGCATGCTACCACAGCAAAGCCCAAAGCTGCCTGTACCCTCAGTTGGCCTGACCTGTCTGTCAAGTAACACTGTAAACCAGATCACTTAAGTGTTCCGGGTTAAAAATAAACTGAGGAAAAAAGCAGAGGTTATTTTTAACTTTCTCCCTCAGTACACACAGACAGAGTCGGTCCCCAAATGGACTGCTCACCCAGCAAGGGAGAAATGGACTGTGGTGATGAGATGGGAAGCAGCACAGCAACTAAAGCTGGTTTGCCTACCTATGACACAGTCCCACAGACCTTCTCCTCTCTTTCCAGAGGTGTACTCATTGCCAAGTAGCCCCTGTTTTGGATTTGCCTGCTGGTTGGGCACGTGGTTTAGTTCTCTATCTTTCTCTTTAATTTGCACACACGCTCAGTCTTGCATCTATTGGGATTTTTCCTAAAATTGCAACGTGTTTGTAAAAAAAATGAAAACAAACAATCAAACCAAAACCAAACCCCACCACCTGAATTATAAATAGCAAAGGCAGAAATCTTCAGCATAAGTAAATCCTTAATTGCATTACCATATTTTGAGGTTTGGACACACGATTCTGTGAAGTCACCCTTGATTACAGGAAGGCTTCCTGATGTGAACCAGGTGTGTTGTTATCTCACTGAAACACACACCTCTTCCTTTAATTCGGCACCGAGACAGGCACAAAGAAGTAGGCTTCTTTTTCTGATTACACAGGGTGTCAAAACACAGACCAACTATCCTCTGAAGTATAGACAAGCAGAGAAAACCCAGATCAGTCTTATTCTAGGGAAAGTCAGAACAATGCTCAATCTTAATAGCTTCTTTTCTTTGACTGCTTTTACAGGAAAATATCCACTGAGTTAATTAAGACCAGTTTCACACTAACTCATCTGTTTCTTCAAAATTAGACAGGGACTTTCTTAGGAAGCTTATGGGATAGTGAAATTTCCCAACAAAGGGGCATAGAACATATGCTTAAAATAAGACACGTTTGGATGAAACACAGCCAAATGTGATCTTCAGCCCCCGACATCCTGCGAACTAGTGCAACAGCCACTGAGTCTCAACAATAGCTTCCACAGTGCCAAGTTCATTAACAGAAGCAATGGTTTCCTATCAAAGTCAGGCACTTGGCTCCTTTCAGGACTTCAGGAAATTCTCCAGTTAAGCTTTTGCCTCAGAGAGTGCCTGCTGCCCAGACCCATCGCTGGATGTTTGGCACTCTCGTTGAGCTGCAGAGCTGCAGGTGGAATGGCTCCCCATCAGGGTATTTAATGCAAATGACACAGCTTCACTGCATGCAACACAGGAGTTGTCAAATCCTCTGTGCCCAAAGGATGGTTTGTGCCCACAGGAAGGTTCCTTTTTTACAGGGCTCATTAGTGCAGGTTGCAGCCGTTCATTCTCTCAGCAGATAGCAAGGGACCTCTTGTTTTGGCACAGCCACAGAATGACCATCACCACTATTACCACACGGATCCGATGCCATGCAACTCCTGCAGATCAATACCCCCTGAATGAGTGATCTGTGCCCAACCCTGAACAAAATCACACACTCTCATGCCCAAAATACAATCAAGGGCAAGCCTTGGTGCACCTTGTCTGCACCCCGAGTGCACGCTGGCTGGAAAACTTGTCTTCCCCTGCACTTTTGACTCGCTGGCATCAGCACAGCTGCGCTAGGAAGTGGCCACTGGCTGCGATTCCTGCTTCAAGACAAGGTCTGACAAAGGAGTGAGTGTGCTATACTAGGGGTGAACCTAAGACTGCAGAAATCAAAAGATGAAATCCAAGTGTAAGCTGCCCTCTGAGCAGGCTGTAGAGCTTGTATTGTGAGGAAGATAATGTAGATGAGGTAATGGCCGTGATGCTTTATGAAGAGGAAAAACCTCTCGCATTTATTTCTCTGAAGTAGCTTGTACAACAGTTGGATTTGGCTCAAAACCAGCTCCCAGCCAAGCCTGCTTTCTCTTGAGCTCCTGCTCCCAGTGAGATTCCAGGTTCAGGACTGGATTTTCACTGCACTAACTCTTTAGGACATTCTGCGGGGCAAGTCCCAGTTGATAACAGACTAGCTGGCACTCCTGCTGGAACAGAAGTGATGTTCAACCACAACTACTCAGGGCTCTGGAAGGCTTCTAGCACTGTATGGAAATCCACACGTTTGAAACTGCAACTGCCACTCTTTTCAGTCCAGCTTGTTAAGGTAAACCAGAAATCCATCAGCCTGCTTAAACCCCAGGGGAAACCAGAGCGGTTCGTGGGATGAGTCATAGGAAGATGCCAAACCTTGCCCGAGAGGGACCATTGGCTCCTCCTAAGGGAAAGACAGAGAAATATGAGAGTTTCTGCTGTCTGATTATAATACAGGGCTGCTGGCTGCTCAGGAAGTGCTGGAGAATTCACTGACAGACTCACTGTCTGCTAATTAAAATCCCCGTGGCACACTGTGTTCCCTCGGAGAGCCAGCACCTTTTTCAACAGCTAAATGCCTTCCGCATTCCATAACGAATAAAAAGATACGTCTGTCTTAAATCTGACTTGCATAGTCCTAGTTTAGATTAATTTAAATGGGATATTTTACTTCTGTTGCTTTTTCTTGTCAGTGAGAATTTTGCACTGAGGGAAAAACAGAACATATTTTATAGACTATATCCTCATTCTTTTTTCTTTTTCCCCCCAACTTCAACTGGTATAAACCAGGAGTCATTCTGCACAGGTTAGTAGAAAATCGCTTGATTAAATTAGAGAACATAGTCTTCTATTGTCATCTTGTAGCACATTTAAGCAGCAATAATTATGTCTCTGGTGTCTTTTGCATTGTATAGAAAAGGAAAGTGTCATGGACCTGAAAAGTTTTGTGCTCGGTCAGTGGTAGGCACGGGAATGGCTGGACAGGAGTTTTCCAAGTAATTATGGAAACTGGCTTCCTTGAGAATAGAAACATGAGGAAACTGATGTGAAAGACAATTTGGCTGTACAGCCAAAGGAATAACAAAACTTATGGAAAAACAATGTCCTGAAATCCTGAAGCTTTTGTTCAGGCAAAAATTCCACTGACCTAGGAAGTGTCTAAAATTATGCATTGCAGTGCCAATCACGAGAATATGTAACTAAGAAAAATAAAGCATGTAAGTACCTACCTGAGCTGGGGGATATTTTTCACACTATCATGCTGTGATTGTCAGCGTAGCAGTGTATGAAAAGCGAGACTACCCCATATTCATTTGATTACTGCAGAACATCCATCTCACTTTATCTCCTGGTTCTGGGGTTTTTATTTTGTTGGCCCAGCCAAATCCTTGAATCAGAGATAGAACTACCTGCATTTTGCAATGTTTCAGTAAAAGCAAAAGTAGTATCCAACATAAGAAAAAAATATATCATTGATCAATTTGTAGTTTAAAGATCTTAAAGGTTCAAATAAAAGGAGCTTGAGCTAACCTAAAGTTGCTGAATCTTATTTAAATACAGAATGCCTTGTCATCAGACATATTTAGCGTCAGACAAAAGAACACGCCTCAAGGCAAAAATGGATCACTATTCATATAAAGACTCTATTCAATAAGGAAATTAGAAGAAAGCCTAGAAAAAACACCACCTAGTCTAGTAAAGAAAATTATTCAGATACTTTTTTCCTAGTTAAAGAGAAAGGATTAATTTGCTTGGAATGTAAAACAGGGAAAGCAACTGAACAAATGAAAAATCTGTGACCCTGGATTTACTAGGGTTCCCTTAAGTGTTGCTCTAACTTGTAGTATTGTTATAAACTTTACCATTCACCAGACTGGAGAGAAAGCTCTTCTGCTCTCCTCACATGAGCAAATTCTTTCTACTCCTCCGTCATCGACAGCGGAGCCTTGAATCAAAAGGAAACTGTATTAAAGAGAATGGAAGCAGAGGGTGTTAAGTTGATTATATATTCAGTAGATGAAGTGACATAATTACAAAGAGGGAGAAAAAAACACAGAAGCAGAACACAAAGCTGCTGTGTTCCAGCTGAATAAAGGAAGTGCTATTTGTGAAAGAGCAGCTCTTTGAAACTTCAGAGCCTTATTCAGAGCCCACTGGTGCCAGCAGAAGTAGTCCCTCTCGCCTCACTGAACTTTAGATCAAGCCTTTGTAAGTCTTTAAAATTGTTTCACTTAACATTAAAGTATGACATATTTTCCCTCAAGGTTAATACAGCTAGGGAGTATTTTTAGTAACAGATATCAAAGTTTCCTTAAAAGAAGCATTTGACTAGAAGTGCAAAAAGTACTGCAATAAAAGTTTTACCTTTGGGCATATGTATCTATAGTGCAGATGTGAAAAATAGGTCTTATTTACTTATTTGATGAAAGAATAATTTTTACTAAGCTTCATGGAACTCAAAACCACTACATTTTTTGTTATTAAAACCTAAACATGATATTATTGTAGCACTTCAGCTCCACAAATAAGTTTTAAGAGGGAAAACTAAGTGAGCAGATACTAGAGAAAAATGGACACAAAGAAAAGTGACCACCATTAAAGGCAGTTTTTATTAAGAGTCTATCAAATTCCCCTTTTTTCATGCTATGCATTCTGCATAATGTTAACAACTGTCCAAAGTAAGCATCAAGTTGGGATCAACCATCGATTCAACTTCTGATACAACACAAGCCCTTTCTACAAGGGGTAAGCCCACCAGATACCTCCAACACATTAGCAGGTTTTGAAAGGGAATCCTCACGTTTTCTATTAAATTTGTGTGCACATTTACATGTGCAATACAGCAAAAGTACTTGCAGTCATACGATGCCACGTTCTTGGTCACACACGGGTTGATGCATGTAAACACTTGGTTTAGATTTGCACGGCCTACATGACTCAAAGGACTTGCCTGGGAGCTGTGTATGGTGGGAAAAACAGATCAGCCCAGATGATGATTCATGGGGTGTGGATTGTTTTCATTAGGAAAGAACAAAACACTAAAGCCAAAGAATCCTGTTTTAAAATGAGGTTTCCACACTGAATGCTGACTCCTGCCTGGACCTGGTAGGCATCCTGCGGGCAGACCCAAGACACTGCACCCAGCGATGATGCCAACGTGCTCCAGCAGCAGCACCGGGTCACTTTATTTCCCCAGAAAAAAAGGCAGAGAGGATTTGAGGGAGAAAAGCCACTCCCAGCTATGGCTTGCCAGGCACCCGTGAGAGGACAGCCTAACGACAAGCACAAAGAGGGTCTCTGCTTCAGAATTTTTCATCTTACACTGATCACCAAAAAGCGATGCACCTTATAAAGCCTGGTGGACACATGCACGCCGCAGGGGCAGGCATCAGCCAGAGCACGTGTGTTGGTCTGTGGGCTTTAACTGAACTGCCTGGTGACAAGCAGAGCATTTGACTCCTCCAGAGTAGTGACTTAATAAAAACTTGAGGATTTTTCTTCTGGTTCAGTCCCACAGGAAAAAAAAAGACTCCCATTGATAACAGGCAACAGAAGTTCCCCCAGTCACTTGCAAAGGCCTTAAAACTCCTGCTCACCAACACAGCCCTTTTGGTTTAAAATCACAACAAAGGCTGAGGCAGCCTGCTTTCCTCTTCTGCTTTCCCAGAGCCGCAGGCTTTGCCACATTCCTGCCCCCGCTTCCAAGAGATGAGGAGTTCTGCTTGCATGGGTGTTTGCTGAAATCACAATCACATTTGCCTTAACAAATGGGGGAGCAAAAAAGGCTGTCTATGTCCCAGCAAGCCTGGTGAGCTGTTCCCAGCCAGCCCAAGCTGTCTGCCCTTTCCTCCTGAGGTTTCCAGCTTCCTCACAGCTTCCCCCCCTTCTCCTGGCTGCCCGGCTGCTGTGGCCGCAGCTTCTGCTTTTGTTGCAGCCCTCAGTTCCCCATTGTTTCTGCAACTCTCTCAGAGGGGCAAACTTTTTCCATATATGCTGATTATCAGAGATTTGGTTCCTGTGTTCCCATTTAAAAATATACTGCCTAAAGTTCAGCTATTCTTTACCAGGCACAGCTCTCCCCCACACAATGCTCTGCTCCATCAGAACACAAGCTCTGATAAACTCACGGAGCACAATCCCTCCCAAACCCAATCCCTCCCAATACCCTATCTGACACAATCAGTACTGTATAAGGTCTGATATTACTTTTGTTCTGGGAAACTACTGTTGATTTCTTAAGGGAAAGGAATTCAATAGTATGCATAACAGCATATAATACGATTTCTAATTTTTCTCTGGGCTTCATTTAAGTATATACGCTGTGTATATTGACACCGGCAAACTCTTAAGGCTCATAGTAATGGCTGTGATTATACTAAAAATAGAACAGCAGACCCCTAGAGATACCAGACAGAGAGGGGAGAATCCTGAACCATTCACTCATCAGATTTACTCTTGGGCATTCAAACTTTTGAATACTGAATTGCCAGTGGCTGTATCTGGAAGAACAATGTTAAAAAAAGTAATACCATAACGACCAGTTCTTGCCAACATTAATACACCCATCATATGGACACCTAACATAACAGATTAGCTCACTTTTTGAGATTCAAGTCGTCTTCAACTAGGATAGCTAATTTCATGACAACTGGAGAGCTGTTTCCTCTGCAGGTACTTTACCATGACGGAGCGATGAAGGCCTCAAACCCCTTTTGCAACTCATTTCATGCCAGTCATCCCTGCTGGAAAACAAGACTGTGATTTAAACTGTAGAGTTTAGTGTTTTGGTTCAGAATAGTTAACAGCCCGAACCCAGCGAGCATCAAGGGATGTTTGGAGGAGCCTCAGGTTCTGCTGCAAGGGGAAGAGCTGGATTTCACGGGTCACTGGGGAAGGTGGAGTCCTCTACAGCCTGCTTGATGCCAGGTGGCACAGGCTGTGGGGAAGGTCATCACTTCAGAGCCCCAGCCACAGAGGCTGAGCTGCCAGAGTCTGTGTGCTGTTCCGAGCCCCTTATCCCTCAAAAACTGCATCTTCATTTGAAAAGAGGAACTAAATCCAATTCCCCCTTCCATTTCCTAGGACAGGAACCAGTCAGGTTAACTGTTTGGACCTATATAGAGACACCCCGGAAAGTTACAATGAATTAGCTATAGCAGTGAGGGTGGTATATATTTTTTAATTTTTTTCCCCCCACTACTCAACACCATGTATTCCCCAAGGAAGAGGATTAGCCCATTTTAACATCATTATGTTGTTAAGTGGTGTTGCAACTTCCTAAGAGCCCTGTGTGCACACAGTTTCAGAAATAACCATTGCAGGTGTTCTCCTACAACAGGCAGGACACGTAGCCAAACTTGTGTGAAACACAAGGCCCCAGACTGCCTTTAAGACAGGTTGTCTGTAAAATGCAATTGCTGGTTCAGTGACGCTTCCTCTGGAGGGTTTGTAGCCAGAGCTAAAGAGTGAGAGAGCAGAGACTCCTTGTCTCCCTAGAGCGTCTCTGCCCAAACTGAGCTGCCACATCCCTTTTCTACTCACCACTGTCCATACAGAATGGGAGAATTCCTTGGTGCTTAACTGGTGAACTTCTGTAAACACACTGAGATAACATGTTGAATACACATATAGCTTGTGAACAATAATTGCATTTACTAATTAATCAGATGCTACGCATAATTATATATATTTTTATAATTTCCATTATAGTTATTATTCCTCACTCCCTGTTATTTCTCATCTTGGATTTTAACCATCAAACTTCAACCAACAGTACACTTCCATGACTTGAGTTTATACTCTTGAAAAGGAAGAGGCTCAGCTACACTCTGGGATTAATAGATGCCTATATAATTCTGACTTGAAAAACTTACCAGACTATTAAAACTCATTTGTCCTTGCTGGAAGCATAAAACTAAAACCCAAGAAAACCACCCTCATTTTTCCAATATTGTTTTCCTGCAGGTGATGGGAGAAATTATTTCAAAGCTAGTCTAATTAATAAAATCCAATCAGTTACTATATTATCTTGAAGTAGTAGTACTTAAACTCCATTAATGAACAGTGTCTTCCTACGTCAGATTAAGTTTTCAGGAGCATTCTGCCTGAACCTGATGAGTCAGTCATTAGGCATCTGAAATGGCAACATGCCGACAAAGGCAATTTGACATTTAAGTGACATTAACCTGCAGGTTATCATGGGTTGGAAATTTCTCTTGCTAAATGAAAGGACTGGAAACGGAACTAATGCATCAAAGATCAGACAATCAAGCCTTTTGTAACAAACTTAGATAAACATCTCAAATGAAAACAAATGAACTAGGAGTGGAGGGAGAAGCTAGCAAGCATTTTCCACTTTCCTCGTCACCCAGCTGAAAAAAAAAGAAAAAAAGAAAAAAGAAAAAAATAGAAGGGCCTTCTGCATTTTATTCTTCCTTGGCATTATTACAAGCAGAAACTTAAAAAGACCAGTTTCAAATTCCTTGTCCATGTCTTCCACTAGGAACTGGTGTTCCTTCATGCAGTCCCGACTGGTAACATACATCGAAGCGTGCATGAAGGAGAAGTACATTGTCAACTCCCAACAGCCCTGTCTAAATGGAGCACCAGACTGCCAGAAGATCATGTAAGTATCCTAAATAAAAACACCGAAGAAAACAGAATTTTCTCTTTAGTACCAAAATTATATTTTCAAAAGTATTTAATGATTTTAGAAAGAATGAAAGCATCTATTCAGTTTAATACCAATGTGAAGTAGGGTCTGATTTATGTACCTAAGGTGATCAGGCATTTAAGTAACCTGGGAGAACAACTGCCTTTCCAAGCCATCAAGTACAGGACTGCAAGGTGATTGTTTTTTTCAATTTTTCCTATGTTTGTTCAGAAAAAAACCCCAGAGACCATACCTTTTCCATGATTTTCAGGTCATAATACACATGCATAACTTAAAAAAATCTCTGCTGGTGGCCACCAGCGAGACCGTGTACGTGGCAGGAGTCACAGACGTGCAGTTACCCAAGCGCTTACTCTGCTTCCCGAAGGACTGGCTGTCCAAAGAGCACTGGTGAAATCCAATAGTGTGCCTTAATGTATCAGGACTGAGAGATTTTTAAAGTTGGGAGACACTGAATCACAGCACACCTTTGAAGTGAAATTAATATTTAATACTCACATGTTTTCACACGTATGTAGTTACTTGACTGCGAAATTGCTTTTGCTGTTTGTTAATACAATAAACTTCTCTTTCTCTGAACAACAGAAAGTTTCATGAGTATTTCTAGTGGAGTTCTTACCAAATTTTTATTTTCCTTGGTACCAGTGACATTTTGGAATATTTGTTTAAAAATAAAACTTTCCCTACAACTCATCAGAATATTACAGAAGTTCAAGCTCAGTCCAAACTTGATTGCAAAGGACTCTATTACAATAAATATTACAGTTGTGTTTCTGATAGTTACAGAAATTTTCCACCTGTGACATTTCTCAGACTTGTGTCAGATCAGTGCCACCATGTTTGGAGAAAATCTCTCCCGAAGAACAATAAAGCACGAGGCAGACCACTGGAGCCCTGCTCACTGAATAGTGGCTACATTTTGTCTGCATGTAAGAATTTTCATGCACCTCCTGTTGCAGACAATGGTCCTGCAAGGCAATTTTATGTAGGGGAAAAAAATTGGTGTGGGCTGCTTAAATGTTTTACTAAGCAGCAGCGATACAGTTTACGACAAATTTCTTAACTGTGTTCTGCATTAGTCATCTAGGACACGCTTGGCACCAGGCTGCTGCTAGAGTCAGTGAACTCAGCCCGAGTGACACCAGCTGATGATAACTTGCAATCTAACACCCAGACCGTTGCTTCCCAGGTACAGGACAGCTCTGAAGCCAGTCTATCAAGTGAAACAGAAGGTTTTGAAGTCTTTGCAGTGGAAATGCTGCCCTGGATTTATGGGCAAGGACTGTGAACAGCATGGTAAGGAAAGCTAAAGAACAAGCATGAGAATTTATGACTAAGAGCCAGTCATGGCAGCAAGAAATAAGTTCACCTATTTATTTTTCCTTTTTTTTTTGAGAATCAATGCCTTATTTTCTTTGGTCTGCTATGCCACAAATCACCGGTACCTTGAAACAAAGAGTAGTTGTAATTAGCTGCAATTAGTAGCTAATAGTGTTAGCTCCTTATTCTTCTGTCAGTAGCAGCTTTGTAATCTTTACACACGGAGAAAGGTATTCATTTGTCGGGGTGTGTGTGTGCCTGCTACCTGATGTGCAAGTCCATCTAGGAATGCCTAATTCCAGGTAGAAACCAGTGATGTCAGAAAGCAACCCTCGGACGTGAAATGCCCCTACGGTCAGTTTACAGGATGAAGCCATCTGGCCAGAGAAATCACAGCGTCTCCGAGTTCAAACACGGCAGGCAGCGTTCGCTCTCCAGCCGGCATCGCCGCTGCCTCCCTGCTCACCCCGGCCACACAGATACAGGCTCCTGAGCGGGGAGCAGCCCTTCCACACAAGAACAGCCCAGGCTGATACTTCCATGGAAGCTCTAGCAATAGCCTTTACGTACGATAAACTACTATATCTCTTTGTGCTGCTGAATAACGATGCATGCAGCTGTGAAGTAAAAGAGAGGGGAGACCGTGGTTTAAAAACTAGAGCGCTTCACGGCATTGGCAGGATTTAGCAAATAATAGTCCAAAAGCAGAAAGAGAATTTATATGGATAAAAGGTAATTCCCTCTAGAGATTATGGCAACCGTTACAAAAAAGACAAATATCTGTGTGAAAATTTTCACACAGTCTATGTCTAACTTGCCTACAGACTCCACAGATAAAGCAGGAGCACCTCTTTTTATCTCTGTAGGTTTAGCTTCACAGATAAACTTTTATTCACAGACTTATCTCTTGGTGATGCCCCAGCCTGACCTTCATTTATAATATTGGAAAGATATTACCAAATACAGTGCTGCTAGTCTCTCCTGTGTTACTCTCATTGACCAAAACCAGCTGCTCCATCCTTATCTCCTTGTTTGTACAGCATCGCTCCCTGTAGTTGGTGCCAGCAGAAAATGCAGGTAACTGTGGAACAAGGAAGAGGAATTTGCAACACACTCATTTCATTGGAGCAATAACTCAGTATGAGTTAGAAAACCCACCCCTACTGCATACCATTTATGCAATGTTGTATGCTACTGCAGTACCATAAGCAAAGTCAATTCTCCAGACAAGAGGTTCTTTCCCTAAGAAACCTGCAATGCAGAAGCCTGTCTCCACATCAGTCACACTACATGTGAAATTGCCCTGTGGTGTCTCGCTAAACTGTAGTAGTTTCTGCATTTAAAACATTTTCACAGATGTATTGCATCTCAATTGCAGATCCCAATTTTATTCTGGTGCCAGGAAATCAAGCGGAAGAACGGGAAGAAGAGGAGTTCTCAAACCACAGTATGTGCTTGAAGTCCTTTTGTTTGCCATTCTTCTACCTCTGTTACAGATTAGAAAAAAAAAAGGTGCATTTTTAGCTACAATTTCAACAAGTAAGCTACAGACAATACCTCTAGTGAAAGCATTATTTGGGAAAGCTTTTATGCAACTACATTTATTGGCATAAATCAGGGCTTTTTCACTACATGAAAGCTCTAGAAAAAAGTATCCAAAAAAAGTTTCAAAAGTCGTATGCTGGCTGGCCATCAGCAATACCTAGTGAGAATGCCAGCTGGTACAGAGCACTAAACCTTTCCATGGCATGGATATTTAACCCCCTCCTCTAAGTGGATTCACAGGAAGGCACACCATGCTCAGAAGTCTTACCAGAAAAACAATCTATTCAAAATGCTATTTTAGAGCAGATACCCAGTAGCTTTGAGATCATTATTGTTATGAGGTACCGTAAATTAATATCTCAGGCACTCTATCCTACCAACCCAAGCATCCAAGAAAGACCTTTCCTTATCCTCTGGGGATATGGTATGGCTTGTGGTGCTATTAAGTATCTTCTAGCAATTGGCTCTAGGGTAGTATGGCAGCCTTGAAAGAGAGTTTTCTTTACATTATGCTCTCAGCACTAAATGAACAAGTAGTTGCTTTACAGGACTTAAGTTTATAAAACAGTAGATTGAAATGTCAAAGGTAACCCTGGAGGGTAAGAGGCCCCCAGGATGGCAGAGTTGGGATATCTCAGTTTCTGCAACTCTCAGTGTACACTTTGAAATATATATCTGAAATTAGCAGGTATTTATTTAGAATAACATCAATTAAAGGTCCCCTCAGCCAGCTATGACACTTATGCCCTATGCTTCTGATTCCTTAGTGAAACATCTCAATTGCTCTTTCCTCCTCTCTTCTATTCTGGGTTGCTAAACCTTGCTATCCTTTCAGTCAATTGGCTTGTAAGTTACTATTCCAGAACATTTTTATGGCATGGGGAGATTTTAAATGAAAAGCATTTTACTTCCATCATGGTTCATGTGGAATGTGGCTGCAGTTCTTTTGTTAATATTTAAATATAGTAGGTTTTCATCGCTGCTGAAAAAATCTTTGCAAAGACACCGCGACTTTAGGTGCTATAAATCAACAAACCCCCTATATGTCAGCGCAAAAGTTTCAGAGCAACAAGTACACGGGTGTTCTCAAAAGTCTTGTAGGAATACCTGTCACCTGGTGGCTGCCCTCCGTTGCATGACTTTGTTTTTTTAATCTTGTGATTAGTGTCAACATCTGTGGATTCAAGAGAAATGTTGGAAGTCATTCAAAATCATGAGGCTTTACTGGATGATCTTCAAAGTGATATTCATCAAGCAGTCAGCAACTTAGGTGACTTACAGAGAATATTTGAAAACAACGGTACAAGCATGGTGTTAGAAGTGAACCAGAGCAATTCAGGTGAGAGGTCTGACGCAGAATTATCAGCCTGCCAATAGGCCCTGTAAAACCACGCAGATCAGAAAGAAAAACTGAAAACAACAATACCCTGATACTCCTTGGTCTGCTGGTTGTTTCTAAAGAGAGCTAAATGGATACAATTCCAATAGAACTGAATGAACCAAAGTGAAGAGTAACTTGAAATGGGAAATGAGATGAAAGGTACATTCCTTTGCACTTTTCTGGAATTTCAGAATAGGCCTTAGCAACAGAATAAAGAGGTTGCTTATATTTAGAATTTATTAGCTTACTATTCTGCTTCTATGGCTTCTTCTCTTCTATGGTGATGCAGAGTTTAGGGTTGTTTTTTGTTCTTTTTTCCTATTCATGCTATACACTCTGATGTGTGGAATATCAAACTGGTGTATGTAAGAAAAGTAACTTTAAACCCTTCTCTGGAACATTACTCCTGTCATATATAGGAGTGGGGAAAAAAAAGCTACCAAATTTGAACTACTAATGTAAGCCATTGGCTTGCAGAAACATTTTCTAACTATACAAACTATTGTCCTCAGTGTACTTCCAGGTACTCAAGTTTGAACATTAAAGTTCAAAATGATATATAATTCACAGCTAGTAGAGATACTTCATAGACTTTTCAAGTTATTTACTCCTAGCTTGGAATATGCAGCTGTTAAGATGCTGTACAACTTTGTGAAGCAGAAGGTGCGTTGTAGAAAGCATCAGAAAAAGAACAACATTATGAGACAGTCAAATAAGCAAGAACCCACCAGCTAAGAACTGTTGTGAAAATGGGCAGTTACAGCCACTTACAAAACTGCTTGTCTGGGTGTTTCAAAATGCAATATTTTAATGAATTCAATAGTGCAGTCAATACATGTTATTGTTTGCAGACTCAAAGATACAATGTGCTTCCCAGTAACCTTGACTTAAAATTAGGCTATTTTTGCAATTGTCAAAATTTATCCTGTGGTCAGATTTTGGGTAGTAAGATGGCAGTTACTATAGAAAAATACCCAGCTGAGTTACCCTGGCCAGATTAAGATGTGTTGCAAAAGCAGAATTTAAACTGAATTGAATTCATTTTCTAAAACTGTGTTAACAGATCTACAGGAAAGGCTTCTGCAGCAAGTTTTGTTTCCCCATGTGGAGAATTTTCTAAGGAAACATTTTAACCCAATGTGGGCAAGCTTCAACAGAAGCTTACAGAACCTCTCGAACATGGTAAGAAATTTGTCCCATGACGTGGAAGCCAACAAGAAAAGCATTGAAAGATTCCAAGAGAGCACTGTGCCCAAGAAGGAATTCCAGGAACTGGGAACTAAGTTTGAATCAAAAGTCCAAGAAAACGTAGTGAAAGTTGATCAGGTGAAAAGAGATATAGAGAACCAATTGCAACTGCAGCAGGCTAATATTCATTATAATCTCACCATGATCAAGGTAGATACTGACACCAAGCTCAAGAAGTTTCATAAGATACAGCAGTCCCATTTCTTGGCTTTCAACAACAGCATAGTAAACATGAAACAAGAGCAAAACAATCTTCAAAATAAATTTGAGACTCTGAAAAAAAATTTAACAGAACTCTCCTCACATCATGGTCCTAAAGATGAAAATACCCAGTTAAACATCAGACAAATAAATGACATTCTATCAGGGCATGCAAAGCAGCTTAAAGAACTTTACATGGAGTCAGATGTGGCCTTCCAGAATATTGCAGTTCTAGAGAGGTGGTTTAAGGAGTTAAAAAAAAATATCTCAAAGAATAGGCCAGAAGATCTTACAATAACTTTAATGGAGAAATCACTTACTATGGAAGAAAACAAAGCAGCAATGGAAAGGCAGATATCAGAGCTCAACTATACTCTCTCAAATCTTCGGGAAAACTACTCAGATCTGTTGAGGTACATGGAGGAATGTAATTGCCAGAGAATATCTTCAGACACTGATGTAATGGAGGAAGATTTAAAGAATATCACTTATTCCCTTGAAGGCACCCAATCAAACTTAAAGGACACGAAGCACTTGGAGTCGGTTTTCAAAGATCTCCTGAGGAATGAAATTGAAGAGCTATCCTCAGCTTTTCCATCTATCTATCAGTCCCTTAATCTCCGTCAAGAAGAGAACAGACAGCTTCAGTCACAAGTCATGGCTTTTTCAGAGGACATAGACTTCTTGAAGAAGAAAGATGAAGAAATTCATCGACACATCAAGTATCTCAACAGTTCTTTTGGCTCTCTCTTGGAAGATGCCATGCGCCATGAAGGGGCACTGGAGGCTTTACTGGGAGAAGAACTTATGGAAATCTTGTTTGAAGAAGATCCTAGTATCCTAATATCATCAGTATTTCAGCTGCAAGAATCTCTCAGACATCTCTCTGATAAACTCCAAGAACAAAATGTGACTTTAGAATCTCTTATGAAGAGATTTCATCTTTTGGAGAGAGGTCAACAGAATAACCATGATGCTCGTACATCTCCTAAGCATCCCAAAGAAGAAACGCAGACATCCCCTACTCTAGATGAAGTTAGCAGTCAACGCAGCATCATAGAACATATAGAACCTAACTACGAGGCTGCCAAAGATGACTCCTTGGATAGCTCAGCTTATAACGATATCATGACTCTGAAGAACGATATCAAACACCTGAGCCTGGCAATCAAGAGGCATGAATCCAGCTGCAATCATACAATAGCAAATGGAATTGAGCCACTCAACATTTCTGTGGAAATTCTCTCAGAAGATTTAGCAACCATCAAGCGGAAGCTGGAGGAACATCTGCTGATTTTTAAAAAGCTATTTGGAAGCAATGAAGAATTAGTTGCCTCAAATATAAGTCTGGATGTTACAAAGATTCAGTCAATGCTGACCAGGAAAGGGAGAAGGCAACAGAAAGGTCAAGACAAGCAAAGAGACAAGAAAAAGCCTGAGAAGCACAGAGAAAATATGCAAATGACAAGTGGAAGAAATACAGTGCAGACAGACCTTCTGGAAAAAGGTGAGTTAATTTCTTTCACTTGCCCATGTGCAGGTTTAGCTTCTTTCTGGGCCCTGCTGTAAGTTCCACACACAGACCATACTAGTTCTGAGACCCCTCAGTATCTTGTGGGAGAAATTCTGACATTTACACCCTCCCACCAAATTAAGCAGTTTGAGTGAGAACCAAGTTCATATACTGCTGCGCTTTGCTTGAAGCCAATAAAATTACACTCATTCTAGCTGCTGGGAAATTTGCCTTGAATTAATTCAACTTCAGATATTTAGAACACAAATTTCGTTTGTAGATGCTCATGTTAACGTAGTAGCAGCTTTTTCTTTTGAAGGTAATGGGGAGTGCTAGGCTTCCTGGTCTTGCTTCTTTTTCCTCTGTTATTTGAGTCTGGAAGGAGTGTACTCAAAGCAGCAAATCCTTCCTAACGCGGACAGATGCATTTAAGTGAACTGCTATAATTTGCACTAGTGGAACAGGGAGGACTGACCAGACATCACACTCCAATGGCGAAGCTTCAGAAATAAGTTTTCAGCTTATGCTTCACTGTGGCTGCCAATTCCCTTTCCCTGTAAACACGTGGCCATAAGCACCTCGCAATTACAACCACCACAGCTTTAGGACTGGCTTTTATGATTGCAGCCCTTGTTATGGACATGGAACACAGAGCAAAAATCAGCCCCTTTAGGCATCTGTGCTGCGAGGCTGTAGTTAAGACTGAATAAGCAGAGACTGTATTTCAAACTTATTTTTAGGACAGACAAAAAAAAAGCATTTTTTGGTTAGTTTTTTTTTCCTGGGTGGTCTCCGCTTTATACAGTAATTCAGATATTTCCAGGGAACCACTTGATCTAATCCCAGGCACATGCCCATTTCAAGCATTTAGCTCTACAACGGATCATGCAGAAATCAGGCCTGATAGGACTTCAGCCCATCTCCCACCCTGATGATCCTGGGGAGTGAAGAGTGCTCACTGCTAAAATCCTGTTCCTCTTTCTTTTTCAGACTCATTGGTGGCATTCCATGTAGGATTCTCAGAAGGAATGAATAAAGAAAAAACTCTGAGGTTTAACGAAACGTACCTCAATTATGGAAACGGCTATTTCCCTGAACATGGCTACTTTAAAGCACCGCATAAAGGTGTCTACCTGTTTGTCATCTCTGTGGAGTTTAGTTCAGGACCAGCACTAGGACAACTCTCCTTCAGCCGTGGGTACAAAAGAACTCTCTCAAGTAGTCAGAGGAAAACCCCAAATGGAAACACCATGACTACTTTTGCTATGGCAGAAATGGAGAAGGGGGAGAAAGTATACTTTGAATTGCTGCAGGGCTCTGTAGTGAAACGGAGTCCACCTGGAACAACAATGGGTGGATTCCTAATATTTAAAACTTGAATAGTGACATTTTGTTTTACTGATATCCTTCCATAGATGCAATGGATCAACTCAGTATTGCTTCATCTGTGATGTATTCAATCCTACTGCATGTGTTTAAACATAGCACTACCCTAGATTTGTTTTCATGCTTCTTTTCTGGAAGTGTTTGGCTTTTGATTAGTTGCTTATGAGCAGCAACGGGATTTTCTTTCAAGTGATAAACTAATGGTTTGGACTCCAAAGGTATCAGCACACACATTCTCAAATCCTTCCACTGTGAGAATTGTACCTCATTAGAAAAAACGTTTTGTGAGACTTTCTTCACTTACAGCATAAATAATTTCTCCTTTCCCCTGGCAAAAGAGTATTCTCCCATGGCAAAGACCCTACCACCAGCAAGGAAAAGATTTTAGGAAGTACTGTATATATCAACTCTTATATTTTGTAAATAGTAGCTTAAAACCAAGAAACCAGGACAATTTTACCTTTTGGTTCTCTGTGGACGACAGGCATTCACAGACTGTCTTGGAAACTTCTGCAACTCACTCCAAGTCAATGTTTTGGTCTGTGCACAACAAGAACACTAGAAGAGATCGATCAAACCCAGTAAGATGCACCCTACGCTAGTATTTGAAAGCAAGGATCTTAGAAATGGCCTGGTCTTTTAGGTTCTGGGCCTGTGTTGTATTTCAACTACACTGCAAAAATTTCATAGTAATGTAACATCTTTAAGATGAATTACAGCTATATTTGGACATTAGGAAAATGTCAACAATATTCAAAAATTATTGGTGAAAATGCAGTTTATTTCTAAAGATAATCCTGAAGAATATTGTGAATTCAGCCCAGAGTTCAGCATTTAGTAAACAGTTTAAACCCAAGCAAGCAAGCAAATAAAACTAGCAGCAAAAAGACAAGCTCGTTGGTCTGCTGTCATTGTTGAATATATCCTAAATTTATAATTAGAGTAAACCAAAGAATAGAATTTCTGACCTATAGACTTTTTTTTTTTTTTTTAATTTCCAAAATCTCTATGTGACCTTGTCTGGTCATATCGTAAACCATTCTTCTGTCAAATAAAATATCCCAAAGGCTTTTATTCTAAAGAAGTTCAATTATTGTGGTATTTTTCCTTTTCTAGCCTAATGCCTTATGAAACAACATTAAACCTATTAAATTTCCCCAAACGAAATGCATTCAGAAATTCCAAATATTTTTTATGAAAGAGGTAAATTCCTATTATGTATTTTATGCCCTTTTAAGATAGTGTTTTCTAACAGAAGTCTATCCTGCTGTTAAGGGGTTTTCTCCCTACCTACTTGTATTCTAAGCAGCACTAAACTACAAAATTATTAAAACATACATTGGTACCAATACACACTGCACTTAAGAGAACAGTTTGACAAGCAGACATGCACCTTTTGGAAAAAAAAAACAACTACAAAGCAGTTTCAGCTGCTGACTTGCTGAGATTGTTATTCTCCATCCTGAAAAATCCAACAAAGCAAATGACTATAAACGACCCCCCATCTCCTCCTAACCAATGCTGATTTTCACACGAGACTAATGGACCAAGTCTTCCATTTATCTAGCAGGGAGTCACATCTTGCACTGCTCTGTGGCAGGCAGTGCAAAGTGCCCACAAGCTCAGTGTCATCTTCTGTCCCACAGGTCACTCAAATATTTAAGGAAGAGAAGAAAAGTTTGAAGGGGGGAAATGTCAAAAAGGAAGAAAAGCAATAAATTAGAAGATTGGGTTCTTAAGTACAAAGCTACTATGCTGGGGTGACCCAGACATTTTTACCAGTGGTCCTCCAGTTACAGGCTTTTGCGGTGGCAGTGTCCTGCAGGGCCAAGCCAAGCGTGTTGCCCAGGTCAGGGTAGCTCAAGGAACACTCTATGTTCAGCACTCACCAATTCTGCAGCTACCAGCTAAGTACCACCATTAAATACAGACAGGAGATATACATACGTTTAAAAACACTTTGCTTGTTTTTACAAGTTTAACAAAAGGCTTCAACTGGAATGAAAACCATACAACTACTTGGAAAAGGACGGGGTAGGTAGCACATAGGATTAGCAGTTCATCCAGACAGGATTTTTAAAGGTTTGGCATCCTTGCTCTTACCAGAGTTTACTTTTGTTGAAGAATAAGCCAGGCAAGTTCAGAGACCATCCGTTCCAGAGTGAACACACTGTTAATACAAAGATGCTTTCATATTTGTATTCTTCAACTATGTGCTTAAGTTAGCCACCTGCATATACAAAGAAGACATACTTGACTGGAGCACTTTCATCTTTAGACTATGAGCAAAAAAATTAACAAAAGATAACGGGTTAAAACATTCTATTGGCTGCATAAGCCAGGAAGCCTGACTTGCTTTTCAAGTGACACGAGAAAAGATGATTAAGCTGCTGGGTTGTGGTGCAGTCTTTTTAGATGAATACATTGCTTTTTAACAAACTTCCATCTAAACCACCTCTCAGATACAAGCAAACTATTTAACTACTGGTACAAATTTCTTTACCCACCCCCCCTCCAAACCTGTTTTGTAGTTTGTGGATTTTTGGGAGTTGCTGTCAGTTATTTTGTAAGATTAACACAGCCACATCACCATGACCTGCATTTTTAGGCAATGAAGTAGAGGAAACCATTATACAGAAGAGACAGCAGACTTCAGATTAGGACCTAAAGGAAGGAAAAATTTGCCACAAAAATGGCAAAAAGGACAAGGATGATTAATTAATAATCTAAAAAAAAAAGCTATTGGTTGGCTCAGTGGATTAAGAATAGGGAATTTTCAAACATGAAAAACAAACTGAAGCTGACCATAAGCATTAGAAAAAGACAGTTGTCTGCTAGTAGACAAGTTGCTTCGGTTTATCTCATAGCAGACCAATGTGACTACAATGCCTGATGGCAGCTTCAGCCAAGCACCAACAGAAACATATATGATCACTCCAAGATACAGAAATATGTATCATCAACCTGAGCTTCAAATTTAAAAAAAAGCTTCCAACTTCTCTTCGTACTTCCCAAAAATCCTGCTACTGCCAGAAAACATTGCCAATAGCTCACGTCTCTGGATTTCTAGATCAAACGACTAAGCTTTATAAAAAGTTAAACAAAGCTGGCTGTACATCTTAATGACTTTGCCTATCTGTTACTGAAACTTTTACTGCTTTATGAATGTCAGTATCTTATAGTGCTTTATATTTTAAAATTAAAGTCTCCTAATGTTTTATTCTTTTCTGTTACTATGATGATCTCCTTTACTAAAAATAGATCCATTCTGCAATCAGATTCTTCTGAACCCATTTCAGATAGCCACATCAAGCCAGTCTCTGAAGTCCATGGTGGTCACCCCTCATGAACCAGATTTGTGAGGTGGTCAATCCACAGTAGTGGTCCTCTCATGACTCAGAGTCACATCTGGTATTGACTTACAACACTAACATCAGTGAGAAAGACTGAAGTGGTATTTTGGGGGGAGGTGAAGATAAAGCTGCATAAGGAATTAGTGAAATTAATGGAATTAAATCTGATCCTTTATGAAATTAATGCTTCTTCTTCAATTTATTTAAAAGCTTGTAATTCAATTCACCAACGACTCAGTATGCTTTTTGGCTTGCACACAAAATACACGTGAGCTTTTTAGACATGTCACTGGATATGTCTCTTTCAGTTCTTAAAGACTGATACACGCTCATCAGTAACACGTTTTTATATAGAGGTCAAAAATAATCATACACAAACATTTTGATATTTATCATTAGCAGGCAGTAGAATTTATTTTCATTTATCAAACCCGCAAGTATTTTCAAAAGGATCTTCGTCTCTTTAGGCTATAGCACCATCCTGTGGTCATTTCAAAAAGCAACACTGGGATGGGCAAAATTAAGTGCTTGACAAAACAGATGCAGAAAGTTTCAGTTACCCATAGTGTTTTCATTATATCCTTCTGTAATGCTAATAGAAAAGTCCCACTTTTAAATCTAACCATGATCAATGTAATGAGTAAAGATATTCCACAAACTACACAATAGCTGCAACCATAAGAAAAAATTTACTTTGCCAAGATACTGAAGAGACCAAACATTGTGCAGTATCACTTCCTGCTACTATGTATTGAGGGAAAAAAGGATTACAACTACATACAGTCTAGTCATCAACTGTACTTTACAGAACTCTGATGCAAAATTTAACACTGGACTTTACAGCAAAAAAAAAAAAAAAAAAAGTGTTAAACTATCTTTAAAGCTTAGGTTATTCCTGAACAATGGCAAAAAGAGAATAGAAATTATCTTACTTCTTCCTGCTTGTAAACTATAAGTGGACTCTAGGGAGAGTAGTAGCCGATACATTTCTGCAATGAGAAAATAAATTCTGAGTTTTTATATAATTGTGTACTCACAGATGAGATATCCCCTTGATTGGTCTTCATTTGCTTGAGTCATAAAAACCAGAGTGAGTTTAGCAGGCTATACATAAGCACCTGTATAACTTTGTAACCAAGAGCACATAAGTACATTAGCACAAATCTCTTAACTTGGGTATCACTACACAGAAAGAATGTTGTGCACAGAGGGAGCAAATACCAATTACAGAATCCCCTTTCACTTTATTTTTTATCTTTTTACTTTAAGAGCTTAAGGTAAATTTATATGGATAAAACCAATGTGTAGCAAACTACTACATGCTCAAATAAAAGAATTATTCAATTTTGACTTGCTTCTGGCTTCGCTATAAAACAGGGATAAAAATCAGGAGAAAGAAGCATTGGTTTTACTGTTGTGCCCATATATAGTCCAAGGAATACAGAGCCTGAACTCACAGAGCACCGAATAATTCTGAACACCATCGAACAATAAAGGCAACAACTTACTCAAAGACCGTGGGGGAAAAAACCCATAAATGAGGTATTAAAAAGTAGGGAATTGTTTAGTTACAGTATTACGATTTCCAAGTCATTACATTTTTAAGGCAAAATCTTATAGTAACAAAACACATAACTAATGTGTACTAAAATAAGGTTATTTACTTAAAAATGATACATTGGACATAATCTGTGTACAGAACAAGCAATTCATGGTAAACTCAATAAGGCACCTTCTAAAGCAGATGCTGTACAAAATACATTAGTGTGTTACATTTTTAAAGGAGTATTCTACACTTCTGGCATATAACACACACAAGAGTGTGACCATTTGTCTTGTTCCACTCTTCTCTCATATTTTATTTACATCTTCCCTAGGTTAACTACAATGTTATTTATTCTTCTTGTATACAATATAGTACATTTCATTTTGGGCATGGCATGTCAGAGCACAAATGTCACACTACATGAGGTGGGCCTCTATAATTGCATTCAAAGGCAAAATATTACAAAGCAACAAGTACATGAGATTTGTTCAAAAATTAGAAGTAATGTGCACTCCACTTCAGCAATACCAACCAAGGCTAATACACCATGGCTCCATAAAGCACTGTACTGTGCCACATTGCCAGCCATTTTTAGACATCACCCCTATTTGGAATAAAGATTGTGGGCACAGGATAAAGACTTCTGACTTCAGAGGCACTGACAGAAGAATGAGAAAGCGCTAAATCATTCTAACAGCTGACAGAAGATGAGCATGTAACTTCCCTTTAAAAATATCTGCAGTAGCCAAAGAATGCTTTTTAACTCAGTGTCTTCGCTTTTCAAACATTTTAGACCATTAAAATATAGTCTGTGAAGACAGAGTAAATGAAATGTATCCAAATGATTTGTTTTATAAACACATTCAAATGGTCATTTAGATCAAAATCTAAAATTTGATTCTAGACTACTATGGAGGTAACTTAAAATATTGATTTTATATTTTATTCAATACGTCAAGATAGACTAATTAAGAAAATGATTGGGAATAAGTGATGGATATTGGGAAAAATGTCCATTTCTTGAGTAAAACTCAAGAAAAATTACATATTGAGTAAAACTCTGCATAAACTCAAAATGTAAGCCTACATTTTTTTGTAGGACTACCGCATTTCTTACGGAATTTACAAGTTAACCAGGAACACAGATACTTTCCTTTCAGTTGCTGTAACAGTAAGAATTATATAAGTGACTCAAATTGTTTTGCACCTAAATGAAATCACATGGAGCAGATTAAATAAATTTAAAAAAAATTAAAATCCTCTGTATGTGAGTGTTTAAGAACTTCCAAAGCACAGTCTTGAGACCTCTCAAGATATTTTCCATCCTTCTGATTTTTACATTTAAAACAAAAAGAATGAAAATATGTGCCAGTTTTGGGCAGTATTTTTTTTGGATGACAAATGTTCAAAATTTTGACCAAAATGAGATCAATCACACTCCAACAGATTAATACTATTACCCCTCCCTGACCTTAAAAAGGCTTCTGGACTCTACAGTTTTGCATAAAGCAACAACTTAGCTTTAGAATCTGCACTAAGTATGCTTAATTATATAAAAATTAATGGGCTAGCTTTAAGGAAAGATTTTTTTTTCCAAATGATTGCTAAAATATCAGTATAGACATACTTAGGCTGCAAAGAGAGAATGACTTTGCATGGAGTGTAGATACGTGCTCAAGTGCTTTATGCAACCAGGTCCTTTAGCAATAACATTTATAGAATATCAGGGAATCAAGGAATGCTAAAGACCTAGCAGCTCCTGTTCAAGACCATGACAACTGCACATGCATGATATGTTTTGGGTATGAATCTAGTAACCGAAGTGCTGGAAAATTAAGGTTTTTTTTCCTCTCAAAGATCATCTTTGAAGCAGTAGTTCATGTCTGCTGTGTTAAAGTGAATGTGCAAATCAATTAAGGTCTTAAGATGTCTATCAAAGACCACCATCCTATTGTCTTGCAAATGCCTAAACAATGAAAGAGAAATTATGTGAATAATTAAAAACTATTGAAATTCACATTTCCAGCAATGGCTTCCTGAAAACTTGGGGAAAACTAATTTTAAAAAAAAAATCACAAAACAAGTTTACAGTTAATAATTTTGTGGCAACTTCTAAAAGAAATTGAAGAATATTCTAAATAGGAATGGGTTAATTTAAATAGACTTCCATGCTCTGAAAATTTAAGCTAACAGGGTATCTACATAAACACTTTTCCTTCCTATGGATAAAAATCCTACAGAAGGAAAAAAAAAAGCTTAACCCTTATTTTTTTTGGCTCATACCAAATGTTTTCCAACTACCTGTGCAAAAATTATGTGCTAAGAAATGAGTAACAATTTCAAACTCATATATTTCTTGGCAATGGACGGAGAAATATTCTTTTAAAAAGCCCTTTATCAGGAGGATTGTGGCACAATATTATATATCTTTTGCTGTTTTCAAATAAGTTAAAATCATAGCTGACATGCTTATGAAGTTTTCAGCAAGAATACATATTAATACTTAAAGGCATTACTGAACAAAAGTAATGACTTTATTTTTTTTAAAAAAGAAATGTCCCTCGAAATAGCTAGTTTTCTATAAAATACGTAGAACTGTTAAATAAAGTCTGTACATCATAATAGAAAATAAAAATACTGCAATCTTTTGCCTGACCATTTACATTATGTGAACTACAGAATTAAACCAAAAAATAACGTTAGAATGTTGTAATTGTTCACAAATCACATTAGTTCTGCATTACATTGTTTTCTATCAGTTGTATTTGCAAGGGAAATTCAAACACATATCAAAACAATCTCCATGTACATATTTTAAGACAACAAAAATCTGGCATAAATCAATCTTAAGTTTTAACATTTTTTTCATCAATTTTAATATTATTCCTAACTTTTTTCTTCAAATCTCAACTATGGCATATATGTGTGTGTGTGCATATATCTAATTGTACACATGTATCTAGGACTAGGTGGGGTTTTTTTTACCAAAGCACAAAACACACCATATAAATAACTTCCCTTTTTAAAGTGATCTAGAACAAGATTTACAGTACAAAGTTATAGGCACTTAAATTATCAAATAAGTTCAATGGTTCCAATACTGTGTGTTCATTCTTCTGATGATTCACGTGTTTGAAACTTCAACTTGAGTTATGATACTATTTTCTAACTTCAAAGCAGAAGTGCCAAAGGAGTTATAAATCAGTAATTCTGCCTTACAGTAACCTCATGGAGGGGTTCTGGTTTTTAACCAACTTGTCTGGATCAGTGAAGAAAAGGAGGGAACTACAGTTTCCTGTGCATGCCAAACAGTTGGCACAATAGGACCAAATTTTGCAATTGCGTTGACTTACTTTATCTTAATGAATTATCTTTCAATGCCATTCCTCCTAAACTAGAACTTAAAACACCACTGATTTACCACGTCTCAAATCTTTAATTTTGTAACTGTGCACTAAGTGGCCCACAGACATGGTCTTCCGCATTTACATTAGGGCAAGCCAGCTCAAAGTCTTCTGCACGTTGTGGATCTTGTCTTCAACAGTTCACATATTCAGTTCTCCTGGCTTCCCTCTTTTGTGTCTATAAACTAGACTTGTTCTCAAGCCTTTCAAAACTTATCTTCTGCCTAGTTTTGTCAAATGATGAAAACGCATGCTCCTACTGACCGATTCCCTCCTGTATGGAAAAAAGTTAAGAGCATGACAGACACCTACCAGTGAGTCCCAATAAAGTAGAAAGGCAAAACATATCACCAGTGGTCTTTCTGTTGAGATGTTAAGTATTCTACAGCAAAAACACTGGCTGGATGTGGCATTGTGAAAAATATGCCAAAATCCATAATCATCCAATTACAGAGCCAACTAGACTGTAAGTAAGATGACCAAGGCAGTCTATACATCTAAAAAAAGATTGTTTCAAGCTCTCTACAGACTCAGGTAGGCATCTCAATATATTAATGATTCACATTTTTGCAGTTCTCCTTGTGACCAAATCAAGAACAAAAATAAAATTAAAACTGAGATTCCCAGAAGATAATTTAATGGCAAGGAGTAAATTCTGTAGCAAATCTCTGATTGTGGAGCCATAAAATGCATGGAGCCCTGACCATAAAACTTTGTTCATTTAAATGGTTTCTTATCCATTCCAAATGACAGCAAAATAATCCTGGCACACACATAAAGGCATAAGGAACTGTTAGACTGAGTAGTATCACAAACAGATTCATAACGTACAGGCTGTTTCACAAAATCTTGCATGGATTGACTAGGTTTTATCAGGTAGAAGGCAAAAAAAAGCTTATATTCTCCATCTCTGTTGAATCCATATAGCTTGTTAGGCTTTCACAGAAAGCACTGTAATCTGAACATTCAATTCAGTACCCAGAGTTTTACTGGAGACTCACTAAGTATGACTGAAGTCTCAATGCAGCTCAAACAAAACAAAATGTGTATTTTATCAAGGCTGTCCATATACGAAGCATGTAGTGTACAGATGCTCTCAGTATCACAGTCTATGAAGTACTGAAAGATTTGATTAGCAGCCTGTAGAAGTGTGCTGAGAAAATATACTGAATCTCAGTTATTTCCTCTTTCCACATAGGTCTCACCCATTTTTGAGTGAAAACATCTAGGAGTCCACCTTTGCTCTCCCATGTCCATTTACTACGTCAAATCTTTACATCTTGTGATTCCACCATCTTGGCAAGTGTCTTCTTGATCCTCAAGGCAGTGAGCCGTGAGGCAGGATTATGAGCCCAGCATTCAGACATTAATTTCAATATTGCTCTTAAACACTGTAAAATAAGAAACATAGGAACAGTATTGTAACAATTGACAGACCTGAGAGGTGTTTAATTTTGGTTCACTGTCAAGCCCAAATTATAGAACTCTGAAGTCCAAATGTGCAACTTCTACATTTTCTGCAAATTTGCTAATAGAGGACTATTATAAATAGATCAACTAAAAAAAAACACCAAACAAAAAAAACCCCACCCACCAAAAACACCAACAACCATGTCCCAAATCATCTTTTTCCTCCCCTTCACTGCCTGGTATTACAGTAGCTGGAACTAACTGAAGTGTTTCTTCAGTTTCACAAAGAAGCATTACCAGAACTTATCCTTACAACTCAAGAACAGCAGTACAAAAATGGTAGCAATAAGCGGAAAAATGTCTGTATATATGGCAGAAAAACAGTAGAGAACTTTTTCAGTGAAAATGAAGATGTGACAGAAGTTCTTTCAGTAGTCCAAAAATAACATGGAAAATTGGTAATTCCTAAAAGAAATCAAGAACTTGGGGAAGAAAGGATACGGCATATCTAGCTAGCTACGTGGAATAGTTATGTCTCAGTTACCCTATTCAAGGTGTGGCCCTTTAAAAACACACTTAATTTTAATATTTTACTTACATCATAGCTTGCCCTGAAATGTACAGTAAAAAAAGAAAAAAAGAGGAAATCTACAGAGACAAAGAAATTGCTTCATATTCCACAAAACACCTTAAGTGACAAGCCAATATGCTATATACATTAAGACTAATAAAACCAATTAAAAACTCATTTAAGTTTTAGCTCAAATCAAAACTCTAAAAAATATTCTGCTATCTAAAAAGATCCCAGAGCAGCATCCATACACTTTGATGCTGCTTAGAGGTATATTCCCCTTAGATCACTGAAAAGATAAATAAAAAATATAGTTTTTGAGTTGACTTCAAACATATATTTCTCCTGTTGTTGCTGTGAGGTTTTCAAAATGTCTGAATGTAGTCCTTATTTTGCAATGTTTTAGTATTTATCAAACTAAAATACTCTTCCATATTAATGAACAAACTGAACTAATTTTTCCTTTCAGGATACTCACTTCATCACTATTCCACCTATTTGATACTACTGGGCGTAGGCGTTTGACACACACCACTTCTCTCATGTCCTCATAGGATGGATCATTTGGCACCATGTCGTAATATGGCAACTGATACTCTTCAACAATACCTGGAGATAATTGTGAAAGATCAAGAACCATTACAAAAAAAAAAAATCTATACATCTACTTTGAGATTTTCTTAGGCAGGAGTAAAAGTTAACTCAATTTGCAGCGAAGGTAAATCCACCACTGTGTTATACTGTGGTAAAAATCCGAAAATTTCATGGTAACAGTCAGACATTTACCAGAAAAGATCTGATACTATGAATATTAAGTTTAATAGCTACAATAATTCCTTGCAGTCCCCTTTGACTTTGATACCGAATGTAGAGTTTGACATCTTCTGATCTACCACAATGAAACAGAGGAAAAGCATAACAAGGAAAAAGGGAATACAAGAAAATATCTATACGATCACAAAAGAAAAGTGAAAGAAAAGGAAGGATTAGTCACAAAAACGTGTAAGGAGAAAACTGAATGAAACCAGAAAGGCAAGAAAGAATAACAAAATAATAGTATCTTATTGATTACATTCTAAAAGTTTTATCAGTAATAGAGGGTGAAATATATCCCACTATTTCTCCCAGTCACTCTGCTTTTTGAGCAAGGAAAACAAGCTCCAGATGCTTAATTGTAACAATCAAAAAGTTCAGTGTTTTCCAAGCTGTACTCTTGACAGAGTGTTACTACTGCTTTTAAAGAACGCAAGCCTGTTGATATAGCAGGCTTGTTATATTATTTCCTGGAGAAATATTGTTAAAAGTGAGACAAGGGCCTGGTAGATTTTATACAGTATATTTAAGAGTTTACCTCCTGTGACGCAGCGCCGAGCCATTTCCCAAATGATCAGCCCAAAACTGTAGATATCAGCCATGATGTATGGTTGAAAATGGTTTTTATTCAGGCTTTCATCTAGGACCTCTGGAGCCATGTAACGTTTTGTTCCCACTCTAGTATTCAAGGGAACATCAACTTCGTTTGTGTCACTATATGAAAATATTAGGAAGTTAGTGAATTGTGGGCTATTACAAGACATGGTATGAAATCCTGTATGATGCAATCACTACACTCCCCTTTACAAATTAAATTCTTTCTTTTCTTTCCCTCTCAATACTACATTTAGGCTTATGCTTTCTTTCAGGCTCTATTGTAGCAAAAGACAATTCTCTGGCTCCATTGAACTTTAAAAAAAAAAAGTTCAATTCAATAATGTTATTATAGTATTACTTTTTCAATTAAGTTTCAACTCCCTTTTCACTGGTCAAATTTTCTATGAGATTATTTATAATGAAGCTACATGATAGCAATTATTATGAAAGACCAGTTTTGAGTAACAAATGAATTAGTCTCTTCTTCCTTTCCTCTACAAAGCTACTTTTATTTTCCACAAGAAGAGTCTTTTCATTGTTCTCTTAACAACCTATTTTCATCTCGATGCTTACCAGGATTCAAAGGAAGAACAGCATTTTCCTCTCAAAACTGAAAAAAAGTGAAAGCATGCAACCAAATGACTCTATCTTCCTTTTACATTTGACATCTGGCACATTCAAAAAAAAAAAAAAAAGTAGTTTTCCCATTACAGAGGATTTGTTCATCTACCTGTTAAATTTGACTGCAAGACCCAAGTCAGCAATGCAGCAGGTTCCATTTTTCTTTATCAAGATGTTTTTACTCTTCAGGTCCCTGTGTGCAATAGCAGGCTTGCCTTGTGTCCCATAAATTTCTGTGTGTAGATGGCACAGACCACATGCAGCAGAATACGCCAGTTTGAGGAGAGCCCTATTGTCTAGCGTAGTGCATTTCAGGAAATCATACAATGATCCATTTTCATGATAATCTGTGATCAAGTAAAGCTGTGTCCAGGAGCCAGTGCCTTTAATATCTGCAGCTATGAAACCTATGAAATATAAAAAGCAAGTGACCATTTATTTGCACTTTTTTTTTTTAATGCAATGGATTTAGTAAGAATTCCTAAAGCTATATTGTCTTGGACTGTATCAAAACGTATCTGCTCCCCTTACAAAAACTAATAATGTAAAAGCTCAGATTTCAACTATACACGAGGCTACCATTCCCATCTTCCAGCAAAAAGATTGTAGACGTTTCCATCCTACAGCAACAAGATTCTACCCTTTTAATGACATTTTATTAGCATACATTAAGGGACACACATCTGATTATTCCATAGAAGCCGCCACATACCCTTCAAGCCACCCACTAAGAACTCTTCCTCCTCCACCCTCACTCAAGCCAAACAATATACTGCCTTCCTTACCAAGGATGTTTTCATGACGCATTAAAACAGTTTGGTAAATCTCTGTTTCTCGGAACCAACTGGCTTCTTCTGTGGTGAAAAACACTTTCACTGCAACTTTTTCACCTCTCCATTTACCCATCCACACTTCACCGTATCGCCCTTTTCCGACTTGCCTCACCATCTGAATTTGTTTGGCAATAGTGCGCTGAACCTGGGGAAGGGAAAAAAAAGAAAAAAAAAAAATGAGTGGAAGGTGGAGGAGGGAAACCCAGCAATTAACCAAAAGCACCTGGACAAGCTACTTCTCAAGCTTGGATTGCTTTGAATTTTGATCTCATTGTAAAATTTGTTCTATGTTATTTTCCATTATTCCCATTTCAAACTCATTATTGCTACCTCCAAGGAACAGTTGTGTAACAAACCCCAAAAGTTAAATCAGCTCAACTTCTCATTTAATTCAGATGTGTCCTCTTGCATTCTATTTGTTTCTATTGTATAAAGAATTACATTTATCTGTCTCACTGGCTAATTTTTATGCAAGTATTATAGAGGACGGTGAATCAAAAATTATGAATGAGCCAATAAAGAGCAAATCTATTTTATCGGACAGTGGACACTAAAAAAAAAAAAATCTTTGAACTTGCTCAATTTGATACTTGTATTATCCATTCATTGCATTTTTAATCTTAGTGTCTGTAGGCTCTAATTTTGCTTTAAATTTTGCTGATGCAAACAGATTCCTAACATATAATCTAATTTTGCACTTCATTTTAGTTACGTGTAAGATGGACTTTTGTACATGTTTAGTAAAATAATGAACTGGAGTCTGGATAAACTGCTTTGTTCTATGAAATAGGTACATTTGACGGAGAGAGAAGTTCAGTGAAAAAAAATCCTAGTTTATGATTTACCAACAACGGTAGTCCTGATCCACTCCCAGAACTCTGTGACTGGTCAATAAGGTCTTTTAATGACTCCCCAGCTGGAATAAATGCTTCATCTTGTTCCAGGTCACGATTATAACAGTGCCTCTTTGCCATCGACTTACAGTAATGCCTGCAAAAATAACAGGAGAAGTTAAGCTGAACTCCCAAACACTCTTCAAAATATGTCATAAATTGAGCTGGGCAAAAACCTATTTAAATAGCTTTTTTTTTGAACTGTACCATTTTTTTTCCAGAAATGTAACATACACAGTTTTTTTAATATTAAGTTGTTGTAATGCATGTACAGGCAGGTCAGTTTATTATGAGCCAGGCAGAAACCCAGCATTTTTAATATGCAGCACACAGCCAGCATTACTGGTGTAACATCGCTGGTTTTGGTTTAAACTAACAAACTGAACCTTGAACCATGGTAGACAAGGCTCACACATGCACGTTTCTGCTGAAACTCCTAGAACAATTACCATCTCTCCAGCATAGGAGAAGCACTTCACAAAGGTGAATCTCAGAAGTAGATGGAATTTCACTATCAAAAATGACTGAAGATCCAAAAACATAGAAGGCATTAGGATAATCCTGTTTACTGGATGCTGTAGCATCAAAGCTGTATGTAGCTTAGAAAACTGTGAACACTTTGTAGCCAGAGAAAAGGATCAAATTCACTTAAAGTCTATGCTGTGAAGATTTCATTTTACCTAGCAATGCAAACTGCTACCCACAGAAACGTGAAATTAAATTACAACAGTTTCATTTCTGATATATTTTTGTCAAAAATACATTTGATTAACTGAGTACATTTACAAAGTAACTGTTCTGTTCACACCCATTTGGGAAATTAAAAACATTGCCAATAAAGTGCTTTCCTTACTTGTAACAAAAGCAGCTAAATAAGATGATCATGACAATTATGCAGACTGCCATAGAAATCAGCACTGCCATCCAACGAATGCTGCCATCAAAAAGCCCATCTATTTAAAAAAAAAAAAGTTAATTTTCCAAAGTCTATTAATTAAGCACCTATTGAAAACAGTTCATTCAGGCATGATATTTTCATACACTGTGTATATGAATGTGCACAAACTGAAACACAAGACATTTTGTCTGAACATCAGGAAATACTTCTTTACTGTGAGGGTGATCAAGAAGTGGTACAGGTTGCCCAAGGAGGTCATGGCATATCCCTCCTTGGAGATACTCAAAAGTCATCTGGACATGGTCCTGTGTAACCGACTCTAGGTGGCCCTGCCTGAGCAGTGGGGCTGCACCAGATGATCTCCAGAGGTCCGGTCCAAACCTCAACCAGTCTGTGATTCTGCAACAGTATGTCTCACAAAACATCAGAAAGGGGCAAGACAGCTGATGCCCGTAATATATCAGTCCAAATGAAATTACACAAAATTTATAGTGTTTTAGTATTATTTACATCAGAAAAGCAGGGATAATTTCATTTGGATAACAACTAAAAAGATTTAACTTGAGATTTTGGAGTTGCTGGGTTTGGGTTGACTCTTGTTAGATTTTTCTTAGAAATAGAAATGAAGGTTTTACAGCAGTAAGATTCTGAGAAGATATTAAGCCACACTTAATCCAGTTCAACTTGTCCAGCAATGAATGATTAAATGCATGAAAATATAAACTCTTTTCACTGGGAACAACAGAAAGAAGAGAATTAATTTAGAGCAGGTAACAGCTAACAATGTCAGAAAACTTTTTAAAGATAGATTCACCATGTCAAAAGCACTGCAGAGCTAAAGAAATTAATTTAAAAAAGAAAACAGAACAGGCTGTGGAAATAAAATAAAATAAAAACAGATCAAAAGTTCACAGATCAATGCATGAGCAAACTGACTAAGAGAATAAAAATACCATGAGTGACAGATGGAGGGAAAGATTAACTTGGAAGTGATAGAAAAGGAAAACTGGAAATACAGTATGACATGTAGTAGAGAGCTTCGTATCAAAATTATTTACTAAAGAAAAAACAGATTTGTGCATATACTGTAATTACATTTTCTCCTTATTTTTATCTGTTCATAAGGAAGAACAGAATCCACATAGCATTTATTAGTATCAGCATGAACATCTAGGAGCTGTTTACCTGTACTATCAAGTGGTGGTAATGTTGGTTGTAAATCCTGATTGCAGAAATCAGTCCGACAGCACTCAATTGTTCGTCGCAATTGTGCTTTAGGTGAATCCTGTTGAAGGAGAATTGAATAAACATTCTGATTTTGAAGTGATCAGCTTGGGTGGGGACAGGTACTGATACAAAACAGCACAGATGAAAGTTTAAGGTATTTTATTAAAAAAAAACCAAACCAAAACCAATTCAACCTCACCATTTAACGTATGAGAGAACTTCACAGTGGCAGAAAAGCATCATCTAATATCTTGGGTGCATACATTCTATGTTCATGTTATTTAATTTTTCATGGAACTTTTTAACTTTTGCACAGAAAAAGATGGTTCCTAGTTAAGCTGCTACTTCATACATTGCAACATTTTTAAGCTTGGTCAAAAGCAGTCGATTTAAGACAAAAACCCCCAATCCCTTTAGAAATTCTTCTCTTGCACTCATCATAGCAGCACTGTTTGCTTCAAAAACATCTTAATTACACCATATAAAAGATAGAAGGGTATGAAAATTAATCTGAAGGTAAGAACACACATATAAATACAAGAACAATTTCAGGAGGTCATCATGACACCTCAGGTCTGATCTGCAGTAACCCTAAACATTCACAGCTGTAACTGAAGTCACCAGTGCTTCCAAAAAGCAGCACTACTGACAGCTACATTATAGAAAAACTCAGGTCGTAGAGATTTTAAAATTAGTTATCCAAACAGTGACAGCATTTTGGAAAGGGAAAAAAAAAAAAAAAGAAAAACAGCAACCAAACTGATGATAACCTCTGAAAGATTTGTTTAATGTAAGCAATGTGACAAAAGAAAAAGCAAAATCCAGTCTCCAAGGCAATATTCATTTGCTCAGCTAGTGCTATATCCCTGTCTTCTAAACAAATCACTGTTTTCAGTACAAACTTTCTAAAGTTCTAAAGGCAGCAGTCTACTTAATTATACCTCTATAAATCAAAAGCTAGTTATACTCATGCAATTAACAACACATAACTCTTGTAGAAAGGAAAAAAGTTTTATGTTGGACAGGAAAACATACACATGATAAACTGTGTGTACATGCCTATGAAACTTTAAGGGAGCTCTTGTGTAACCTGTGAAGACAACTCCATATGATTATGCTTATCTGCCAGATGAACTGAAGAAAACGGGAAATTCCAGATTAAGACAACAAAGAAATTCTACATCAAAACCAAAACTACGCACATCAATTAGACTGACTATAAAGTTGTCTCTTCAACTGAGGAAGCAGCTGACAGAAGTAAAAGGCTGATGTCCTCTGCTCATTTTGTCAGTGACTTACAGACACTTACAAAGAACTCCAACAAGCTAAGATTCTGTACCAATCTTTGCTCAAACACCATTTAGTCACTTTCTGTCACTACTTGCTCGTGCTTGTTCAGTCCCATTTACCTCAGTGGTAAGTGGCAACATGTAAAATTCTATGATTGCAGTTGTAAACTACAGAGATTTACACTGCTTATGCAGTTTCCTTACATAATCTCCAAAGAGATCTTAATTTGTAATGGTATCTCTTTTTTTTTTTTTTACCTTGCACTGAAAGTCCGAACCTTCATATTTCATGCAGCCAGAAGCAAGTGTGGGTTCTCCATGTTCATCTTCCTCAATGATAGCAAAGCAATGCCCATTAGTTCTGGAATAAACATATCAATTGTGCTTTACCAGCATGTCTGTTGTTTAATATCCAGCATTAGTTGACCACAAACCAGCTAAGAATACTAGAATGACAATATCTAGAGGAATTCTTCTTTAACACAGCATTTACCATACAGTTTGAGAGCAAAAGACCCCCGCAGTATTTTCAAACAGAACACTGTAGGGATGTTTTCTCCCGAATAATCTGTCTTGTCCCTCCTCATTCGTACTGGATACTCATTGTTCGTATCCAACCACACACACAGTTGTTCAAAAACAACTGAGTGGGCAGAAGAACCAAGATCTGACTTAAAAAAAAGACTCCAAGATCTGACTAAACTGACTACTGTTTTATAGGTTAAAAAACAAAATTAAAATTGACTTCTGTCTGTTCTTGAAATTGCAATGATAAACTTTCAAACAGAAGTCCCAGTATGTGAAAGGTGGCTATTTTAAGGTCAAAAGCTCAGCTACACTTTTCCCACATAAGCTCTCTCAAATATTCAGCCTTTAGGCTAAAACAATCAAACAAACCCCCAAACCCACTTTCTGAAGTTGTCAATAACAAATAGATTACATTATTTTTAAAAAACTGCACTTCAGTTTCCCATTATCTCTTTATACAAATGCTTTGATTTCTGTACTACACGAAATTGACAACAATATTGGTAAGGAATCCCAAACCAATTCACAATGGTAGGTCTGTGTTTTCAACACCTGTGAAATTAAAATTTTATTACGTAAATCAAAATTCATTCATTCCCTCAACACAGATATTAAGGAAAACAAATCCAGAAATATTTTTGCCTTTTTTTTTTTAATTAAAATGAATCTGAAGAAATGCATATTTGGGAAGCATAATGCCAAAAAAAAACCTGCACATGAACACTGCGTAAGTGTTACTGCCTCTCTAACAACTTTATTACCAGAATAATGTCTATACAGATGTTAGTTCAGAGGGGAAAAAAAATAGTAAGGCCTATACTGACTGCATACAGTAGAGGGCGATAAAAAGCAAAAAATAAATACCAAAGGACTTGAAAGTCAAAATACTGGATCCTAACTGAACATTTTTTAGTCGCAAAACTACATTTGTAGAACACTACATGTTTAAATTTAAAAATATAGTAGTGTTTATTCCACCTCCTTGGGTTCCAGAAAGACTTTATCTGCCAAGTGATAGCTTTAGAGAGGCTTAATATTATGTGTTAAATGGAAGACTCAGTAGCAAATAATATGCTTTCTATTATGTACCTTTGTATTAATTCTTAAGGAAGAAAACAGAAAGGCCTTAAACATGGAACTAGAAACGAAGAGAAAAAAGGAAATCCAAGGATACTTAATGAAAAAAAAAAAAGCAAGCACATTATCAGTGCATGAGTCTGTTAGGATTCTTACGCCTAACAAAGTTATAACCAACCTCCTGTCCCTTTATGTTCAGAGGTTTTTTTCCCTCCTGCCTTTTCTTCATACTCTACAATTAATGAACATGTAACAAGAAGAATTCTCAGTAAATGGCTGTGTTGGTAACATTACCTTTTGACTACCAGGTGAAGAAATATTAGTCTAAGCAAGCAGGTACTCATATCAGAATGTTTAGATTTAGGTAATTTAATACTCACCCTTTTATAGAATGCTACAGGTTACCTAAAAACTCAGTTCTTCAAAGCAGTTGCTGGGGGCAAAATGACTTGTTGCAAATGGTTCTAAGGAATGGTGAAAGCAGTATTGTTTACATACAGATGACTGGGGGGTTCAATGCTCAGCTCTCCACAGAACCAGTGAGTTTCTAATCAGTTAGGGTCAAACTGCCTGACAATCGAAGTCAGCACTCTAGAGATACTTTGCTCTCTCACAAGCTAAAATGAGCCTCTTCAGAGAGCCTCTTGTACCCTGTATGTAATACTTACATGCACGTGTTATTAATAGCATCATCTGGACAATGTCCTGAGCAGTAGCACTTAAGAAAAGGTAAGGTGTCCTCTGGAGCGAGTGTTACTCCATTTGCTTGTTTCTTTTGGTCAGGATTTGTCTTCATTCCTGTGCCATGAAGCATGCTGTCTAGATTTTGACCTGGACATTTAAGAAAAAAAAGAAAAAAGCATCCGTGATAACTGTTCAAGAGCTTTAGAGCTTTACAGGCAAAACACAAAAATGAAATAATTATATTAACAAATAATTGAATTATACAAGACATGAGAACCTCCTCTCCCAAGATTATGGCAGAAATTTGAGTTAACAATTTCATTTGAGAAATACCTAGCTCAAACATTTAGTATCTTAACAGCAGATCTTTCAACCATAATCAATAAAAACAGAAAAAAGACATTTTCCCTTTCTGAGGTGGGGCAGAAAAGTAGTGATGTAACCTGTAAGAATTTTCTGAAGAATGGCTTTCTTATTCATGTGTTCAAGAAAACCAAAATGTTGACCGCTTGATAACCACAACAGTATAATTTTATGCATGACTGAACATACTTAATATGCAATTTTCTAATTTTCTGAACTGAAGTAATTTTTTATGGATTCACGGTCTCATAGAAGAGCAGTAATAACTCCAAAATCTCTTGGGTTTTTTGATCTCTGTATGCATTAGTAGTTCAAAACAGAACTAAAGTAAATCTTGTTTGCAAATTAAATTTCAGTAAATGACATGAACATCCACACAAACGAGCTTTCAGAGAATAAAAATAGGGCTAAATTACATTCCAAGTAGCCCTCAATTTCTCAACAGGAGGAGGAGTTGAGCATCATTTGTTCTACTTCATAGTATTAAAGTGCTTTTGTGAATGTAGGAATTCAGAAGAAAAATTCCATTTGTTTTCTTCTTAGCGAAGGGCATCCAGGAAAAAATAATTTAGGAACATTATCTGCCTCATTTGGAATATGCTTTGTGACCACTATATGAGATGAGAAAATCTTCATCCATCTCCTCCAGCTTTATCATGTGTAATTTTACCAACAGAAAATATCTCTCTGTCCATCACCTAACAGTATCCTTGGCCTTAAGTCCTCAAAGTGTGAGCCAAATAAAGCTACAAGAATTGTGAACAGACTATGACCTGCACTGACACAATTTGCAGCAAGTCTGTGGAAGGCTCAGCGTGCAAGGTAAAAGAACAGCCAGTCAGAACCGATAGAAGCTTTTACAAATTCAATTATTATTTCAGAATTGGACGTACCTCAGTACCTCTCAAAAAGATTTTAGTCACAATAAAGATTTCGATTTATCTAAGAATAAAAAATATTGCGACCAGAAAACTCACAGTCCTTCCTGTGAAACCCACTGAACACAAGCTGTAGAGTAATGAGAACATTACTCTCATGTTGTACCTTGCTTGAAAGATGTGCAGAAAAACTTAAGACCCTGTGCAGATACCACCCTCTGTATCACTCCACTGTATAACATCCACTATCATTCAGCCAAATGTGCAATTAAGTATTTGTGAAATTTGATCTTATCATTCTGAAAAAAAGCCAACTTGCAGATTTCCTTAGCCAATTAATACAGCACACCCAATGCACTGTCCTGAACCAGCCACTTCTCTGAAAGTAAGGTCAACGTGCCTTTTTCAAACACAATTATGAGTGTATTCTAAGAAATTCAGCACTATTTACCTAAACCCTCAAATAGCTTAGCCGTGCCTTATTTGAAATGTAGTTTTCAAACAGCAGTACTTCAGTAACACCAGAGTTAAATATTCTCAGTACATGCACTGTTAACAAGGAGGTCCAGTGCTAATAACACAGAGTTCACCTGTGCAATAGGTATTTGCAATTTAACCAAAAGGAATTTTGCACAGTGAAATAGCAGCACCTTCATCTGTCCCCTCTCCCTTTTTACCATTTTCTTCCCAGCAAAAACTGAAAGCTCATTTTAATATTGTGCTACAGATGTTAGACAATATTCTGTATTCACATTTAAGAGATCCTTGCCTTATCAGAGAACAGGTAATTCTACTTAATATTTAAAGGAAAAGCCACTGCATATGTACAAATACTGTCTTTCCTTCTAATTTTCTTGAACTACTAAGGTATCTTTTCTAATTAATGTTATGAAATACACATCTTCAATATCTTCAGGGACATTCCATATGTTAAAAGTCTGAATACTTTATGATCTATGTGTCAGCCACTCATCCATCTTCCTACCCTGAAAAGTGAATGCAGCATTTTTTTGATTCCTTAGAAGAGAAATCAAGGAACGCTTAAAGCATGGCTTCTCCTAGCTCAGGAGAGAGAGAACAAAGTTTTTATGCAGGTCTGTGATCTTTTAAGGCAGTATTATTCTTTGTAAACTAACAATGATGCATGACTACAGGTATAACAACCTATTATACTAAAACTGAGATGAAATACATTTTTCCTCTTAATTTATTATGATGGATTGTATAACAAAGTTAATGAAGAATACATACCAAATAAAATCCAAAATAGCTAACTGTATTTTCAAAGAACCAGCACCCTTGCCTTTTGTACAGTTTATACAGGTAAAGATTTTTATTCAAAGCAAAAACAGACTACCATTTCATTATCTTTGCCATGTGAAAAAGAACAAAATTCCATGGTAGTCTGTTTTCATCTTACAGGTAATGCCCAAATTGCACAAAGAATGGGGAAAAAAGAAAAAAAAAAAACCACTTCCCTCTTGCATTTTTTACTTTCTAAGACCATAAAGAGATTTCTTATTAAACATGAGTTTAATTAAGTATCCAGGGAAAGAAGGAAAAGGAAAATATGGAGACTGTTTGGGATCACTTCAGAAGAAAGTTTTTAATAGCCCCCCATCTAGATACCATCCCTAAGCGTATCCCTTGCTGCGGTACTACAGTTCATCCTCAGCATTTCAAGGAAGATTAGTGTTTATCTTAAAGATGGTAGGTATGAGGAATGGGAAAATGACTTGGCTTCCATTCACCTGAGACATTAGGAGGGGAGATCAAGATCTGAATGGGGTCACAGGATGTTTCATTGTTGTTTTTCCTGGTTAACAGATACTGGCTAAACGAACAAGAGTGAAGGAAGGATATGCCTAAATGACATCTTGCTTCAGGAACCACCTGACCTTCTTGCACCAGTGCTCTCATTATCCCCCAGCCTCAGAGCTCCACCTCTCAAACATTCACACTGCTTTATCTTCCTCCTGGGAGCAGGACAGAGAAAGGGAGGATCCCATCTGAGGGATCTTGTGACGCTACACTACTTGATGATGTAATTAACAGCTTCTTTTCCGTGACACGTGCAGTTGTCGGCTCCGAGGTGCAGCCAAGAAACACACATACACCAATCTTACATAACCTTCAAAGGTGTAAATGCTGTGCACTAATACACGCAGCTTCAAAAGAAAAATATTTGCACCCAGGGATTTCAGGCACAGCAAAGTCCCTTTCGCCAATATTTCCTCCCTCTACCTGTAAACTGCACCGGGCTGGTGAGGCAAAATAATATCCATTAGCAGCAAATAAACTGTCACACGCTGGAGGACTTGTTCAAGATCCTGGACCAGTTTCAGCCTGTTTGTCCAGCCTTGAGAATGACAGCATCATACCTTTACACACACAAACTGCTCTGTCATGCGTATTTTACAACACTTCAAAAAATTTACAACATTCAATGAAATATCAAGAGTAATTGTGAGCTGGAATACTCTCCTCTTTTCACCTAACCGCAGAATAAGGCAATAAAGAGAAATAAGTTGATGGGACTTCAAGTTCCTAGTTCGTCATTTACTCATATTGTCTCATACATATTGCATTAATTTTAAGCTTCTAGAAGTGTGAACAACTGCTACAGATAAGGCGGCATTAAAATGGCTTTCTGTTTAAAATTAAAACTTTTTTTAATAAAAAAAGAACAACTCCTGCCAATGTATCATATCCAGCCCATGATCGAAAATGTAAATTATTCAAAGAACTACTTCTTCCAATCATAGAAAATAAGTCAGACTATAAAATGTATTTTAAAGAAGAACAGTACATTAGAAATCCCACTGTTACAAAAGTAAGTCTACTTAAAAGCATGGCTTCAAAAACCAGTATTAATATGGATAATCTTTAAAAGGTATTGTGCGTGACAGTGAAGTGCTATTAACCACTAAAAACTGAGCCAACTTGGTTGCAACTCAATGCCAGGATATATATGCAATTTCATTAAGTCTTCTGATCTAAGAAAAGATTTGTACAACCCATAAAAAACCAGCTCTATTAAGAAATACAGAGACAGAGAGCAGTAAGTGAGAGAAGACAAATACAAAAGTCAAATTATGCCTATAGTTTCTTACTTATCCCCTCTACCTCCACAAATAAAGTTGCAATGCTGGAACCAGTAGCCTACAGCATTCAAGTTGTTCAATAGCTTCTTGAATTCATGATGGTATAATTAATATAGATGGTCCACATAAAAACATTTTTATTCCTGAGTAAATTATCCTTAAAAGGCATTTATCCTAGCAGTACTACAGTACTCTCAGCATTTCTTTGTAGGTATTCTGATCCAAGTCTGTAGAACCCAATAAAACCAACATCTTAATAAAAAGAATCTTTGACAGAAGACCCTCTTCATCTGCCTTCCTGCTGATGCTAAAGCTGTTTGCTGGGGCCAGCTGACACCCAGGGCTTGCCCACACTGGGCTCTTTTCATAAAAGATGAAAGCTGTACCCAAGATCTTTATGTTAGATAGGCCATCCTTATGAAAAAGACGTACCTTGAAATTTTTATGCCGTAGTTTTAAAGTATTTTTTCTTGATTGAGGATGGACATACTGCAAAATCACCCACTCTAACAAGCACATTTCACCTTTCTGCCTATCGCAAGCTTTCATAATGATTTAACATGTAACTCCTAAGTGAATTAAACAGCTTAGCTTGAGTAAAATATTGGTACTTTTTCTTAAAACACAAAATAATTTTTAAAAAGTCGGAAAAAACAGTTTTATGATTGCAAAGAAAACATCTTAAATGCTTCTATGAGCTCTGTGTCTGACATTTTAACCATAAGCTCTCCCCATAGTGCATTTTTATATATCAAACCTGTGATCTCTGAAGACCGGGCATGTTAGAGGTAGCTCCATCTAGCAGAACTGGTTCCTAAAAATCACAGCATGTTCCCAGACTACTTGTTTAAAATCTCTCTCTACCACCCTCCAGCTCTCCCAGGAGCTATACCAGTGCTCAACACAGACAGTCAGTCCTCTGCTCCCACTTCTCTTCCTCTAAAAAGGTACTTCTGTAGAAGACTACTCTCTTCGTATGCATTCATTGCAAAAGTCAGAAACAAGAAAATTTTGAGTGTACTTTACTTTAAAAAGTACACTGCATTCTAAATTAAATTAAATGGATTTTTAAGGAATACAGTTACTTAAAACTAGATTTGAAATTATAATAAAGAAATACATAACCTTTTAATAATCCATTAAAATAATCAATCAAATATTTAACGATAAATGTTTGTTACCAATGTTTTAAAGACATTTAAAGACAGATGCAGCCATTGGGGAAACCACTGGTGAACAGAACTACACTGTCCTCAAAGCAGCAGATCAGCTTCTGACAACCCTAGGTTCCTTCTGCAGATTTTATAATATTTTCATTATTTCAGATTCATTTGTATGTTTAGATTCAGTAACTATTTCAACCTGAAATTCAGGAAGTGCATAAAGGTTAAAAAAAAGTAATATCAAATCTTTGAATGAATGACAGTGAAATCAAATTTCAACAGATTTTCGCCAGTTCACTAACAGATAAAGCCAATTTTAATAAGTCTGTTTTAATATTTAATATTAGCACTAATTATTTTAAAATTTAACTTTTAATAAACCTTACTTCATACATAATGAATACTATTAATACATTTCTAGTCAACTGATTTGCAAGGATTAAAATACTGGTCTTCTGCGGTGTTTCTGAAGAACACATAAAAGTGTGATAAAGCACATATCTAACATTACATCACATGGTAAACTGACAGTAATGAAATACAAAAATTAGGAGAACATGTTGAAGTATACATTAAGTTCTTTAACTATACCATTACATATATCGATTATTTATGCTCATCGATGCACTATAAGAACAAAGAAAGAACTCTACTCAGAAGTATAACTGGTTATCTGAACTAAAAACCTGCACTAGTGGGAAGACAAAAGCATATTTAGCCCAGTCCTCAATTGCAACTGAAGCTGATAAACTCTTGCCTTAGATGAGCAAAAGTAGGCAGATGAAGATGCAGGGCAAGTCACCAGTCTAAAGATATTGCAAAGACCTTCCATACCCAAGAAGGAAATACAAAAATGTTTTTTCTTGAAAAGGTTACTATCAAATCTAGCCATCTGCTACCCAGGTTTATTTTCAGTCTTTCTCAACGTAAGTGACAAAGTCCCACAAGCAATAAAGAAAATACAATCCAAAGGGTAACCACTGTGTCTCCCTGCTCTGTAATAGCGACCTGAGAAAAAGAAGCTGTTCACCAATAATTTCATGGAATGACCTGTGTTTTCTGCTGTTCTTGTAAGAATATTTTCACATTAATCAAAACATGCAGCCACTTGCTTGTTATAGTTATCTATTAAGGAATCTAGTGCGTATATATACACGTACATATACAGACACACTTGCTATTATCATTCTCTCAGGTGTTGGTAAGCACTGAGATTCCTACCCTTTTGAAGAAGCCTCCAAATCAAGCGAGGGAACAAACGATTAAGTTCGGTGCCAGTCACTGAATGCACACACGCTGGGTGCTTCTACTTTCTCTGCTCTTCCCTCCTTTCTCTGGAAATCACATAAATTCTCTTCCTCACATGTCTTCTCCACTTCTATTGGTTTCTTTATGATGCATTTTTGTAACATTCTGCATATATTTTACTTGCTGAAACTATTCTTTTCACTTTCAATTTCTACTGTTTAGACTTTTCCCTTTGGATTTCCTCTTTTCTATAAAAATTTCAAATAACTAATGGCTATCAACTTCATTCTTTCCTCTTCCCCCCCAAACACAACTCCTCTGTGAATCTAGGGGACAATCAGAGAGACTTGACTGTTTTTCTACTCACCACCTCTAGAAACCAAGCATATTTCATATGTTTGAAGACAAGCCCTTAGGCAACTTGCATCAAAGAGCCAACAACATTGCAGCAAGCTCAACTTTCCCATGGCTTTCAGAACTCATTCAGTATTGATTTGAAAGTCAGAAACATTCCTGAAACAAGGCAATTTCTTCTTTAGAAGCTGAAAAAAATTTTTACAAGGTCTTTAAACCTTATTTAGCTGTATTTTTTATTAGAAGGTATTTATTGAAGCATTACTTATACATGTGATCACAGCAGAAGTTAATGTAATTTCAATGTTAGTCACTATGAAACCTGTATACTTGTATTATTATTTCTATCTGTATCTAGAGGAAAAAAAAAAAAATGTTCCTTCAGTTGCTATCCCCTTTGAGTTAAAATGCTGAATATTGACTGATGCAAAGGGGTAACCGTGATTTCAGTAAAAAGAACAAAGCGTATAATTCACAACCTCATCGAGGGAAGAACCTGGTATCTTCTGCAAGAGGCAGCAAAACTACTTGAATACTAGTAGAACAAGCTCCACTGCAAATTGCTGTGTCTGAGAGTATTTTAGAGCGTAAGAGACCTCTAGAAGTCACCTGGTATGACCACCTAGTCAAAGCAGGACCAGCTTCTAAGTTAGACCAGGTTGCTCAAAGACCCTTTGGTCAAGTTTTGACTCTAACGGATATTGCACAACCAGCAGCCTGTTCTAATGCTTAACCACATTCACAGTAAAAACGTCTTTCCTAATTTCTCACCAGAATTTCCTTTATTGTGATATGTGCCTGTTACCAATGTAATCACCTTACAGCGACCTGTAAATATTTGTAAATCTGTATATAAACTCAAACTATATTCAAACTAGGCTATTTCTGTCTAAATAGATTGAGCTAGTTCTTGCCAGTTAAAAGTTGTATGTCCACAACAGGGAAAGGGGCTGGTCTTAGAGAATTTCCCCCTCCCAACTTAACTAATGTAACAAAGATGGAAGAATCCTGGATTTATGTTCATTTGCTGCTTTCAACCTTGAAATCTTTGCTGCAATGCCATAGCTTCAAACCAAGACCTTTGCTCTTTCCCACTCCTGAAATACGTGTGTAAACACCTATACACATACATAAAGTGAAATCAGCCAAACATCAGTGCTTAAAGCACATACCTAGAAGTTAGAAGACACTGTTCTGAGCCTCTGCAGGCTAAAAAGATGAAAGCACTCAAGTAACTTGGCAATTATACAGGAACACTTGTCCAGTTTTGGAAGAAAAGTGTTTACAGTTCGTAGGCTGTACTCAGTGACACAGAAGCCACAGTGTGCTTGTGGTAGCCTTCTGGGCTGAACCCCATAGGGAAGCTGAAATAATGGCAGTTTTAAATATCTTTAACAAACTGCAATTCTGCAGAGATCCAGAGAGAGGACTTCTGTTCTATAAAAGCTTAGCTGTGAATGTGTGTGTGGGATGGTACTGGAAAGAGCTTAAGGATGATCCTCCTTGCACTAAGGCACTATTCATTTCATTCAGGTCTTAGTGTAGTTGACAGCTCATCTCCGGTCAATTCCAGATAAATATTTTCAGTGTCATTTATATTTACTGCTTAATCAAGATTTGGGTTATGTTTAAGAGTATAGTCTTGTGCTCTAAGTGCTTCCCCCTTCCCAAGTTAGAAGCTGCAGCAACTCCCAAATACATGTTGGCACTTGGTTACAAGAGGATAAATACCAGCGCATGGGAAGAGGCAGAATGAAGTGGCTTGGAAGGGGCAGGTCATTACACATTTGATGCAAGTCTGCTCTTAAAATCAGTGTCAAGCTATGTATCAATCATACTCCCAATAAGAAACAGCTCTGTTAAATCCTTTAATCTAGTATTGCAGGTATGCACCCGAAACAGAACGTAAAGATTGTAATTTGGGTACTTACCAGGCTTCCTTCTCTCCTCATTTTAATGGGTTCATTGAATTATTATTCTTGAAAGTAAATAGCTCAAAGAATATCTTAAAACAAAACCAACTCTAAGCAGTACTTGATATAAATATGAAAATAATATAAAACCTTTTATATTCAAGTATTAAAATGACAGCACCAAATTAGTCTTGTCCATTTCCCTCAAAACAGATGGAAAGTCTGGGTACTTAAACATGTGAGAGGTGCACAGGTGGGAGAACAAGGAATCTCAGAGACCAACTATGGATGTACACCTTGATGGACAGAGCACTACTACAGTCCACGTCCCAAACACGAGAATGCAATACTACTAACAGCTCAGATACCATTCTGTTGTGCTGACACTTCTCTGAACTACAAGCAATTGCAGAACCAGATCTCCCAGGGGGAGGTGCTAATAAGGAGTAGGGAAATAATAAAATGGATTTTCCCACAGACTAGTTACAATCTTTACACTTAAGCTTCAATTTCTGATAGAGCTTGAGACAGTCACCTCAGTCAGCTCCCAATACTCTTCTTTTGAATTCAACCTAACTGACATAGAAGTTGAAGTCTTAATGATAATTGGATTTCCAGAAGATTTTAGTACTGGTGGCTGGAAAGACTGTTGACAGATGTACTAACAAGTATCTTCACTAACTGGATGCCAGGCTACTGTGAACATCACATAGCCTCACCTCAGCCCATTGAGTACGTATAACAAGTTTATTTAGGTTAGTTATGCCACACTATCTCTTGGCTGTTGGGAGCATCAGAAGGCATGGGGAACTGCATACTGCAATTTCTTCAGCGGGTCAAGTTTAAAGGGATCAAAGACACACACAGATAGGAAACTGAAATTCAGAAAGTCAAACCTTCAATTCTGCTGTTCATAGAACTTGCTCCAAAGCGTACTATGCTTTTCCGGTATTTTCTCTATTTAAGCATTTGATAAAATAGACCTGATCTATAATCTATACTACAACAACCCACGACCCCTGTTAATGTCCTTCTTTGTAGGGAAGTATCTATATGGCATGTCAGGCAGATAACCTACTTACCTGTAAAAGATCAAAAAAAAAAAGCAAACCACAGAAACCTACCCCAACCACTGGAATACACACGTCTTTGTTACAGATAAAAATATAAACTTATTTCAACTAGCACATATTTACCTTGAACATGGAGAATGATAAGCAGGTAGGCTCCAAGGAATCGCTCATAAACTCTCAGTCGAGTCATTGTTCACTTTTAATCCTTCCTGTGCAAGGCAACTGGCCCTTCTGCTTGACAAATGTTAACCTTAGTTTGTGCGGTGAAGCCTAATACAAGATTTGGTGCTCGACTGCAAAGATGATTTTGCAACTTTTCCAACTTTGTTTCCTGAAAGATAAAGCAAAACAAAGTGTTAAGAAACTCCTTGCATTTCTGAAGCCAGAAAAAATCCCTCAAGATTTCTCATCACACTGATCACAACCATGCAGCTGCAAAAAATAATTAAAAATGCATATGTTTATAAAGATTAACAATGGAAATTAGTATCCATATTTACTATCCAACTGAATAACAGAGTTCTTCTGAAATATACATTTTTGGAACCAACCCATGGGAATGTTTTTACATTCCTACCAAAAATATCAGATATGGTAACTCACTAGTCACAGCCATATATTTTAGACTCACATACAGCTACCATAGGTAATAACATATCAACACATAAACATAAATCTGTTTGAAAACTATTGTCTTTACAGAACTTAAAATACTTTTTTCCTTAAAAATGAAACTTTGTGGTGACTTCCCATAATACTGCAGGGAAAAAAGCAACACCATGTTGAGCCACCAGTTGAAAAATGCTTGCAGAGAAGCTTTACTGCAATAAAACTCCAGCCTCTCTGCTGGATGAAAGTTAAATTTGTATTAAAATAGTTAGTTTAGTTACCTAATTTACTTATAGTGCTACTTTTGTCTTACAGAATAGTACTGTGCTTTTTTTTAAATATAAAGACAACGTAATTTAAAATTTGAAGAAATTAATTTATCACTTAGCATCAAGTATATTCCAGTCGTCCTTTCTGTAGACTACCGTGTTATACAGTGTTTTCTGGAGAAAAGAAAATTAGCTTAGTTCATAACACTAATGAACATTTATTATTAATCTCTGTTTACTCCAAAATCTCGATCTCCTTCAGGATTTCCAATTTTTGTGCAAATTAGTCCCTTCTGAAAAATTATACTACTATACACACATGTCATTTGCTCCAAAATTAAAACATAATCCTACTCATCCAGCGGATGAACACACAGCCAAGACAGCCAAATTGAATAAGAAGTTACTTCTTCAGACTGCAGTAGCCGTGGTCACGTTCTGCTTAACGAACTTTCTACAGTGATTCACAAGGGAAGCGTAATTGGGCCTCAAAGGACTAAAAAGCAGCTCGAACACCTAAATAGTTAATCGCCACAAAAGCGACGTTGCACAAAGGAACAGAGGAGTGATTTTGCCTTTCCTCGGCCTCTTGTTTCTGTGGGCTTGACCCCCCTGACCCCTGTCAGCCCGGCGCTGCTCATGAATGCCAAAACTGGCGTTCGCTCAGGGACGGGCTGCAATTACTGTTGGTGGCCGCTTCCACCATCAATAACTCAATCTGTCCGTCGGTGAGACCCAAGAACTTTTCATTTTAATTAGTGCTTCGGAGGCATTTAACATGGAGGCAAATTAGCGGCCGAGCCGGGAGGTGTCCGTCACTTCCAATTTCGGCGGGGCCGGGGCAGGCCGCCCCCGACCCCTGGCCTACTTTTCACACGTCTCTGACTTCTCCCTAATGAAGCCACAAAGCGGCTCCGCGCCGGGGGAGGCCGGGGAGGGCGAGCTGCCGGCCGGGCCGCGCTCCCCCAGCGCCGCAGCCGCCACCGCTGCCAGCCTGCGGCGGCAGGGACACGGGATCAGGCGCTTCCCCCGTGTCCTCAAACCCGGAGCTTCCCTCACGTCCTCACGCTCCGGCCAGGCTGGGGTAACTGCACGACCGCGGCAAAAATACCCGCTCTCTTCAGGGCTTCCCAAGGCCCAATTCCCACAGCTGGCCAGGGAACCGCCTTCTGGCTGTAAAACCAGCACAGGTCTGTAAGCAGTACTGCTTTATTCCATGTTTCAACTGCAGTTTGAACTTCAATCCTCAATAAAACACGTGGAAGACAAAAACCGCCAACAGCTTGCATGTAGTGAAACAACAAAGGCTTTATTTACAGTATTATTTTTGCAATCCATCAAGGAAAAAGCCCCACTAGTAGTCTGTTTCAACTATATTTAAAAATAATTTCTGTCTATCTTCTCCATGCAACTTTAAGTAAGGACTACATAGTCTCACTCTTCCACATTTCAAGAACTGGAGTGTTTTAAACTTTTTCAGAAAATAGGTGATCTCACTCCCCAGTTCAATAAGGTGAAAGAATACACTGGTACGGGAACTTAATGCACAACACATATTTATCGCTGAACTACACAGAACGTCATCAAAAAAACCAACCAGAAATGCAGTGGTGGTGGTGAAGAGAACATTTTAATGCAACCTACTTCCAATTTTATGGTGATTATTGTTCAGTGAGACAATCTGAGATAGTTTTCAAAAATGTTGTCCAAGCCTGTTCAAGAATACAACACTCTCTGCTTAGAAATAGTATTTTGTACCTGAATCTTCCTTCATTAAAATCTCACTTTTCACAGATACGTATTAAAACGTAAATATGTATAAAAACTTACACAAAAACCTGTAATAAAATGACACTGAGAGCAAGTTCTGTTATAATTCCCCATTTTACAATCATTCTCATTTGAGAACGCTTATCAGTATTTAAAAGAATACCTCAAAAATGGGAAGGAAAACCCAGGCAGGGCTGCAATTCCCTTCTCCTTCCCCTGAAATGCACACAGGATGCCTTTATTACTTCAGTTTTCTTTCTGTTGCTGCTATTGTCAGTGTCAAGTTCACCCTTATCCAAACTCAGGTAATTAGTTCTCTGACAGCCTATATTGCTCTTTGGCAGAAACAAACTGTTTGAAAACATTTCATTCTTAAAATCAGCTGGCACTCTGATATAGCTACGGAGTCTAACAGCTTTAAAAAAATGTTTTAAAAACCAGATTAGTTGTTCTAGTGCTTCTAACAAATGCCACACCCCAAAGTGACACAGTAATGAGTATCTTTCACTAAAAACACAACAAACCTCAAAACAAAACCCACAAAATTTGACAAAACTGAAGAGGCCACAGTGACACCTTTTCTGAGCTGCTTCTGGATTCCCATTAGAGAGGAAGACTGGTAGCCTCACTAAGGCACACTACCTAAAAGTGAGCAACAGCTGGAATGTCTCCAAAACCTGCCTGATATAAGCAGTGTAGAATGACACAACTAAATGACTACTTCAGATGTGTTAAAGCACCAATTAACACCTGGAATGCTACTCTGCCAGAGTGATGCTGAAGACATTCAAACCCATAAGCCAATCAATTGATTTCAAAGCCCTCAATCTCTCCTTTTTTTTTTTTCTTTTCTATTGTAACCATGAAGAAGCCTTCAACTATAATCTGTTAAGAAGTAATTTATTCATCAACTGTAAAACCCAATTTGTCTACAGTGTAATTTATTATCTTTCCTAAAAATAGTTTATTGAAGAAAATGCCTTTGTTATTAAAACTGGGGTGGGGGTGGGGTGTTCTGAATTGGAACTCAGCTGTGGATTCATGGCAATATTACAGCAGTCAAGCCCCAAACTCCGTATGAATCCAAATATATGAAGCTGAAGTATGCAAGATTTGTCATATGGTCCAAAACGATTCTGAAAGCAGGGAGTTAAGTAGTAACTGTTCTTTAGATGTGGCTCTGTAATATTTTTTAACAGCATGATCCCCAAACCAAGTGAGCTGCACTGTCCCAAATTTCAATAAAGAATGATAGTGCTGAACATAACCACAAAGAGAGTATTGTAAAAGAGGAACACATGAAAAAAGAAATGTCAATCTCAGACTTCATAATAATTAGAACATTAAATCAATTTCAAAAGACAAGATGTTTCAAAACATTTGCAGCAGTACATACAATACCAAATAAACGTATTTGCCAAAGTGAAACTGAAAAATATTAAATGTCTTTCCTCTGTGTAACGGGGTCAAGAAGTGACTTAGGTAACTGTATGCATATTAATACCTCAATCACATGTACAGTTCTGCACCCAACTTCGAGGTGGAACAGAATGCCAGAGATGAATTGGACTGTCAATCCCAGCCAGTATGCAACAACAGCTTTCTATTAGAGCTTAAAAAACCCTGATACGGTGCCACAAAGAAAAGAAAATAATTATTTGGATGAAGAAAAGAGGGGTTGTAAAGAACAGTGAAGAATTCACTACAGGACAAATGACAAGTAGTTTCATGAACAGAGATTACTAGTGTAGTTCAAATGACATTCAAGGATCTTGAATCAGCTTGATTCAAGAACACTTACCCTTTTCATTAATGAACTAAGGACAAAAACCAAAACTTTGATGAACCTTGCTGACAAACATGAATTGTCAATTCCGCTGAGTGTTGGTTTTATGCAGGAAGATTCAAACCACATGAAGACCTTAAGTAACAGCAATGGAATGAAATACAACCGCATGAAATTGGTGAAGTTTTGCACACTGGGAACTCTGAAGAACTTCTGCATCATGTGGACTAGGAGTTCACACATAGGAGATAGCTACCTCCAAGGACTCAAATACACTAACGGATTACAGAAGATCTGACACATCAATGGGATGTTGCTGGGAGAAAGAGACAAACACAGCTTTAGGATTTCCTAGGGAAATTTCCCAGGGGAGACGGTAAAAGATGAACAGCATGGAAGACAGTATGATTGACAAATTCAACATATGCCTAGAAGGACTGATAATACTATCTGAAGAACAGGAAAGCCCTATGAATGGAGACAAAAAGAAAAGAATAAGATTAATACAGTGAAAGCTGTCAGGGAAATGACTATTCTTTGAAAATGTAACATAGGAATAAACACAAGGAAAGACAGACAGCGATTCAACCTGAAGAAAATTACTGGTTCAACAACAACTAGGTATGGATTGGCCATTAAAATTTATTTAGATCAGAAATTAGAAGACAATTCATAACCACTGGTTAGAAGGTTCTAGGGCAGATTTTCAAACTCAATAGAGTCCAAAAACTTAATTAGTCTTTAGTTTACAGCAGCCACCATCTCACATAGCTGCAGGTGACAGGATGGGAACAGACTCTGATCCAGGAGAGCCCTTACATCTCCATTTTGTTATTCATTACACAAAAAGAGCTATAGTTAACATAAGCTTATTGAAATGCAAATAGTTCAAATAGAAGTTTCAGATTCTGTACTGTGTAATTGTGTCAAATACTTGTACAAGACCATACCATGTCTTAAAGGTGTCTCTAACACTTTATTGCAAGGCATGCCTATACAAATTGTAGAAAAGCGTCATACTGAAACAGCTGAACCAGCTATACTTATGCACTGTCAAGTAAGTTAAAAATGCAGGTAAATCCACAATCAAAGTCTATGAAGAAATCAGAGTCAATGAAGAAGACTGTTGGCTATTGCAAGCTAGTTGGCTGCATGGCCATCAACAAGAACTACTCAAATAAGGCCTTATTTGCTTAGACACTAATCTGTACAAGCTCACAAAAACAACTTCATTAAACTGCGCATTGTACTAGAACTATTTAAAACTATTAGTGACTGCATAAATTTAAAAGCCAGAAGATTGTGTAAATTATTTCAATGTTCTTTCTCCCTCTACAGACTGCTACAAAATCTGAAATGTTAAATGAAGCACACTTGTTTGTGTGTATTACACACTTCACAAAAGACTGAAATGAAAAAAATATGAGTTCTATTTGTAGGACATTTAAACCATATACTTATAGCACATGTACTGCAACCGTGAGTTTGTTCATTCAAAAAACAAGAGCCCCTAACAAATGCTTTCTGCAGCAAGAGAGTTCACAGTCTTAGAAAAGGACGTCTTGTTTTTTAACAGCTGGAAAAAAACTCACCAAAATCCCACCTCAGATACTCTAACAGAAAAAAAAGATGACTTCATACTGCTTGCAAACATCAATGTGTGTACATTATGGCAGAATTTAGAGGCCAAACTAAATTATGATAGATCTGTCTGTTTCACAAACAAAGTTGTTAACCATGGAGAAATTAAAGCCTAGCTGCTTTTTACCATGCCCAGCACAATTAGGTAATTGGGGACGCCACTCATTGGACTCCTGAATACCCATCTTACTGTTACTCTGGAATTCCAATTAACTAACTGCTAAAAAGTTTCTGCCATTAAATTAACAGTAATGAAATTCAGTAAAATTGGTTTTCCCAGTGCCATCAGGTATTCAGACATATCCTAGTGTGTTACAAACATGACACATTCTCTTATTTGAGTACATTCAAAAAGGATTTCGCTACACAATTTTTGTTCATTTGACCCATTTCCCCTCTTTCAACTCCATCACATTGGTGATTAGCTGGCTAAGAGCTTCTGCCCTTAAGACAACTGGCCAACGGACACCCGTTCTCCTTCTACTATAAATGACATCAACTTCTGCTATTCTACCCAGAAGCGATCATTCTTAAATGTGTTTATTATCTATTTATCATTTTTGGTAGCTCCTCACTGTCATACCAGTCAATGTGAATGAGGAGAAAAGTCTCCACATGTAATACATTCCATCTCTAAATCTAACAAATCCAAACTGAGAATGTAACTTCAACCTTTTAAATTTTGGTCACCAAAAAAATTAAAGAACGCCTTTTTCTCTCGCTGCTTATGTTTAGTAAACAAAAGTCATTAAAATTTTTACAAATTTCACACATCACTATTGAAAATATTATGGTCATACTATACCGCCTACAAGACCTATCACATATTTTGGCTCTGGATTGTGATTGTTTTATACAAACAATGTACCTAGGCTGAGGAAGGGAAAAAGCTGGGCCTCAATCCTGAATATATACTTGCTCACTTTTTAAAGAGTGAACAATGGACCTCAAAATCAGGGCCAGTGCCTTCAAAAGTACAAATGCTTTCATAGAAAGGGTTTCTGAAGTGCAACATCCCTTTCAGCACTATGAAGAAGACTAATGAATGTTTTCACAACCTTACAGTAACTTTTTCATAATTTAAGGACAATTGTTCATTAATCTATGTCAAAAAATCCCCAGACCAAAAAACTGACAGTGTAAGATTTTATTATACTTAGATCCCATGGTCTTTGCTTGTTTATTTTACAACTATAACCTCTGCTCAATCTAGAAAAAGAAATTCCCAACTACTTTTTCTCTCCAAAGCGAAGGTGATTATGCAAATTCCGGGACTCATGAAGAGTCCTCCAGAAACTGAGTTTCTGTTTGGTAGCTCCAGAGCGCGTATTTCATTTCATGGTGCCCAAGTAAAACAGCCTGTCATTTTTTGGATACTTTTAATCAATAACAAAGCATGCTATATAAACCCATACTTTCCCCCCCGATGTCACTGACATCGCTTTCTCCTACACGAGAAGGAGCAAGCAGAAACCCAAAAGCCCCCCGACAAACACCAGCCTGCAGCTCCAGCTCCCAGCACACTTTCCCAGCCCAGCATTTTGCCCACAGGAGGGTAGTGTAAGCTCACTGCTGAGCAGGGGCACGTTGTTAAAAATCCCCATCTCTCCCGCGGAACGCTGTTTAGAAAAAGTGGTTACTATTTAAAAAACACATCACTTGAATTTCAATTTTGGTACAAAGAAGGAAATAGCAGCAACAAAACTGAAGCAATTCAGTAGCGTTTGGGAGAGGGGTGTTGGGTTTGTTGTTGGTTTTTTTTTTTTTTTTAACATGAAAAATAGACTGCAACTACTTCTCTCTCCTCTTCCCCTCGCTTCCACCCTTAATTCTTGTTTTCTAGGTAGTAAGAGTTTTTCCAAGCCTCCTGGCGAGCTGCCAGCTCCATAAAGCGAGCCGGAGTGGAGCTCTCCCCTCTGCTCGGGCCCCTCCCTGCGCAGCCCTAGGCGCCCTGCCTGACATGCTTTTCAAGGCGTGCTAGACTGCAGAGCAGACTTTCTGGCTCCACTTCCATTGTTTGCACGGCTGCTTTGCTCCTTATCCAGAGCGCGGATTAGCATAAGAATACTGTCTTCCCCCTCTGCAAGCCAGCTCCCCTCTAGAAGACCTCTACCCCTTAAGAATAAACAAGAGGGTTCGGTTTTTCTCAGATTTTCGCTTTAAAGCCTCTTTTCCTATTCGAGACTTGTAAAAACCAATAAAATAAATAAAATGCTAAATAAGCAAGGCTGACAAGGCTCAGAAATACCCGACTGCATAGATTAGTAATTACCAAGGTCATAAGAGTCAATTTGATAATGCTCTTCATGGAGCCCTCACTCCTCACACTCACGTTGTAGGTATGATTTTAGTTATTAAAGGATACACTTTTCAAACGGTGCAGAGAATAAATAAGTTCTAGGAAAGAGTAACAGAAAGAAGATCTTAAACACCCCACCCTCCCCCCCCTTTTTTTTTTTAATTTACCCCTGGGAAGACACAATTTCAAATTACTGAGAACAGACAGAAAGCATTCCTTATCAACACAACCCTCAGCCAAAAATACAGACAACCCCCCTCCAAATTGCTAGTAGCGATGCCTGAAACACGGGAATCGCTGCTGCCTACTTACAAACTGCAAACCCTCTCCTCTGGTGTCTGACTAAGATGCTACGGTGTCCCTTATAAAGCAAGTGACATGCGATCTAGCATTAAAAAAGGCCAACAGAAGAGCATTTCACAAGAAGCAAACTGTTTGCCCTCAAAAAGCTTAAAACTGTCAACAGGGGCATATTTTTCTTTTCTGCTACCCATAAGATAATTGCTGTCCAAATTAATTCATACATTGTTTTGTGAACAAGATAAAAACACACTTGCAAATGTTACTTCATAGGCAAGCCACATAATTTTTAAACCATCAAATTCAGCATTCCTCATTGCAACGGGCAAGAGGAAAGCTTTTTTTAACAGTATTTGCTCTATACATACAAACAGCAGAGACAAGACTGGCAAGTTCATCATCAAGATTTGCTAATACAAAAAGCTGCTTGGCAAGGTAAGCCTTAATCCTTGTTTTCCTCACCTGCTTGTCATGCCCATAGGAGCACCGTATTCTGCTGATAGGAGAAACTCTCTGGCTAGCTGTTCTCACAAATCACTGTAAATAACACACAGATACTGTCAAAGGAGCAGTCTCTATCGGTCTTCCAAAGAGGCCCTTTAATAGCTGAATAGGCCAAAAAAATAAAGTAGTAGATGCTGCTCCTTTACACTCCTCTAAAACACAGATGTGACAGGGGAAATTACTCTTTAAAGTGTTCTTACTACAGAAACAAAATTTTAGATATGTACTTTGCAAATTACATTTAACTATTAAGTTTGTTCTTTGTGTTAATTTATATTGCCCTTCTAACTTTAAATTGTTGAAATGCGCCCTTTCAACCTCTCTTGGAATTCTTTTGAATTATATGAATAGTCAGCTAACAGCTCCTCTGTCCTCCATGAGTCTCGACACTCACCCTAGAAACTCACGTTGGGATATTTTTACGAGGTTACAAGCTCCAGACACACAACACGAGGAGGTTACCACCTCCACAGCAAGGGCAAGAGAAGTGAGCAAGTATTGTCGGTGGTAAGTCTAGCATAGCCTAAACCAAAATCACTGGCAGTTTGAATTAATATGCTGGGCTCTGAACAGCTGTGGCTGATGAGCTGCCACTTGCTTGATACTGCCACAGAGGCACTGACCTCCAGCAAAAGAGCAAGGTGGACAGCTGGGGGTAGTAACCTCACAAGCCGTCTCACTAGGAACTCCCAGAGCTTGCAAGGAGAACCCTGATACATACAAGTAGGTTAACAAAGGTTCAATAGGCCCAAGCAGAAAAGAAGAAAAAAAAGGGGGTTAAAAAAAAAAAAGGAAGAAAGGAAAAAAGAACAACCCCCCAAATCCCTCTGAGAGCAAATATCTTGTAATTACAACATCCATTATCTTCCATAGAACCTGCAAAGTATTCAAATTCCCATTATCATAGAGCAATAAATGCTTCTGTATAAAGCATGACATGCTCATACACAGCGTTATTTGGCAAATACTGGAGATATTAAATTAGATGGCTTTATTAGGAAAGTGCTTCCACAGTACAAATAATCTAAAATGAATTCTATGCTGCATTCAGTTTCTACTTTCATCTGCAATACTTAATTTTTAATTGTTTAGTATGTAAGAAAGTATTATTGCTCTGGGAAAAATTTCCAGGACTCTGGATATATGTGCCCGAGCCTATCTTACCATGTTAGTGTTCTGCAAGTTTTGCTGAGATGAAAATACATTTTAATGCAAACCAAAGCGAAACTCCACACGTATTGTAGATCCGCTTGGTTAAATAACTACAGGAACAACATGGCATGCACACGCACACAAACTACTCCTCCCAAGTTTAAACAATGTACTTTCATCAAATATAGCTTCAAAGACATTTTTAAATCCAAACACAGTAATCTTTCAATAAGTAGACAAAGACGGAGTTCAAAGGTAAAGTTTATACTTCAACAGTTACAGTCCCCTATTTTCCCGCATTAAAGTGCTAAAGCAATACTGGTAATAGTTTTCACACAAAATTAAAAAACAAACATACACACAAGAAGCACAACTAGAAAGCTCAATGAGATTATAGTATTTAGAGTTTTATAGTTTTGCTCGTAGTATTCAAACAATTACACAACTTTTCTTAGTGCAAAAAGGTTATTTTAAATACACTAAGAAAAAACTTTTTCAACTACTGTTGCACAGTAGAGCTAAGAGCAGCAAAACATCAACATGCAAGGCAGCACTTTGTTTTGGTTTTAGATTAAAGGAAGTTTTACATTCAGCTAATAAAATCCTTATTTTTTTAAATTCAAATCTTGCTTTTCTCTCCATATTGTAAGAAAGCAACTGGACTAAGACCTAAGGAAACTAAGAAGGTACAGAGATTATACTGTATATTCTTCCTTCTATCAATTTCACTTGCTTTTCTACTTTTTGTCTTTGATTCTTGTAGTATGTGACCTAACCTGCCCACACTCAGTGCTACAGGAATGATTTGGACACAATTTTTTTTTTTATTTCAAGTATTTCCCCCATTCCCCCATCATCCTTAAACTTGAAGGTATCTCCTCTGATGTCTCAACAGTTCCTTAAGCTAAAAATCTTAAAAGTAAATCCAAGTCACCCAAGTCATCCCAAGTCACCTCTCCATTAACTTTGCAATTCAATTATTCCCCAATCATTCAAGATTACATTGTTGTAACCATCTCATTCTGCCTTTTCTTACATTACTTCTGTCAAGTTCCTGCATCTAAGTCATTTATTCCTTCCACATTTTTGCTATCAAAACCTTCTTTCTTTAATGATTTTTTAGACTACACTAATCACCTTGAATAGGACAGAATTAAGGCTGATTCAAATTAAGTCTGTGAAGGAAAAAGTGAGGGTTACAGGAAAACCACAGCTTCCATAACAGGAAGATATTTTTGTTGTGACTTAAAGAGAATAGAATTATTTTTGGCAGCACAAAGGGGACAAATAAGTCATCATTATTGAACCTTCTCTATCAAATGCCGTACAGTATCTTGTAATGATCAATCCTCTATCACTTCCTGAGCATTTTTTCCATTCTTTTTCTTTGAGATTTTTAACACATATGAGTTAAGAACTGTACTGACAGAAAACCACTAGATGAAATACAGTAGTCTAAATACAGCTCAACTAAAGAGGCAGATCAGCCCATCATTCTTGTGCCCGGACTTTAAGAGCAGTCAGGAGGAAGCGTTTAGGGTGAGACTATAAAACCCAAAGAATGATTAGGATCTTCTTTGACCAGATCATAGAATCATAGAATCGTTAGAGTTGGAAGGGACCTTAAAGATCATTGAGTTCCAACCCCCCTGCCATGGGCAG
>JAOXNO010000002.1:10215562-10240705 GCA_028565335.1 Limnodromus scolopaceus | reverse complement strand
GAGGGTGGGGTGTTTTGGGTTTTTTTTGTGGTTTCTTTTTGTTTGTTTGTTGTTTTAAGAATCTGTAAAATATATGCATCTATCTATCTATCTATATATAACCAAGGAACTTGGGTTCATCTTCTGTTGGACTCCAAAAGAAACAGCTATAAACAGAAAAAAGTTGGTGTGCTTTCTGTTTTTACAACACCTCCAACCCCCATGTATCTAGTATCTGATTTATACAAAGGCCACTTTGTATTATTTAAAGAGGCCACTTTATAAGGGTAAAGACATTCCTGAACACCAGTCTTGTTTTTAAAATTACGTCCTCACGGTATTTTTTCCAAACTCTCAAATTGATGAAGCTCTTAGTAACTGTTAATTTCTGTAAGCATTCATTGCATTTCCTGATCCCACTCCCATGGATTAGATATCCAAGCTGTTTTACCAAACAAAATTATTTTAGTGAACTTCCTGATCAGCATGACTCTAGCTATGTCTACATTAGCATTTTAATTCAAATCAGGACTGTGGTTTTGAAATCCATCTCCCAAACAACTTTTACATTGCAAAGCAGTCTTCAAGTACATGAACCAGGTGTGCATTGTACATGCTCCAACCACGAGCAGAAATCCAGCCACAGAATCAGATGAGGACCAGCATGAAATAAAACCCTCACAACCTCTATAGCATGGATGCCAGGTTCTCAGCACCTGACAGATCTGATCCTATTACACCACACTGCTTGGTAACGTGGACACAAGCCTCTTTTATGACTTACCAAATTTTTGTGTCAGTTCCAAATTAAAAAGGGGAACTACAAAACTGCTGTAAGAGATAGGACTGAAGTTAATGATTATTATTAATTTATGCGAGTGACCTCACTGTGTTACTATTTCTTCCATTTCTTCATCAGCATGAGATGCTACTTAAGAACATACTTAATTTTATAAAAATCAATTGATTTAAATATTTATTTTATACTGTTATTCCAAATGCTTAATTATTAATGGATTGGTTTTTCAAAATGTTTAGTGCCATTCTTGATGGCATCTTCCAGGTAAGTGCTATCAAGAACAAAATAAAACTATGAATAAATTATTTGCACAACTCCACCTCCACTGTATTAGAACTTGGTCTACTACAAGACGCACAAACAAACTCAGAAGTACAGAGCCTCACAGTGTTTGTCACTAGCTACACATCAAACCCAGATTTATCTGGGAATTTTTTTAAGTTTGAAGATTAAATTCAGGATCTTCATATACTACTAATTCAGAAATATCAGCAGCCAATCTGGGAAAAGAAAAATCTGAATTACAAGAATACACTAATTACCTATCTAACCCAGAGAACTGTAAATCTTCTGCCTAAGCAGATCCTAGGGAACAGTCAGAATATATAAAATGAGCCTCATTCTGTGTGTGTGGTAGAAGGGTTACGCTGCTAGCACAGGGCAGCAACCAACAGCCATGAGCAGGACAGACTGACAGGAAGGACTCGCAGTGGCAGAGCTCAAGTCAGACTGACTCACCTTGAGGAAGAAACCGTACTCAGGCTGTGGATTCCTTTTTCTTGTCTTCCCACTTATCTATAGATCCTGCTTCCCTTCTCAGCAGCCCTAGTTCTCCAGCTCCCAGGGCCACATCCAACTCATTCCCTCACCTGTGTCTTCTTTTGATGGTAAAACCTTTCCTGGCACTTGACTCCCTGCACACTGTTGCTCCGATTAATTCCCCCTTTATCCCAACTGCCTCACCAGTTTTCAGCAGAATGATTTTATTTGTCTTAGATTATATGTTCCTCCTCAAAAGACCTTGCTACTTGTTACAGTTGGGGAAATATGCCAAAATTTGAGAACTGCCATTTATTTGGGGGATGGGGTAGGTGGGATATGTAACTCATTCCTTCAGTATGAATTAGAAATTTCACAGCAGAATAAGAAACCAGCAGCAGATGAAGGGCATTCCTGATGTGGCTCTACACATCCAGTACCCTGACAAACATATAGCTGAATAAGCATTGCAGCTTTTAGCCCAGAAACAGAAAGGAAAGGTTGGCATGTGGGAAACCAGCAATTGCAGGAAGACAGGATGCTCAGAAGGGCTTTACCCTTTATGAAAATTGACTTACCACAGTTTTTAGAAACAGAAGGGTGCAAAATGGTAAATCTTTGTGCTGTTAGATATCTAACTCAGGTATGCATCTTAAATGCAAAATTATATGTATTTATGGAACAATTTTGGAAAGTAATTTTAATTTAAGTAACATAACAGTTAAAGTAATTCAATTGCAATTAAGTACACAATCATTGAAGGACTTATTGGTACAGACTATGGGTTAAATACTTCATTCATTCCAGCTTCCAGTTACTTATTTCCTGCTTTTTTACTTCCTCCAGCCACCAGTGCTTCACTTCTGCAGGGTTAACTTTCAGCTAATCATATTTTTACCACAATTTATGAAACAGAAATTGTCTTAAAGCTCCTGTAAATTCAGATCATGTCACAGATAGGGGCTAGGGTGATAACAGACAAACAGATAAATCAGAAAAAAACAAGGGGCAATAACCTTCAGCATCTCGTTTGGGATGAGAGCAAAGGGGAGAAGGAGAAAAGCAGGTTGTGCTAGCAACATGTGTCTATTTGTGGTGTCAGAGAGTTCACAGCTGATGGCTCTGTTAACCAGAGATGGGAGAGGCTTCAGAAGCAGAATTATTCATTTTTGGGTAAGCTACAGTCCTAAACAAAAGACTTTCTGTTAGCAATCTATGCACACAAAAAATATACTGCAGGCCCAGATGGCAGCCTAGAAGATGCTTTGGTTAACACTCTCATGACTGCCTGTCCTGGTTTAGCCAGAGTTGCTGAAAACTAGAAAGAGTTTGAAAAATAGTGAGTATATCACTTTTAGAAATCTACTATAGCTGTGAAATTTGAGTGGAATTTTAAAGGGAAAGCAGTCATACCAAATTTCCAAATCCTATTTCAAAGGTCATGTCCAAGAATATGAATTTCTTAAGGAAAATATTTTCAACAAATTTACATGTGAGAAAACCCCTGCAGTGTGCTGGAAAGAGCAATCATCTTACTGCTTGTAGCACATTTGGGGCATGCTGGTTTTGTCTGTGGAATGGTGATATGAGCAAGAACATCTCATTGAACAAATGGCCCTTCCAAATTCAATGGGACCATTACATGAAATAAAATTAACTGGCTGAACAACCATATCACTTTCCAGCATCTGATCACCAAGTTTTCCAGGTAGCAAGATGGGAAGTAAGAGCCTGAAATATGGTTCAAGCTCATTTATCTGATCCTTGAGGTAAGCTAGTGCAAAATTGTTCAAAATTATTCAAAAATATACCTACATGAAAGCTAATTTAAAAAAAATTAACTTTATGATTGCATTCCCTTGAGTTTTAATAGACAATCACCAGTTATTCTTGCAAGGTATTAAAAATGCAAGGAATAATACAATATTCCAGCACATATTCTATGTATCTGGTCAAGATTTTCAAATTAGTTCAGAATACCACTGATCCTTCCAACCCTTTCAGGGTGTTCTGAGATACTACCTTGGAATAGTTTGATGAAAACAAGGTATCACACACAAATAATACAGAAAAACATCAACTAGTCAATTTAAGTACTAATCTAACCTGGCTGGTTGGTTGTGCAGGCAGGTAGAATAACAAGTGGTGCTGCCACTAATTGAAAACCTCTTGATTGACGTTTCATTTACAGTCTGACAGAAAATATAGGACAAATCTGTAAATTTTTTTTTAAAAACCAACTGCTTTTCTTTAAGTCATGTCTCCTCCTTTTTAGGAAAATTTTCTTCTCCATCAGAGGCAGGCAACTTTCTTCTTACTGAGACAGAATTTTTGTTTGTTTCATGAAGGTTATTAGTCAGCAGTTAAGTCAATGGATTAGGCCTAGCACATTGACAGAACAGAGACAGCTGTTACTTCCAGTTCCTTAAAGAACTTTTCTACTCAGGAGGTATCAGAGGACTCTCCATGTCACATCATTTGGTTCGTTTACATAGGAGGAGAGAATCTGCACCCTAGAACAACCTGGGCTTTTTCTTCTGAGGCCTTATAACCATGCAAGCTCACACAGACAGAAGACAGGAGGATCTGGAAGGACCAACACACTGCTTCACAGCTTGGTACACGTTTCTGTTTTCATCATCTGAGTTTCCTGCCAAGATTAAGACAAAGGGTTCTACACAATCAAGCTCCTGCAAATCATTGCCCCAAGGTACCTCTAGAAGTATTAGAACACAAATAAATTCCTGAGCAAGGTGGGACTGTGCAGTACCAGACAGATAAACAGGACGCATTTTCCAGAATGACATGAATCTGCATAAATCACAATGCACCGTACTCCCCAGAGCATCTACTGACAAGGAATTCATTTCTGGGGCTGTGAGAATCCAGACATAAACCTCCTTAGTCCTATAATGAAAGTCTGTCTCGGCTTTTACTTTGTCCTGGCAGATGTAATTCCCTATAGTAGAAAGGGTTTAAGCCTCCTGATTTCTTAGATGGTACCTTGAATATTTTATTTTGGCATACCTAGCTACATCATCTGGAGTCATCTGAAGGACTTCATAGCCTCCTATGCTCTGAAGAGCAGGCTCTGCGTCCCCAGTGAAGCTGCAGTATTCCTCCCAGTCATCTTAAATGTTCTTCGTTCAAGGAGCCAGTAGAAGCTGAAAAATCAGCTGACTCTCCATACTTTGGGGTTAAAAGGAATCTGACAACAGCTCACTATTAAAACAAAGGCGGTTATATAGTAGGCCACCCTCAAAGGCAACCCCATCAGCCTGCAGCACTGGTGACGCATCAAAGCCCAGTCAGTTCATTCAGTGTGGAGAGGTCAAGTCAGAATCTGCCTTGCCAAGCTTTGTCAAAAACAACTGGGCTAAAGCCTTTGCTGTGCAACTCCTCCTTTCATCATATCCCACAGCTCTCCAAGTATCCAAAACAGTTCTCTAACAAGTACTTTTGCTTTTCAAGAGAGATCTAAAACTTAACTGTTTTAACTCAACTGTTTTACCTCACCTTTGGAAGTAACCAGCCCAAAGCTCTTTCATCTACAATTTGAACTTCCTCTCAGGGTACTGGAGACAGACTGGCCCCATGATTAACAGTCATCTACTACATTTGACATCCCTGAAAACATATGGCTGGATGGGATACCATGGATTTCACAAGCCTTCCCAAATTTCAAAAATTTATCAAAAAATACGTAGGCTCCATGCTGTTTAGTCATCAGGCAAATTTCATAATCAACTTTCCCAGCCTGCTTCAGACCCTCACTGGGTCCTAATGGCCACCTGGCTAATAGGTTGCCTTGTGTAGATGGAAGCAAGAACAAAATTTGATCAGTTGGCACGCAGAGCTAGAGGCATGCATTCTTATCATAATACTGGTCCTGGGAATGCTGCCCAGACTTCAATTTCTCTCTGACAAAAGAGCCAATGAAATCTAGCTTCTGCCTGTGCCGCAGGACATATTAGACCACATTTTGATAGGTGATCCTCTTCTCCCTCCCCCTAAGATTCCTGCAAAAGGTCAAGTATTTCTTCAATTTGTCTTTTTACAGAGTAATTCAAACAGTGAGAAGCATTTTTTGGAACCCTTTGATTGAAAAAAAAAAAAAAATCAAAATAAAAAAAATGTTCTGCCACAACTTTAAAATCCCATGGTTTCGGGCATGATCAAAATACTATAGAAGCAGCAAGATCTCAAACTGCACTGATGTTCCATCACATTGACTTACACCTCTGCATGTGTGTGTAGGATTAATGTTCTGTTTCTTTCATTCTTAAATTGAATCATATTGTGGTGGGTTGACCCTGACTGGACACCAGGTGCCCACAAAAGCCTCTCAATCACTCCCGTCCTCAGCTGGACAGGGGAGAGAAAAATATAATGGAAAGCTCATGAGATGGGGTAAGGGCAGGAAGAGATCATTCACCAATGACTGTCACAGGCAAAACAGACTCGACCTGGGAAAATTAGTTTAATTTATTACCAATCCAATCAGAGGAGGATAATGAGAAATAAAAAGTAAGTCTTAAACCACTTTCCCCCCACACCTCCCTTCTTCCTGGGCTCAGTTTCACTCCCAATTTCTCTACCTCCTCCCTCGCTAGCAGTGCGGAGGGATGGGGAATGGGTGGTTGTGGTCAGTTCACCACATGTTGTCTTTGCTGCTCCTTCCTCCTCAGGAGGAAGACTCCTCACACTCTTCCCTTGCTCCAAAATGGACTCCTTTCTCTACGGGGCCATAGATCCGACCAGGAGCCTGCTCTAGTTTGGACTTCCCACGGGGTCACAGCCTCCTTTGGACATCCACCTGCTCCAGCCTGGGGTCCTCCATGGGCTGCAGGTGGATCTCTGATCCACTATTAACCTCCACGGGCTCCAGGAGGACAGTCTGCCTCACCATGGCCTTCATCACAGGCTGCAGGGGAATCTGATCCGGTGCCTGGAGCACCTCCTTCTTCACTGACCTTGGTATTCTGCAGCGTTGTTGCTCTCTCCTATTCTCACTTCTCTCCACCACTGCAACTGCTGTTGTGCAGCAATTTTTTCCCCATCTTAAATATGTTACCACCAAGGCACTACCACTGTCACTGATGGGCTCAGCCTTGGCCAGCGGTGGGTCTGTCTTGGAGTCAGCATTGGCTCTCTCAGACATAGGGAAGCTTCTAGCAGCTTCTCACAGAAGCCACCGTCATAGTCCACCCACTATCAAAACTTTTCCATGCAAACCCAGTACACATAGCCACACGGAATCGTATTAAACATGGCTTGTGAGGTTGGTAAATTCTGATAAGGAACACATAGTTGGGAATGAGAAAACCTTTCCAAGGAGATCACTGCCTTCAGCAAACTCCTCAGTCAGAACCATCAACTCAACAGCTCTGAACACATGGAAGTCTGACAGCATCTATAAGAAAATCAAGAGACACCTCAGACACCGCCTTCCTCTCCACACGATTGAAGGCCTTCACCATGAGCAGATTTACCAGGTACATAAGTTTTTCTGCAGAAAATGATGTGGACTATACTCTAACATTCAAGAAAGTAAAATAGCACTCCTGGGGAAACATGTGCTGGAGCTCAAAAAATTACTTTTTAATTCAGATGTGAGAATACAAACATATCTAGACATTTTTGGCAGTTAAACAGACTTTTAAGTACTAAGAGTCCTTATAATTAACGTTCTTCTAAAAATCATAAAAACACTTCTTTATTAGCTCAAAAGTGTTCCTCCCCAAAAGCAAAATAAACACCTGTGTCTATGTCATAACTCTGTCTTTCACAACAGAACACTCAAAGTATGAATGGTTCCCCTATTGGATCTGACACACAGAAAACAGTCAAAGGTCAGTCATCATGCATGTTAGTTGTCAGCAATGAGAAATATTTAAAAAGAATATGAAAAACTGAAGGTCCAGAAGTTAGTAGCTGGCATAGAGACAGAATTGGACTTTTTTTTTTCTCCCAGAGCTATAAAAATGCACAAAGTTGTATTGGCATTAGAAGCACAAAAGCACAGAATTCTTGCCTCACTCAATAAAATCTGTTTAAGTTCTGCTAAAACACATAAACCTTAAAATCTGCATTTGTTTCCACCATTATAAAGTAAAATGAAAGAGTTGGTCAACTATCATTAAATCTTAAAATTGGCAGTGACTACAATAAGCAATGAAAGTACATTAAGATGAAATTCATAGTGTGCATCATATCAAGAACATAGAGAAAAGCGTTCATATTTATGCACCAAACCCTAAATTTAGGCTCCTATTGATGTAATTCCTAGTGATAAAAAAACCACAATTCATACTTTATTTTCTATAACTGATTAGTCATACTTTAATTAACACTTTAATCAACATTATTCAAATGTATTGCAAAGTGTTTTCCTTCAGACTAGTTATGACTTATCAATACTGCTTTGGGAAAAACTGACTACAATAAGGATGCTCAAATAAGAAGCAGATGGGGTGGCTTAGAATGCTGCAGAAGATCTGTGCGCCCTTTGGAGATTCCAGCTGTTGACAATCATCTATAAAAGGATATATAAAAATATAAAGTTTAGTTCCCAGTAGGCCCGTCCATATTACCCAAAATACAACCTCATTTCTGTGAAATAGTGATAGCGTATTTGGAGAATAACCAAACTCCCCAAAACAGTCTTTAGAGATGACAACCAAGCACAGGAGCCTTTTGCAGACAACAGCTTATAAAGATAAAAGACATTACATCCAGTTTCCAGCTCTCTAAACAAAAAGAAAGGCATATAAAGTATTTCAAATTATTCTAGACAACTTCAGAATTGATTTGGTCCAAGCGTAGTATCTAAAATTTAGCTTTTTCCATGGTATATACTTTAGACCCTTTTTGATAAAATTTCAGAAAAATCATGATCTGATATTTTTCCGATGCGGAATGTTCCACGTGGTTAGCTAAAGGGATGTTCCGGCTTTCTGCAATTAACTGATGTTACAGAAATAACCATAAGTCTTTGGCAGAGAAGATACAGAACTAGAAGTTTTACCATTTTTTCATAATTCAATGGTACAAGAAAACCCTTCTATATATAAGAAAGGGTGAAAGAGTACTTTCTAATCTAGAAACCTGTATGAAATTACCGTGGTAGCATTTGATTGTATCTGATCTCAAACAGACTGAACTTTCTTTCATCTGTTAAAAGAGGGTAGTAGCCTTCCTGATAGAGTAAGACTGATTTTTTTTATTCAGACAACTATTAGTCCCATCTCCAGAAAACACAAGTTGTCTTTTTTTGCAAAAGAGTTTGCATATTAAAAAAAAAAATCCAAGTCAAAAGAAAGCTATAATCATGGAATCAGAAGTCTTTTATTAGGAAGTTTGCACTAGGGACTTATCCATGAGTACTCTGTCTCTGAAATTTCTTCAAACATTGTTATTTCAGAAAAAAATAATTAGGGGTATTATAACAAAAATCCCAAGTAATAAAACAAACTGGATACTGCTAAAGTATCCTTTTACTCATTAGAATCTTAGAAGATATGACCATAAAAAGTATTTCCATTCTTCCATTAGAGTAAGGCAACACTGCATCACATAGAAAGCAATACATGTGGGCAATTCAGCGTAGAGACTAAGTTGCTCAAAAATCCTCAGCCATTTCAGCTATTAAGTCTAACGATTATACATTCAGAATGCTAGAATATTATACTGCCTGCAGTTCTTTGGCCACTAAATCAGGGAGCTTTTCAACTTGACCTAAGATTTCTAATGACAGATTTGTGAAAAAAGTACTCCATACAGAATAGACCTGAAGCCCACAGAGCGAGCAAGAAAACTCAACACCAAGGTCTTGGACAGGCTGTATAGTTACCTAAATATCTGATCTGGCCTCTCACATTTCCTACCAATTTATACATTCAGAAGGACTACTGGTGCCTGCCTTTTTTTCCCCCTTTTTTTTTTTAAACCCACAATGAAAAAAAATTGTGGTAAATACTGGTGACAGGTCACTTAGAGAGAATACAGATCTCTTCTGGTTAACTGCTTGGGAACAGGTTTTTTTTATATAGCAAAACCACCTTCTATGAACAAAATACTGTAAAAGATGGGATGTATCCTGAAAAAAAGGACTTTAAAAAAGAATGGCTAAATTAAATCCATAGCTTCTTCAGCCAGGGAGAGGTTTTTGTCAACAAAGCTATACAGGCATCAGAGGTGTAGCTACCACCCAAGCTAAAAAGCACCCATCTGCTTAAGCCCACTGAGAACTCCAACACACGTGCTATTCTGCACAGAACTTTAACCACTGTGACAATGCTGATGTACGCTAACAAACTGCACTCACAGACGCTTTCCTTCAGACACATTTTAATACAGTAATACAGAAGTTACACTATCATCCTACAAGTTGTGGATGAACAGGGTGTTCCAAGGTAGAGCTGATGAGTACAAATGATTGTTCTCTGCTACACTTGCTGAAGATCTGCCACTTTACAGAGATGAGCACAAGGCTCATGGAAGAAGGGGCAAAAGGGAGAAAACAGGCATAAACTGTTTTTTAGCAAATTAAGCACACTTAGGGTGGGAGAAGGCTCCTGAAATATGACCACATTTTAATGCATGCTTTATAACAAAATACACTCCAAATGCAAAGTTACTTTATTCTTGGGAGGTAGAGAAAGTAGGTTAGACTTCACTGGCTATGTTCCAGAGTGGCATAAAGAATAATACAAAAGCTTTTCCACCAACATTGAGACCATTAGAGATATATGTACATTTGCGATAGTTACATTGTTCAAGAACATTTTTGAAAATTTCATGTTTATTTAAGTTCTGGAAAGCTTGCCATGCTGCAAGAAACTTAAGATACTTGACATTGTTGCTTTAATGTGACTTCTAACAAAAAAGAGGAAAAAAACCTCAGCAAACAAAACCCTCTGACACTAGCAGCTTTTTCTACTTAGTAAAGGCACAAGAGCCAGCAGCTGACATTTGAATCTCATCTAAATGCAAACAGGAAATACACTTTAAAAAGTTATCAAGTATAGACTGCTTCATCCATGACTGCAGTGGATTCTTCATTGCAAGTAGACTGCTAAAGGCATACTGGATATATTACAGTTACATGCATTTATGGCAGTCGGGGGCAGGAATTTGTGGGGTTCCTTTTGCCCTGAAGTCCATGAACAGAGAACAATCTCAAGTAAAGTTCCTCAAACTTGAAAACAACACACATATCTCTGCTCAGAGTAACCAAGCAGAACTCCTCATGTACAGGACCACTTTGAACTTAGTGGAGGCAAAGTTTCATTGCACAGAGCACGGACCATCGCAGAAAGATCTTATATCTTTCCACGACTATCAATACTTGTTGCTAATTAATAATATTTAAACTTTAAAAAGGAAAACACTTTGAAAAATGATGGAAGTAGAGCTATTTCATGTATTCATATATTACATGTAATGTGTATCTTTTTACAAAAAGCTAAAATAAGTTTTACAGATACACTTTAAATTATTAATTACCCTAAGTAATTGCTGCTCCATTACTATTTTCTGGGATATTCAGAGAAAGGAAAACAGAGCATCTTTGCTCTGTTCCCTTAAGTTAGGTATTTTATTTCCTACCCAAATAAGTGAATCAAATTCTTATTTTAACCAAGAAAAAATGCAAAAAGGAGTTCAAATATAGAGGTAACCTCTGTCTCTCTCTACAGTGAAAATCATCTGGATTCTATTAAACCGTCAAGCAAGTACCAAGGTTAATAAAAAGAAAAGAACCAGCAAAATGTTTAAGATTGGAGCTTCTTTATAGGCTACAATAAAGCTCTGTATGAACCTCTGCGGATTTAACACTTCAAATGTATGACACCTATTTTATAAAATTATAGAGGGAAAACTGCAGCTAAATGTTTTGACCTACTATCCTACCTGCCTCCTCCTTTTAAACAACTTCTAGAACTATGTATAAAATAGCAAGCAATACTGTAAAATTTAGAGGAAGGCAACAAAGGCTTCCACATAAGGTTGTTAGATTACCTTATCTCTTACGTTTTTGTGTTTTAATCTTCTATGTCACAGAATACAAACTATACATAGCACTACTCAAAGATGCAGCGAGAAAAGGGCTCAACCACAGAAGAGTACCTCCTGGGCTCTAAAGAAATTCAGCCTCATCGAGGTGTATGCTCAAGTGACAAACTTGCATATGATTTACAAAGCTAACAGGAGCACTCCTTGGAATACTCGCGTACTTTAAATAGATAATAACAACGCAACTGAAGCATCAGTCTTCAGGTAGGTCTTTTCACCGTAACATCATTCTCACACAACCAGAAAGCGACTGAATTTCCTAACTCCTTGCAGAAACAAATTTCAGCTCACTAATGACTGACTGGAACTTCTGCATTCTCTTTTGACTAGAATACAAGACACTTGCAAGTGCTGATAGATTTCAACACTGGATAGTTTCCAAGAGCATTCATTGAAAATAGCAAAGAATCCCAGTTCAGAATAGCAGCTTCCCTATTCAGGTGAAGAAAGGTGAAAGGCTGTCCAAGAGCAAACTGGAAGTAAACAACAGAAAAGTCAGGTTTTCCTGAAGTGTTTTATAAAGGATTGGTTATTTCCATTTTGCCTCTGTTTTCTTTTTACAGCAAGGTACATCAATTAAAATTCCCATATGTATACCACATACTTAAACAAGATTACAAAAGGAAGAGATATACAGACATTATCATGACCACTTTCGCATGTTCAAATCTAAAATGCAATTGTCAGAACAAAAAACTGTGGGGAAAATATACAGGTTATGGATTTAAATTTTTTAAGATTACATGTCTTACAAAGCCAAGGAGGAACAAGTTTGATATTCCAATGTTTTTAAAATGTTAAAGAACATGAAGAAATGTTACTTGTATAGCCCCTTCCTTATAAACTACAGAATGTTAGGAAGGATGAAACAATCTTCCACCTTTTAATAAGTACTTTTGAAAACAAGTAAAATTGACACAAAATGACACAGCCATGCAGTAGCAGGCTCTGTTTACAGGAGTATCTTTCACATTGCCCCGTAGAAGTACACAGCTTTCCTATCAACCCTACCAGGTTAACCCAGCAGGTTTCTTTCTTGGCATTGCATTAACAGTGGAAGATACTGCAAAAGAAAGTATGTTCCCCAGATCCGCCCCTGCATTTACGTCAAGTGATTTATTGAAGTATACAGGACTGCAAGTCAGGAAACAGCTTTCAAGCACATGAGGAAGGTTACAAAGTCTGACTTGGTTCTGCCGGCTCTACAAGAGACACAATATAATGAAAGTTACTAAAGTGAGCAGAAATAAATGAATATGTTTAAAAAGAAGTTTTGCTGAATAGAAGCAGTACTCTTGCACATTCCTTCTCACATTAGTATATTCTCAAAACTAAAATAGAAGAAATATTTGAGTATATTTAAACAGAACCACACAACAACTCAGTAACAAGCTTACAGCTCTTTATATTTAAAAAGAAAAGAGAACTTGAAAGATCTAAGCAATGCAGCTACATCTTGATCAAAGAAGCATGCAATCATATGCTGGCAGTCACTAGAGCAGATGCCTGCCATTAGTGTAACATAAGCATCTCCATAACCTAACTCATCCTTCTTTAGGAAGGAAAAGAATATCTGGGGCAAGAACAAAACAAACTAAAAAAGTTTGAAGTTACAGGAAACCCAGGAAAGGTTGAGTTCAAGACGCTGTAATATATTTTGCTTGTGTGTCTATGTCTGGAAGTCAGGTGAGACCAAGAAATCCTCAAGTTCTTTAAAATACAGGATGTCTGTCTCTAATAAACCCGAATGTTATGGGATAATTCAGTGATCTGATTAATTGAGTTTTAGACTGTCAAACCACAAAAAAACCCCATGTAGATCAGACTATATGGGTCTTGGCCTTTCCTAAAATCGGAGAAGTGAGTGGGGAACATAAGGAGGAAACAATGATGACATTGGACACAGATATGCATGACCCAAATCAAAAACTCACAGTGGTGTCCTTGAACAGGACTGCTAACTCTTGCCAAGGCTTGCAGAGGCATTGAACAGCCTCAGGTTATTTTGTGTTTCCTGAGCCAACTTGGGAGGCAGAGGGGGCAACCCTCCCAATACATATTCTTCAAATACAGCTCAAATAGCTTAAAGATTGAAGCATTCAAAAATTCCGCTGATGAATGAAAAGCTTGTGGGCTTTCCTTGTCCAAACACTCACTCAGGGGTAAGGTTTATCTCTTTGTCAACAGAACCTAATGTGCTGCAATTTGTACAATGACAGTCTCAGTTCTATGCACAGTCCGGCAAACTGGTTTGACAGAGGTGGGGGTCTTCTTGGCTGCTTGTCGGGGCTGTGTTTTGTTAAATAAGCTGAGACGTGCCCGTAGTGTCTCCTTATTAAAAGTAGCGTAACATTAATAATTTCACTCAAGAGGAACATTCTTAGATACTGAAAAACAGCAGCAGTTCAGATACGTAATTCTTATCTCACTACTTGTAACCTGATCCTAGAATTGACAAACTGAAAAGCAGATTCAGAACCCTATTATTTGCCTAGGGGGGTGCGTGTCAAAAAAAGACACCTGATCATTTGAAAACTACATGTTCAAGATGCTCTTAAAGATACAGAATATGTTAAGCCAAATACAGGAAAAACACTAGCAGGATGAAGCAATACCCTTCTGTTTGAGTTGATTCATAAGACTTTCAGAGATATATCAACAGGAGGAGGAAGAACAAGATTTCACCCTCCATCAGGTCATGACAAACAAAAGTTCACCAATGTATATAGGAATGTGTCTAAAATAATTGAATAACTGAAAATATTTATACTTAGAATGGGATGAAGAGGAGGGAGACTGTTTAGGATAATTAAAGAGGTAAGGAAAAGATGTGCAGAGAGAACAGCTTTGCTGTAGCTACTGTTCCTCTGCAGACAGAAGTTAAAATACTCCAGGATTCAACCCAGCCGTACAGCGAGGGAATTACTCACCCCAAAGCTCCCCAGTCCTGCCCTGCTGCTTCAGGTGCGCCAACTTGATAGAGCAGCATCCAAAAAAGCAAATTGTCTACTGCACATGAATTAATGACAAAACTTTTCCATTACTGCTCAGTAATAGTACATTATTTTTCTACAGGTCTTTCAGCACCTGGATTATTTTAAAACATATTTTTCACATTTTTAAGAAATAATAATGTTAGACTTTTACAATATTTACACTCTTTAGTAAACTGCTCTTTCTTTCCTGTGGTCATTAATGTTAGAAGTTTTCACAGCTTAAGCTCTAATTTTACAGATAAAGTTGGATGTATTTTGATGAGCTACAAAGGCTTCTTTTGCTAAAAAGCATGACAGGATACACCACTGAAGAAACCGAAAAGCTCATTTAATACTTCAGACTGTTCTGATATTATGTTTTTAGGACATACAATTGTTTGAAACACCAATCAAAAAGCACCACCAGGATACACAGCTACCATTGAAAAGCAGATAAAGAGCTTTCCAAGCCACTGTCAGCAACACTGAAACTAAAATAATTTATGGAGAATCTAGGAAGTAGTGAAACCATGATTTTTGCTACCACAGTACTAAGAAACACTGCACAAGGATTATAATGGGAAGTTGCCTATAATATGGTCTTATCTTTATTACATTTATCTTATTATCTTTATTTTATCCTCCTTAAAAAGGCTTCCTCTGATGCTATTGAGTTTATGTACTACTAAAAAATAATCAAAAATGCCACTTTTTATCTAAGAAAATTTTCAAATACAGTTGTTACAAAGACTGTATCAGGGGAAGAACAATTCTCACTTCTTTCATTAGCTAATCCTTTGCAAGAGAACCTCTACATTTCTGACAGTAGTGACATTTAAATTAATCATTCAAATTTAAATGATACACACCAAAAAAAACCCAAACTCACCAACAAACCAAAACACCAACCCAAAAGACAAGGAGGAAAGCCCAGAATTCCAAGGAAATAGACTATTTTTAAAGCCTGAGTTAATGCAAGAGAAAAATAAATAACAACAACAAAAAGACTTCATGAAAAAATATAGTTGCATTTGCCTGACATTTTCTTGAGTTTTTTCTCTGATAAAACTACAGCCATATTTGAGGAAGCTTTCCAGTTCACAGATCCATTCTATTTCTTGTTAATGTTGCAATAAATTTTAGTTAAAAACAGTAACAAAGAGGAAAACATCAAATGCACAGTTTTAAATAAGAGCCAAGAAAGATACTAAATGCTTGTATTTGCACCTTCTAATGACATTTGGTAACAGGCTACAGAAAAGAAGTAACAGTTGCACAACTGCTATCAATGTACAGCGCAAACAAATGAAGAAATATTTTGGGTTTTGGCCTAACTCATAGGCACCATCTTACAAGTAAACATGACTTGCAAGTTAACACTGGTCCTTCAAAGTTATCTTCATTAATTTATATATGTGAAGTATAGAAACTGTCATTTTCAAACAGTCTAAATTGAAAGAGTAGTAACAAGAGGATAGGCGAAAAGATCTTACTTCATGCTAGTCAACAGCTGATATTTGGAAAATGTACAAAGAACAGGTGAAAAAGAATCTTGTTTTTAGTATTTGTGGAATTTTCTTTAGCCTTAAGGTTTCTGGTCCTCCATCAAGTTCCAACACGGTTTCTTTAACAAACTGATTTAAACATGTAAGATAAAAAGGATTCTGTGGAGTTGAGTGATAATAGTCACATTTGGTAACATAGCCAAGAAAAATCCAACTGGCAAAAGAATGTAATGATTTACTTGTGCAAGACCTGCAAATAGCCAGAACACCAATTCAAAGACTGTCAGAGTTTATTACATATTATTACACAAATGATACCATTGTCCTTTCTTGAGCTGGAAAACTAGATGTGCATAAATGTGCATGTGAAAAAATTTGCTGTCAGTTTTCAATTGTATCTATTTAAAAATAATTGCTTACAGGCCAACAGTTCCACCTATAGCTATTTCATATCCTACCTCACAAAAGGGAAGGAATCAAACTACTTCACTTCAAAGTAAGCTCCCCCCTTCTAGGTCCTACTATAGCATTTCAACATTTGCAGAAAAATCATGGGACTCATAAGTAGTATGTAAAGAGTTACTCCTTTCCTGGCAAATTGTTTCTCATGTTTGTGAACCACTGCCAAATCTAACACTGACAGAAGAAACACTTCAGGACTTCAACATTTTTTAAAGTCTTTCCATTGTTTCAAATATGCTCTTAGAAACAAACAACATTTAACAACCATCGTATTATGTTCTCTTTCCCAGGTCACAGACACCCATCATTTTAAAAAACACGTAGTAACTGCTGTAGCACAAGACTGTACAGTTACTTTTGCTAATACAAATACTAAGATTTAAAATAAAATAGGAATCCAAACTCGATTTAGACAACTACGTGGTCAGACTAAAAAAAAAAAAAAAAATCTAGGCATCCACCCAATAGCTCCCACTGACAAAATATTCAGATTGAGATTTTCAGATAGCCTGTAGCACTAAACCATTTGGCAGCTCTCCTGCCTCAGTTCTCTTTATAAAGACAGACTTAAATCAGGGAATAGAAGACTACCACAAATGGGGGATAAACAGAACAAATAGTCTACGTAGTTCTTCACACCTCAACCTAGACCTTTAGAAAGCTAGAGCTCAGGCCACGTGAAGTAAACAAATCTTAGTTACAAGTAACTAATTTTAGAAGTGAATATGAAAAAAAAAAATAAATTCGTGAAGTTTCCTTCTAAAGAAAGATGGACCAGAAAAGCCCACCAACCTGACCCTAAAAATAAGGCCCACCACTCAGCACCACATCTATTAGCTGAGTTCTTCCCTCAACTATGAAACAAAAGGAAGATGGTGGTGCACTTGCAAACCATACACTAAAGTTCCACTTTTCATTTTAACACTCTGATACACAATACAAATCAAATTTAATCACTGCAGCCACATAAACTAACACAGCTGGTGTTGAACAAGGTCAAGCAATTTTTGCTCCTGTCCTCCATCCATTCACTCAGTTGAGTAAAATGATGCCAATTAAAAGAGGACCAAACAAGCAATCTGTTAGACTGGGTTAGAAATCGGATTGGAGACGAACTGTCAGAGCTCCGAAGACAAGGTGACCACGCAAATTGGGAACCATGCGAATGGGCACACGTTCAAGTTGCTGTCAGATAGAACAATCAAGTCACAGAGGTTGGAAGAGACCTTCCAGAAGTCGCTTAGTCCAACCTCCTGCCCAACACAAAGCCAAATTCAAAGTTAAGTTAAAGTTTGTTCAGTAATAGCTTGAATACATCCAAGAACGGCAGTTCTGCAGTCTCTCTCAGCAGCGTGCCCCGGTACCTCACCATTCTAATTTTATTTTTTTTTAATCCAGTAAGAAATTACCTTGCTGTAACTTTTAACCACTAATTTATCATCCTTTCAACGTGCACTCCTGGGAAGACTCTAGCTCCACCTTCTTTAAAACCGCCATCAGGTAGCTGAGGACAACAAACAGATCATTCCTCAACCTTCTGCAGGCAGAACAAACACAGCTGGTGCTTGACAGCCCTTCTGCTGCAGGCCAAGCCATTCCATCAGTCTCTCTTGTACTGGGGGACCCAGACCCGGAATACCAAGCCTGCAGCCTGATGGCTAAGATTTCTGTTCTAATTCAGCAGAAAAGTGAGCCACACCCAAAATGTTTAGTCTTGATCCCGCTACCTTCCTCCCAGTCACAGACCAGAGCTAGTACCCCACGTAACCAAAGGATGAGGTTCCTCAAGTAACTGATGTAATGGGTTTGGTGTTGGTTTCCTTATTTGTTTTGGTTTTGTTTTTTGATAGGTTGGATTTCTGACAGATCAGCACAACGAAATGACTTAACCTGGTCACCACAACAGCTAGGTGGAATATAACAAAAGAAGTGAAAGGCACAGAACCACCCATTATCTCACTGCCCTATCAGATAGGCAAACAAATATCTGAGAGAGTTCTACAGCAAAAGCAACACTGGAAACATACAGCACATCCTCCATTTGCAAGCCTGTTAGCTCAAATACCACGTTATTTTAGTGCCAAAACGATTTTGTTGCTTGCCACGGCAGATGAAGGGAAGTGTTTTTAATGAAGATCTATGCAAACATTTTGCAAGGTAAGCATGCATGGGCAGATGCAACATAATTCAGATATGCTCGTTGCTAACTTACAGCGTGACTGCAGCAGTCACCCTCTAGTTCTACTAAGGCAGGAGTGTAGGTGATGCCATTGTACCCAGAGCGCTGCATCTATTAATTCACCCTGGATCTCAGCACACGGGCTTGACTATCACAGTTAGACTGCTCGAAGTTTCTGAACTGGCACGAATATCTAAGTAAAACACATGTGTGCGTTTACAGTCCTTTTCTTACTTCTAGGTGTTATAAACACTGAGATCTCAGCTTGAAAATGATGAAACTGCCTGAATTGCACTGAAACCCATTATAGATGTACACATTAGAACAGGAACAAAAAGTGGGGTTTGTGTTGGTTTTTTTTTTTAATATCTGTTACCTCCATATATTTTCAAGCAGTAGCTGCCTCTGCTGCATACTGCTTTTTTGGAATAAACGTATTTTTTAACCAACACTAAACACATTTTGAAATATAGCGTGGGACACACCGAGTTGAGAAAACACTGAGAAGAATTTAGTTTTACTAACATTTAGTTTTACTATCTATAGTCTTAACTAACAAAGTGAGATAGAGCATCCATTTTCATTCTTGCTCTTAAGGTCAAATTTTATTGACCTTAGGGTAAACTCAATCTTCCCCCAAAATTTACATTCAGATTTTAAACTTGTGGAGAGTACAGTTCCCAGTCAAGACTAGATTTCTCATGTTCAGACTGAGGAGAAGAAAAAATTCTCCAACCTGTACCAGAGACACTTCTGCTGGGAGAGGGTAAAAGACAAAAAAGACTCCCTGCAGTGAAACAGAAATAATCAGTTTGATCCCTTTTGGTTTAGGGAACTCTGATAAAGCAGCAGCAACTCTTAGAAAGATTTTTCATCAGAACAAGATACTCTCTGCAAGCACTTCATGCTAACTAAAACAACGGTAGAATTTTGACATAGGACTCCGCATTTCAGTGGGTGATTGCTTTTATTTGTGGGAGGAGGGAGGGGAATATAAGGAATTCCTTTGACAAGAGAGCTGCTGGTAACCTCAACCGGGATCATTTTACCTCTTCTGCTACAAAGAGGTTACATGCCATGAAGAAAAATCCCATGATCTAACAGCTTCACGTTATTTTACAAATAATACAAAATCCAACGAGTTGCTAGAGAAGGCATTTTTACAGTTGATTTGCTTTGTACATTTCACAGCACTTGATATACAGTAGTCATCATTTAGGTTCCAATAAATGTGGTATCTCATGCCCTTGCTGAGTCTTCCCATGAACAAAGCTGTACTTAGCTCTTGAAGAAAATCTAGAGTCATTATTTATCTAGATTTTGTGATACAGAAAGTAGAGAAAAAAAGATCAACAGTTACAGACCCCTGACTGGCAGAATGATTTACAACCTGGATTAAAAAGGGGGAGGAAGGGAAAAGAACACAGAAAAACGCACAACACAACACGGTCAGAGTTTCAACTTAAGATTTCCTTAGTTTCTTATACCTGAAAATATTTTTGCAGCCTCAGGAAAGTACACCAGGCACGTGTTAATGACCCTACAGGAAGAGCAGATATAAGCTGACGTTGCTGTATCTTTGCACTGTAACAACTACAATAAATATTCCACAGAGCATTCTGTTCCAAAGTCAACTTGAAACTTTAAATACAAACACAGTTCTATTATAAAAAGCCTTAACGATATTCTCCTGCAGGTTTTTTTTTTAATGGTGAAGGCTTTAAAAAGCGTGTACGAAGTACACAACCATTGTTCTGCCAAGGAACAACTAAATACTGCTGCAGTGCAAACATTAAATGGAAATTATACGATCTTAAAAACACATTACTTCAAATTGCTATTTTGTATCCATGGAAAGAGATGGGAAAGCAAGCGAAAAACACAAACCTATATCTCCATGAAAAAGTAAATATTTACTTAGAATTTACATAATACTGGAAACATAGGTAGCAGCTTGAAAAATTAGAAGTAAATAAATGCATCAGATCATTAACTTTCTAGCTCTCAGAGAAATATTTCAAGCACAATAATATGTTTCCAGAAAGTCCTTATAAACGCTGCTACAGCTAAGCAAAATTAAAAGAGGATTTCTGATATCTAAAAATACTTCCAACCCAAGTTCTTTCCTAGTAAGTTCTTATGCTTACTCGGAGCCAGCCCAAACCCCCGAAATCCTGGAGAAATGAAAGACACGGGCCGAGCCGGTGTCTCCCTCACACCCAGGGTGCCTGCGACGGCAAGAGCGGCGCCGAGAGAAGCCGGAGGCGGGAGCCGGGCTCCCTTTCCCCGGCCCCTGCCCGGAGAACCTCCCCGGGCCCGGCCCGGCCCTGCCGAGCGGGGCAGGGCCAGCGGGGACCGGGACGGGGCCGGGCCCGGCGGCGGCGCTGGAATGCGGGGCCGGTAACCCGATCTCCTCCCGCCCCTCAGCCCTCAGAAAGTCATTTAACCTCTTAAAATGGCATCTCGGCGCTGCCGAGCGGGGCACGGAGCTCAAATAGGAAAGAAAACTTATGTACTCGCTGTCGAGCGCGTCTTGCGGCGGCGGGGCCGCGCACTTGGGGCCGTCGGTCACAGCTGCCGCGGCCAGCCCAGAGCCAGCCGCCGGGGGACAACTCCTCCTCTCAGGCCACCAAGGTCTCATTCGTTCTGTTCATCGCTACCCGGACTCAAAGGTCACTCCCACTAACCTTAAACGAACACATCTTACTCGGGAGCCAGGGATTAGCAGGAGTAATAGCTCTTCTTCTCCCAAAGAGCCTTGCATCTCAGAACCAGAAAGTTCATGCGCATCAAATACGACAGAATTTCTTTCAGAACCCAAAAGGGACAACTTCGTTATTAATTCACTTAAACGATATGTGTGTAGGTTGAAAAATTATTACAACACTACAAGGTCTAAGTCTTCAGGTCAGTTACATACACGCACAGAAATAACAACAAGCACAATAAAGTTATCCCCCAAGAGAACGTATGAGCTGATCTTACAGACATACAAACTGTCTCCATCTATTTTCTCTAATAGATAATATTTCTGTAACATTCCGAATTACCACAGCCTTTTTTCAGAAGTATTTTGCTGTGAGCAAAACACCAAGATTTTTACTATTCTGAACATACTGACATTTCTAAGACACCATTAACCCACTAGATAACAAAGCCTTGAAAAAATAAGTTATCAATCACTCTAGTGATAACAGTGTAAGAACAGAGAAAAAAATAACTTGAAAAAATCTTTCAAGCAGTAGTAATTTTACTCATTAAAATATTATTATTATATCAGGAACTGCAAAAAAGCCCTCAAGGTATCTCAGGAGGGTGCAAGTCTCCAAGGCATCAGCGTGGCAGTGAGGAGCTCACACTGATCTTCTCTTGTGTGATTTCCACACGAGGTGGGTTATACTTTTGCTGGCTTAACTAAATGTGACACTGAAAACACTGGTAAAGGTGGCAATTCTTCTGCAACTCTACCAAGAAGAGACCTTTGGCCAGTCAGTGTACACACTCTCTGTAGAACCACTTTGTTCATGTAAAAAACATCTTGCCAACAACAAAGGCTGCCAGAAACTCTTGACTGTCATCAAGCTTTGACTTATTTTAATATATTTAAAAATCTAGGCCCAAAAAGAAATTCAGAGCTGAGGGATCTTCAGATAGACATAGGATCCTTCACTCACAGTTTCTCCTGTATTGGTTCCCAACTACAAAATAGGAATGAATTCTAAATGTTAAGAGATATTGACCTGAAGCAGTGTTTTCATGCTAAAACCCCAGAATCTAGTGAGAAATTTCAAATAACATTGATGGGGACTTCCAAAAGACTTTAAAATCTAGCAAAAAATCTTAGAGTAGGCATGACAATTAAAATAATCATCCCTATCAATATACCAATACATTCACAAAAAAAAACCAAAACACTACGAACATTTCTTAACCTTGGTTATTGCAGGTGAAGGATCAGAAGCACTAACAGCTGGCTACTTTACCCTTATATTCTAGGCAAAGTAAATGCAGGGCTGGGTTTTTTTTTTCTGTTGTGTATAAGAACAAAAATCCTACTCAGATGCCTTTGCTACTTACAGAATATGAGCACTTTAAACACAAATATTTTTGTTTACTGCAAATATTGACTTAGATTTGCAAGACCTCTTGTTACAGAAGGCAAAATGAAGTTATTTTGCTTATATGTATCATATACAATATGTGTCATCTTTCAGATTATGCAAAACTCTAAATCTTTTAAATCTTTCCCCAACGGAACCTCTCTTATATGTTACTCATCTATATAATTTATTTCTGGATCATTTATTTCTGATTCCTAATTTGTATCGGATAACCGAAATTCAAAGTAGGATCATAATTTCTAACTGAGAGTGTTTTCTGTTTTGGTCAGCATTTCTATATTAACCTCAAGGTAACAGAAAACGCTCCAAATATTCCAAAACATCATCAGCTATTTTTCTTTTTAAATGTATTTAATAACACTCAGTTGGAATAAAATTTATTCAAATGGTTGGTTAGAAGTGGAAGAGCAGGTATGTTTACACATTAAAACTGAAGCTCAAAACACCATAACATGATTACCTGACAGCTATTATTGCAAGAAGTTATTAGTGTTGATTCTCTTTCAGAAGGCCTATATAACAGTTCCACCCTTAGCACCCTCCCTGTAGTTGTACTTTGTTGTGTTGTTTTTTGTTTGTTTTTTTCTTTTTAGCATAAACTTCCCCCTCACTCCCATAGGTCGTGTTCTGGTCTCCAGACCTATTATTGGGATATTTCACACAAGCACTGTATATGAAGAAAATTAAGCCAGCCCTAAAGGGCATTAGCAGAGGATTCTCTGCTAACACACTGTTTTCCAAAAGAGCAAAAAGAAACCATGACTGTGATGTTTTATGAGGACATTCACAAATGCTTCAGTACTTCAGTGCAGCACAATTTTCATGACAGCAAAGATTACAACCAGTCACTGGAGGAGGGGGGGAACCCAACACCAAACAACAACAAAAAAACCCCAAACCAATCAAGAAACCCAATAACCCTAAACTTACATTGTCAGTGGAAATTAATTGTAACAAATGAAATACAGTCAGGAAATATGCCTGCTTATAACAATTTTTACGTTTTCATAATCACAATCTTCTTTGAAAGCTGCAGACCACGTATCACAGAAAAATACATTATCTGCAGAAGAGACACAAAACAGATTACATGAAGTATTGTTAAAAAGGAGTACTGAAATGACAATCTCCTCTAACTTCTTTTAATTGTACTACTTGTGGGTGAATGAGTAATACAGAGCCTGACAGGTATTATTCTAAAGGAACTGTCCTTTTGAACACACTGTATTCTGTATGAGAAACGTGACTGGGAACATTACTAGCCATTTTAGCAAGTGCCACTTTAGACACTGATCTCTAATGTAACTGTGCACAAGCAGTCCCACTGAGCTATTACTGAACTCTGAGTCTAGCCAACAAATGGCCATGTGTTACTGCTTTCAAGAGCAGAGAAAGTACCTTCTAAAAGGTATCAAAATTACTGTTTTAAATCAAGTTATTTTTAAAGTATACTTTCAGAAACTTGCATTCTAAACTAAAATTAAAAATTCAAGATTATCAGCAAATTTGTTTGCATGAGGATCCAATATTTCCTAATATACCTTCCAAAGCACAAGTTCTGGATGTTAATGCTTCCCACTGAAAAGAAAATTTGGTGCAAAAGGGTAGCCTTCAGAAAATCCAGCATTTTTAAAAGCAAGTAAATTTGCAACAAACAGTTTATACAGAATCTGTTTTCTATTACAGTATAATGGGTTCAGTAGGTGGAGGAGTGTGAACTGCATACATACTAATATATAAACATGTGGCTGCATCAGTACTCCTATGACCTTGTCAGACATTTCAACACTGTATTTTTAGATTATTCTCTCATACCAACTGCACTGTTAAGATGCATTTAATTCCATTATGTCCATTGTCAAAAAGCTAGTCTTCTGCTTCAACTTCAGCAGTTCCTCAAAACATACATTTTAAACTGTTGTATTTAATTCTCAAATGTATTTCCCCATTCATAGCCACGAGCCAGCTTCATGTAATACATAGAAAGGAGCATCCATGTTTCACTTTCTAGATGCTATGCCACTTTAAGCTCCTTTTAACCCACTCTGTAAAACTCCTTGGATTTAGGAGTAGCATACACGTTGTTATATCTGTCCCTGCTATATAAAGATTTTATTGTGCCTTGTCTCTGTTCCACTAAATCCTAGGTTACGTAAGGAAAACAGAAGAAAAAAACTCAGCTGAATTGATCCCTTCTGTCCTGGCAGTGATGCCAAACAAACACCTGTGGTATTTCTGGTTTTTATACTCAAGTGATTCTTTCATCTCAAATTGGGGGGGGGGGGAAAGG
>JAOXNO010000002.1:10204056-10215462 GCA_028565335.1 Limnodromus scolopaceus | reverse complement strand
GTGTCCTCTGAACAGCCCTGCTGGGCAGTAGGTCCCAACAACCTGCAGAGGGTCATCACACATCAAACAAATTGCACACCACGAGCAACAAACCTAGGAAGGCCTGGTTTCTGACAGATTTATGTTCTATTTTGTTCTGTATCTTTTCCCAAAGTAATTGCCCCAACTCTCTCCCTATATCCTGTAAGATTTCCCTCTCCCTATCCAGTACATCCATTTCCCCACTCACAAGCATATTCCTCTAACCACAGTTCTCTTTCCCTTTCCCTTTCCCTCCCACATCCCCTGGTGCCAAACAACGTCTCACTGGCTGGACACTATGTGCATATTGACTTCCCCTTATCAGGCATAACAAATTTACTGAACACTTCTGATCGCAACATCCTTCACCTCTGGGGACATTAACACAGCTCAAGACCTTTGAAACTGAAACAGTGTGACATCCACTCCTTAATCTTACGAGACATCTAATCTTCAAGCCTGCTGATACATGCAGCTTGCCTTTGAAGTTTTAGGTATTAGGAATTTGCCAAAATCCAAAACTTTACATACTACATCAGAGACAGAAACACTTAACAGAACTACACAACAAAGGACATGACTGCAAAAGGAGAAGAGCAGAGAGGAACGTGAGGATGGGAACGTAAAGCTCCTGCTCAATCCATTTTTGCTTTGGAGGAGGGGGGACTATACTCAACATACACCAAGAAGTTACATGGGATCACTATTATTCATGCTAATGAAAAAATAATGTTCCAAAACAGATAACACTCCCAAGCGGCAGCCTCACCCACAAGCACACTACACTACAACTAAGCTGCGTCTGGAAGGGGCACTCTTGTTCTGTATGCCAGCTTTTCATCTGCCCCCACAACCACAGCTAAGCTGGCAAGAAACGAAGCCTATGGAAAAAAAGAAGGAAAAAAAGAAAATAAAAAAGGTCATCGGCTTTCAGCCAATTTAAATTCATACAGCATGATGAGTGCCAGCCAGTGCTGCTGTAAAGGAAAAGGCAAGGACGCACAAGGGTGGCGTTAACAGGGAGTAGAACTGGCCCTTCGAGTGTACCCAGCTGCTAGGCTTGCTTATCTGTAGCCCAGAACTGCACTCTTCATCTGCTCGTTAGTTATTCATTTAGCAGATTTTCATTGCAGACATCAAGGAAAGTCTAGCACTACTCCAGTCCTTTGGAAATTATATTATCAGTCTTTCCACACTAACCAAAATAAAGTACCTGAACAGAAAATGTTCAGGATAAGGTAGACACTAAAAACATGTTACTTCATGTTTTATGGCAGTATCATTAAACCAAAGCCAACAAATGTGTCAATGAAGGCAGCTAGATGCCAGTGCAATTTGGAAAAAAAAAAAAAAGCTGTAGGCGTTACAGACACTAGTGAATGTAACAGCAGAGGAGCTGACGTGCCTGGGTGCGTGTGGGTGTGATAAAAGGCATACGAATTAGCCGACTGCACTGTAGCAGATGTCTAGCCGAGCACTCTGTTTGTGACACCGCCTGCTATCAGACCAGTTGGGAAAGAAGGAAGAACAGAGTCTTCCCTTGCTCCATCCAGAAGCCTGTGCAGTTCCTGTTCTACAACTGCACACAAACGGCTGTGCTACTGCCATCAGTGGACACATCCTTCAAAAAATCCATATGGTTGAAAACCTGAACAATACTTTCATCCCCAGCCACATAATCTGGTAGCAACTCTTCGTAGAATCATAGAATTATCTAAGTTGGAAGGGATCGTCCAGTTCAACCATCAACCTAACACAACTGAAATACTCGCTGTGAGAAGGGAAAGGAAACACCACGTTTTACTGAGCTTGTAACCTGCCATTGCCTTATGCCATGGAGAAAAAAAAAAAAATAGTGGTGAAAAACCAAACCAAAACAACAAAAAATTACCTTCTAGTTTTAATGTGATTGTTGAAATTGTGTTACCAGAACTATATAACATGCATGTCCATAGATAATAAATGTGTACAGGTGCATAATCACATTTTTAAAAAACCTTGTAATTACTCTATAGAATGCTGCCATCAACTGTGGTGACTATAAGATGGGAAGTGCTGCCTCTCCTGCCACTTACTCTTCATATGGTCTTGGGGTGAGCTGCAACTACTGAAAACCCAAGGGTTTTTACAGGGTTAGTTTTCAGCCAGATTAGCAAACAAATCCAACCTTCCACGTGGCCACAACTACACAAATACAAAAGTGACAGTGGAAGCACACAGCCAAAGGGAAGAAAGAAGGGGGCGGGGAGGGGGGGAAAGGGTTTAAACACCACAAGCAGATAGCTGCAATCTAAAGTTGGAGCTTCACAGAAAAGAACCGTTTGGAAAACTATCCAAGATCTCCCCAAATGTTAATACCTCATTTAGAGCCTATTACTGTTTCTCCTCTGTCTGAATTAAATTACATTGCACTTACTGTACCTCATCTGATATTTTATCATCCAGGCATTCAGTACTGCCACAGCCAGTTTACAACACCTCTATCAGCTGCAAGTTTCACCACCTCACAATCCGCTCCCCTTTCCACACTATTTCCAAACACACAGAGCAGAACAGGCACCGTCACTTGCTTCCAGCGAGGCTGTTAGCACCTCTCTGCCACAGACGTACCTCCCAATTCCTTCCTGGGAGCCCAGAACTGGCCAGGGACTTCCAGATGTGTCTCGCCAGTGCTGAGCTGAAGGGCATCATCACCTCCTGCAGCCCCGAAGGCTTTGCAGATTAGTCAGTCCCCAGTCTGTACCAGTACCTGGGGTTATTTCTCCCCAGGTGCAGTGCTTAGCATTTCCCTTCGTTGAGCTTCATGAGGTTCCTCTCTGCTCACTTCTCCAGTCCATCCTCATCCCTCAGAGTGACTGCACAGCCACCTGGCCTATCAAACACTCCTCCCAGTTCTGTATCGCCTACCAACTTGCTGAGGGTATGCTGTCCCATCATCTAGGTCACCTATGAAGATGTCTCACCGTACTGGAACCCAGCATCGACCCCTGGGGTCACACTGCTGGTGACTAGTTTCCAGCTGGACTTCATGCTGCTGATCGTAACTCTTTGAACCTGGTAGTTCATCCAGTTTTCAATCTATCTCATTGTCCATTTGTCTAGTCTGTTCTTCCATCATTTTGTTGACAAGGATGTTACAAGAGACACTGTCAAAAGCCTTATGAAAGTCAAGACAAACAATATCCGCTGCTCTCCACTCATTCACTGAGCTAGTCATTTCATCGCAGAAGACTATCAGACGCCCATCAACATCACCCGTGCTGACCTGCAGCTAATCCTGACCCATAAGCTCTCAACTGACTCCTCATCCACTCAAAAGGCAGAGCTCCATGCATTCCTATGGTGCTCTTATTAAAAAAAACACCCAACCCACAACACTCTGCACCCCTTGCCATCCCAGCCTGTCCTTCCCAGAGAGCCCATAACCAGCCCTCGCAGCACTTCAGCTGTCCCACCACATCTTTGAGATCTCAGTAAGACTGCAGCCACTCACCTCTGATTTCTCCTATTTGTGTCCAGACTTCCCCACAATGTATGACAAACAGAGTAAAATCCAAATAAATGAAGCATTAAGCAGTCTGTGCAGAAGGAAACTTTGTATTGGTTACATTTTAATAACCTGAACTTCATTTCACACTATGACAGTCACAGACATCAGAGAGAAGAATCAGAAGTGACGATGGAACGATAACTACTTGCGGAAAGGAAACGTATTGATAGATATGGAAAGAAATGCTATGCAGTTGTATACAGAGAAAGGAAATAGATCTGTTGCTCCTACCCCCAGGTAAGAAAGTGCGTTAGAAGAGGGCTTTGGTGAAGAACAAGTCCCACCTCTGCCCACATCACCCTTCCTGCTGCACTCGAGGGCTCAAACCCAGCAAGCCTTCCACACCACACTGCTGCTCCTCTGCCCATGTTCCCTGTTACCTAAGCCCACCCACAACCCTGCCCCAAGCCCCATTTCTGCTCTTTCAAAGCCTCAGGAGACCCTACCATCTGTATTTGCAGCACACCCACCGCTTCTCTTCTCACTGAAAGTAACCTGAAGGAGAATTAATTTACCTCCGAAGTTATCCCAAGTACACATAGTAAAAACTATCTTCCTGTAAACAATTACTTGTTTCAAAAACAGATAAACTTTGAAAATTATATTCAACGTTTCTGAAAAACATGACATTTATAACCTCAAACTTTATAATTTTGGTTAAAATTCTTTGAAGCAAGAGTCCCCTCGGTTGATAGTTTTTACAGAGCAATAATCACCATAGATTCTTATACTAACTTAATCGCCATTAACATCAGAACTCAAACCAATCCCTGCTCAAAGACCTTCTCTAACATACATAAATCTCAGTACCAACAAGTAACTCTTCAAACCAGTATAAAGAATAAAAAACACCACAAAGGAAAATGTAAAATTACACATTTTTATAAACTTGCTTAATAGCTTATAGAGAACTTTTCTAACTAAAATAGTTTAACATTTTAAGATACTGTATAAAAACATGCTGTGGACATATACTGAAAAATATTTAATGTGCATTACAGTCTCAAATAGCTCCTGGTTATTGGGATGTAGGAAGAAACTTCCACAGAGCAGTATAATTCCACAGTTGTCTGGTGCAGACTGTCTTGCGCCTTCCTCTGGAGCAATACTGCTGGCCACTGTTGGGAGCAAAAAACTTGAGGCTGGTTTCTTCATTTGTAACATTCTTTTGTCGCTAGTGCACCCTCATTAAATATATTTTTATTTGGTTATTTTTCCTGTAACCAACCTCACCTCTGAAATTAAGTCAGCAGAAATTAAAAGATACTCATAAAGAACCACCAAGAAAGGAAATAATAGAATTTCATTGCAGGGAACAACCATACACGCTGCAGATGCTGAAGGACAAAGAAAGAAATCCTTACATCAGCTTACCAGCTCTTCCCTCCACCTCTATTCTCCCCCCAGTGCCAGGTTCCTAAGACTATTACCTGAAGTATTACGAAAAGATGTAAATATTATACAACAGCACTTGAAACTTTGAGAAAAAGTTGACTAATGCCATTTCTGCAGCAGAACCTCTGGCTAAGGAATGCACAGCTGCTGAGCAGATGTATAATTTCAGCATTTAGATTCCATTATTTCAAGGGTGATTTTTTTTTTTACTAGATGTTTTCAGATTTTCTATTTCCATCTGTTTTTTGACCTCCCTCAGTTTAGTCCCCTCCTTTCTGTTTTAGTTCATTATGCCAAAATAATTTTCTAAATTAGAAACATCGCTACATTTAAAAACTTGTGAATTTGAAGAGAGGTGGGGGAGTGAAGCAGGGCCAGGGGCGGAACAAAAACAGACAGTTCGACAGAGGCTCGGGTTTGAATAAAAACTGCCCTGTCTGGGTCGGGTTTTATTTTGCAGTTCCTGGTTTAACCCAAATTGGCGAGTCTCTAACTGCATTCCTTCCACGAAATTTTAAGAGCAGGAAACTAAAGAATATCAGCTATATGGGAATGTTTCTACACCTCACCAGAGCCCTCTGCCCTAACTTCCGAGTAGGACAACGTTCCAGGTTTTGATTTTTTCTTTAGAGTCATATTAAATTAATTATAGTTGCAAGCTTAAAAAAAAATAAAATTAACTCACCACGTACCAAAAAAGATTTACAAAGCATGTAAACCAGTATCAGTGGTTGTCAACTTACTTCAGTAAAGAACTGATTAATGCAAAAGTATTTAAAAAAAGTATTTGAAACTGAGTTAGCATTAGACAAAAAAATTTCCATTCATCTACTTGAAGTAGAAGAGTAAGGCAAACAATAATGCCTGTCTTAAACATCAGTCCACACTATGAGTTTTAAAGAAGAATTATCACTACTAGGATCACTGGTTCAGCTCAGCAAATGTGACAGATTGGCTGCAAAAGCTATTGGTTTTATTTTAATTTTAAATCTCACAATAATAATTTGCTTGGGTGAGGAAGGACACAATCTTCAATCTTAATGAATGGCATGCACTTCAGAACACTGCTACAGAAAAATTTCTACAGGATATTTTCACAAAAAAAAAAAGATGAAGTGGTTATGAACTAGTAAATATAAATGACAAAATTAGAAAAAACATCAATACATTTTTTCATTCTGTGAGATGTATTGTTTGCTTTGTCTCTGAGAAAGAAGACCTTCAAAACAATTTTAAAAGCAATACTTTAAAGCTATACAAATAAAATTCCTAATAAAACTTCCCGTATCCTCTATCATCAGGGACATTTCTGCTTAACATTCAGTAGTGCTACCAAAATTTTTGCGTATCGCTAAAATCCCTTCAATAATCTGAACAGGAAGTAGTCCATGCTTTGGGTGTTGAGTCTAAGAAGAATGGCTGCACCTCATTAGTGTTCAGGAGCAGAATATAGTTCTCTGCAGAAGTGAAATCTACAAAAACTTTGGTCCTCCAAAAGTCATTTGGGCTCTACCCACTGATTTCCACTCAAAGTTTGAGATAAGGCTTTTGCAGAGGAATTCGGAAGGCCTATGAACATTTTTAGTTTTTTTTCAAATCAAGAAAAAGTTGTTAAATAATTAACACCATAAAGACAAGAGACTTAAGGAAAACCAAATTTAGACCATTTCAACAGCTGAAGCTATGAAAAGGAAATTGCTTCCATGAACCAGGTCTGTATCCTGGTACATAACTTCTGAGACTTTCTTTGATATTTCTCCGACTTATCTCTGCTACATCTGCTTGTATTTTTATCAGCCAAAACACTTTGACACTTTTCTCCTTAGGATGGCAAACTGAGGGAATACAGACACAAAGAACTGCCAGTTGCTTCCATGTTTTATGCTAATACTTAACTGAAGCCACCACGTAAATCAATTATCTGAGGAGACACCAAAAAAAATTGATTTCAAATTTTTTTAAAAAGCACTGTTGTTGTTATAACATATGATGCAAATTAAGCTACAGTACCGCAGAGCTGAGGTAGTAATATTGAATATTTTTTTTTAAGTACAGCCAACTTGTCACATACTAAAATTACATTTAAACCTTCTACTGTTTTCCTCTCTATTTTGGGAAATTCTATTTTGGGGAAAAAATGAGTATCAGAGCACTCAACGAGATGCTGCAGGTACGCACTTATGAACTAGTACTACTACTACACAGATTTTGTCTTACAGAGAACCTTTTAGAACATTTAAACAAAGTTCATACCCTTTGTGCTACTCAGAACACGTTTCCCCAGCAATGAATACAACAGTGAATTTGGTACAGGTAGCAAATTCTGCTGATGACTCGCAGGAAGAGCTCCATCTGTAACAACAGATGTCACAGCAGAAATTCTGAGGTGGTAGCACCTTAAATAAGGCTTTGCTGTTGCTTCTCCTTTCATCATTCATATACAATCTATTAATATTATCACAAGAGTGAACTAGAGTTTCTTTTCCTACTTTAGTACTTATCTTGAATTTTATTAACCACATCATTATAAAACGGTAAACTTAACTGAAATGCACAGAATTCAGATGAAGCAGGAAGACACCCATTTGAAAAGTGGCAAGGAATAAAACTACCTGGATTATAAATCTGAAACATAACGATCATATTTTTCATACCATTTGCGTACAGCTGAAGCAATGAGGTCATAACCAGAAACTCACGCACCTTATTGCCAACCACAACATGAATGAAGTTCTTGGTCTTTGCAATACTTCAACTATACTACAACCAAAAACACTTCAGTGTAATAAACCTATTACAATTAATTTCAAAATCTGCATCAAAGATATATTGAAGACTAGTAGAATAATTGTTTTGTTTTGCTTTTGGGGGAGAGGGGGCACAAAATACACCTAATCCGCTCTGTAAAGACACCTGGTGAGGTGCGGGGAAGCCAACTCGCAACGAAGACCATTCTGGCGAGTTGGCAGCTTGTCCCCTAGTTGACTGCCTGGACAGCGGTGGGCCAGCTATTTGTTTGTATCAAACTTAACCTCCTGAGGACTACATACCCAGAGTACAAAGCACTGAGCAGAAGTGTCTTGACTGAATCCCTCACAAAAGGGCTATTCCAAGTATCTTCTCAATAAGAGCATTCAGAATGCTAAAATGCTTTCTGTACAATGAAGACAAATGAGGTGACTATTTCAAATTTTTGCCTAATTTCAAGGATCACCTATTCCGGTCTCCACAGTATTTTTCAAGGACACAATATAGCAGGGTAACATTTGTTTTCACTTTTCCATATTTTGAAAAATGTTTAAAACTACCTTATGCCTGAGAATATCAAACACTCAACAGACTTCACAGCAACTTTTAAGGGATTGCAAGAAAAGCAGGCAGAAAGAAATTCCTTGCTTTCCCTTTAAAGCACTAACCAACACCAAAGGCACAGGAGACATCATGCTGATGGTAGGGACCATCAGCACAAGTGTGGTGGGGCGACTGCAGAGGGTTCTGCAGATCTTGTCTGAGAAAGGAAAAAGCGGAACCACTAATCAGCAGCAGCAAAAGGAAGTTTGCTGTCAGGCCACCAAGCCCATGCATTCTGTGCCCAACCCCAAGTCTTGCATTTTGGGATTAACAAGTGAAACAAGGCTCTAAGTGCACCATCTGCACCCACATGTAACTACTCTCATGCGATATAGCTTTAAATTACTGAGTTGCTTCTGTCACGTATTTACAGATGACCATAAGGCAAGTGAGGAAAGTCCCAGGCACTGAAGATATGTCCTCTTTTTACTAAGGGACCAAGAAATACCAGACACTTTCCCAGATATCCAGATTGAAAGGACAGATCTTCAACTGATGCTTGACATAGGCAAGGGAGAAACATAACATTGGTAACACAGTTCCTGCCATGTACTGTCTGGTCTCATTCCTCCATCTACACTTTTCACAGCAATTTACCAAAAAAGTTACTGCAGCTCCATGTGTCAGACCTTTACCTGCTCTTGGAAAGAAATACTGTCCTCATCAAAAAAGTTACCAGCCACAACAATGAATAAAAAAAGAAAAGGAAGGGTGGGTTTTTTTTCTTTGGTTTGTTTGCTTTTAAGGGCTTTGGAGAAGGTGGGTTTGTTTTTCTTGGAAAGCCTGGCTATACCAAAATTAGCGCAAGCACTAATACCTGTTCTTTGATCCATTCTGTGAAGGGGATGAGCTGAGATCCTCCTGTCTACATGCTTTTATCCCACTATGCCTTGGAAAGCTGTAGAGTTCATAGTCACACTGACTGATGCATAATTTAAGAGAGATTCTATTAATTCAGAGTTATTTAATACCATTATTTTGAAAACATTTTTGTCTTTTAAGATATGAGTATAGCCTGAACTGATTTCTCATCATAAAAGCACAGTTTAATGACTATTTGGCAAGTCTTTCCCTAGATTATTTTTTTCCATAGCCACAGAATCTGGATACTGCTTCTTGGAGAACAAATAAAATATTATCATCATTTGTAATTTTAAACCAAATTTTAAAAAAGATAATAAATAACTTTTTGCTTTAAAAAAAAAATTATCCATCAATTGCTTGCTTTTCAGGACTCTAGGAAATAGAAGAAAAACTATCTATAGCTTCTTCAAAATCCTTTTCCCTCTGCAATGCAATACTCCATGACATTTCATACAACAGTAATGCTCGTCTATGGCAAACACATGTCCATTCTGAAAGAAGTTAGCAGGCTTTGTTTACTGCACATCTGAACAAGCACCACATTCAATCCCAAACGTGATCAAAATTCTATTAGACCTGACTTGAAGTAGTTTAATAAAAACACCAACTACTATATGTATTAAGTACTATATACTTAATTACTTTGGTTACATCACTTACATTTTAGATCCTCAATTCCTGAATGCTGGTGTCCAAAAAAAGCACATAGATCATTTACACACTCTACCACATTCAGTATTTCTAATTCTCATAACAAAGCACACAGTTCTCACTGCAAGGACCTTGCCAGAGCAGTGTCAAAAACGTTGGGATTTGGGTCCCATACAATGACTTTAAGAAATTCTATGCCCTAGCTACATACTGTTTCAGTAAACACATATTTGATCAATGAATTCCTAGTAACATGCCGTTTCACGCTTGCAATATACTAACAGCTTTCTCCTCTAATTCAAACAGGGGACAGACCAGATAATATCCAGAGGTCCCTTTGAAACCTAAATTACTCCGCAAATTAAAAATAAATAAATAAATAAATTCCGATCCAGCCAAATATATTCATTGTTCCTGGAACAGAGAAGCCAACAGGACATACTTAGGACTGGCAGCTGAATCTTGCAGCTGTGCGAGAAGATCCTCCACAAAATTTCAGACTAGAACTCAAAGCCTACCAGGTTGTACGTAGCCTAAATAAAATACATTTAAAATACAGACACACTCAGAGAACAAATGAAATGGGGTGAATAACCTAAGAAAAAGTTAAAACAGGAATAAAAGTATAAGAACAAAGGACAAATACATTGCCAACAAGAATTTTATCCTGACTGCTACAAAAGCCACAACATGGGGTATTTCTGGCTATGGAGTTGATAAAGTATCTGAATATAAATTGCTCTCATATAACTTTTTTCATGCCAGGGCTAGGTTCTACTACAAACCGGGCAAGTTTTTCAATCCATCAGAGTCTTCCTCGTCTACAAAAGGAGTTTCTCTATTCCTACAGATAACAGGTCTGAAACAATTCCTAGGACACTAACTTGATAAAAAAACTCAAAAATAATTACCTGTCCACAGAGAACAAAAAAATGTAAATTAGAACCGCAATCAATTTACACCGGGAAGAATCATCATCCAACCTTCGACACAAAGTGACAGGTGACTGCTGAATGGAAATACCACAACTTAGTGCCATTCCCTGCTGCTGAATTCACTCTTAACTTTACCAAAAAAATAAAAAAATAAAAAATCAGAGGGTGTTTGACTGAAGGGTGGTAAAGAGCCATTCACGTTTCTAAACACCCTTCAACAGATTTTGTAATCAGTTACGAAAACATCGTACTTAATCGCTACTCAACAGTACAATCTTCTACCGCTAAGGTAGGTGAGACGATCTGGGTTCGTTATTCCTTCAGACAGAGTTTTTCTTTCACGGCAAGAGGCCGGGAGAGTGGGCGCACGGAGAGCTTTGTTTAAGCTCGCACAAAAGGAAGGCGACGCACCTTATCCCTCGCACCCTTCCCACGACAGGCGCTGCCGCTCGCTCCGGCCGGGGCTGCTCGGCACCGAGCCCGGCATTACAACACCAGGGGCGCAGACGCGGGGGGAGGAAAGCAGGGAGGGAGGGAAGGAGGGAACGCACGGCGAGAGAAGGCGACGCGGGCTGCCGGGCGGTCCGGCCCCGCCAGCGCCGTGCCGGCGGCCCCCCTGCCCACGCAGGAAACCGCCGT
>JAOXNO010000002.1:10186456-10203276 GCA_028565335.1 Limnodromus scolopaceus | reverse complement strand
GTTGAGGGGGCGCGCGCGGGGCCGTTGAGGGGGCGCGCGGCTCGGCCGTTGGCTCAGGGGGGGACCGCTGGGGCGGGAGCGGGCGCCCCCCAGAACGGTCGGGCGGGGGCCGCGGTCCAGGCTCCCCCCTCCTTACCCCCGGCGGCGCCCGCCCTCCCGCCTCCTCCGCCTTTCCATCAACACGTGCCGTGGGCGGGAGGGCTGGCGGGGCACCCCGGGAAAAAAAGTTGGCCGGGAGGAACTAGCTGGGCCTGCTTTTCCTCCCCCGTAGTCCCTCCTCGGGCGGGAGCGCAGGCCGCAGCCAGCCGCCGCCTGAGCGAGCTTGTCGCTAGGCTCTTTGCCCCGCTCGGGCACCCGCCCCCAGCCCCGGGACCCAGACGTTATCTTACCCTGCCGCCGAGGAGGGCTTTCCCAGCGGAGAGGGTGCGGGAGCTCCTCTAGGAAAGGCCAGGAAGGCATGAGCACAAAAAATGGCCAAGTAGGTGTCATGGAGGCACTGCCGGCCAAGAAGAGGGAGTGAGACGTGAGAAGCAGCGAAGGCTGAATATGGCTGCTGGGCGGGAAGCTCCATCCAGATGCTGGTGGAGTTGGCGCCATGGAAAATGGACAAGCTGCCAGGATTCACAGAGTAGGTGGGGTGGAGGATTACCGAAGCAGCTTTGATGTGAATTAAAAAGGGGCCTGTTGCGTGAGCTGGGGTGGGCAATGAGCAGGCAGTGGTGGAACAGCACAGGGAAAAATTAGGGCCTCAAACGGGCCTTTTAGGTTTGGGAAAAATAGTTCTGAAAAGACTGATGTTGCAGTGCTGTATGAGAGATAGAATTATATTGCAAAGGACAGAATTGTTTGTTTGCTTTTTTCCATTTCCTGTATCTCTAAATAAATAAGCTCAGTTAGTTAGATTGGAATACATAATAACTTCTGCAATGAGCTGCTTTGCACACTGATAAGGTTGCTGAAGGCCATGATTTGCATTGCATTTCCAAGCTCCTCATCATTAGGACAAATTAGCAAAGTAATAATTTGTCTGTCTGTCTTCAAGTGAGGTCTCCCAGTAGCAGTGCAGAAGGAGCTTTAATGACAGTATGTCATATGAGGGGGAGGAGACTGCACAATTCCCACCTGGGCTGCTGTTTTCAGTCCTTCACTCAATAAAGTGGCAGCAGTTGTGCTGCTGACGTGCTCCTGCCTTTCACTTATCCTGTCACTTGGTTGTTCTCCATCAATAACTTTGTATGCAAAGCCAACTACAGGGGGAAATGAAGATAATATGTATCATATAAACTTGATTTCCCATTGCTGCAGACCAAAACACCCTTTAGGCCTTAAGGACACACCAGCAATTGCAAGTGTCAAGATGCCTGCCCAGATAAACTGTTTCTAGAGAATAACCAAATGGGAAGCAATCTCGCTTATCGGTGCCAAATAGCCACATGTGCATATACTGTGGGAAACCCTGGCTCTCTTATTTTGTTGACGTCTCCAATCTAGTTCCATTTTTGTGTGCTAGTATCAGATAGGATTTGTAAATGTTGTGTACTCCAGAGTGGTCACCTCTGAAGGTAGGATGAGAGCACTGGCTCTGCAATATCATTCACATGCGTGATGCCCACAGATCTTTAGGCGAGTGCTTAGCCTGCATACTACCCTATATAGCAAAACAAAAGAGCAAATATAATTTCAAACCTATCAACTTCACAGACTCCTTTAAAATGTAGGCAGTTAAAGGCACACCTAGCAAGTGTAGGTGGCCAGTTACTACGGTGATAGGCATTTAAAAATACAGGTCTTGTCTTACTAGACTTTTAGAAAATTTTTTCCGATGACCATCATCCAGAAAAATCAGTCAGTGTCCAAAACAAAGACAGCCTGCAAGAAAGACAAAATCACAGCTTTCATGCCAAGCAATACAGAACTTGTATGCTTATGTTTATAATTTCAAAGGAAAATATGAGTCTGCTGTTCTTCCACTCTGTCTACTATCAGATTATAGCAACAGAATAGACACTCAATATGGAAGAAGAATGCAACATGCGTGTGTGTGCTCCCAACCAGAACTGAAGCTGTTAGAGCTAGCATCTCTTTAAGTAATAATCTGTGTGGTAATACAGTTGTGTTCTTTTCAGATGTTGGATATTGATTTAAATTCAGTATGCATGAATTTAGCAAAAAACACTAGCCTTGAAATTTATCTGATCCCTTGTGTGAAATGGATCGAATACTTTCATCCAATTGCTGGTGAGTAAATTTGCATGTAGCAGAAATTGCCATCTCAGCTCGTACTTCTCAAGGCACTCAGGTGCTGAAGATAAAACAAGTGATAATCCCTGTCAGGTCAGAAATCCTGCTGCTGAGGACGAGGTTTGCATTGCCATGGCCACTATGCCTATTCTCCGCATAAATGAGCCCTGTGTGAATACTTGTCTTAGTCACTGAATAAAGTCGGTAAAAGTAAACTACATCATAATAATATTAGGGCTGCAGGAGACAGAACTGAATCTTGATCTAAAAAGATGAATCATAACAAACTTAAAAATATTTAGATTGTGATGAATGTCTGATGAAACATCACATGGAAAGTACTGGTGTCTTTCAAAACAGTGCAGTACTGACAATGTTTCCAATTTCATACAGGTATAAACCATCATTTTTGAAACGTACAGATTTACAACAGAAGTATGAAAACAATGTGAGTAGACTAAAATTCCTTATTTACAATCATACAGTGGTCTGTGTGGGAGAAGGGGATTGTTGACCATTCCTGACATGTGAGATGTTCCACCCGATGGTGGAAGAGTTTTCTTTACGCACTGCCTGAAGAAACCAATTGTATTTTCCTCAATTGAAATTAACTGTGGAAATTTAACCTAAGATTTTTGTCAAGTAAACCACGAAGAGTCAAATCTGATTTGTTTTGCTTTCTTTACCTTGCAGGATAGGTAGAGATAGATATCCATTTAAACCAGAAGATGAACACTTTAGGTGATAGGCACTCAGAAAGACACAGGGTTACCGTGAGCTAGTTAACAGTAACAGACATCTCACCTGGAACATTTTAGGAATCTGCAAAAACTCAAACTCATCAGCTTTTCGTAACATGAAGTATTTATTTTTTTAATTGAGCAACACATAAAGCACAGTAGTCTGAAAATAAACATGTTCATTGGACATTTGGCCAGGATGGGATGTGGAAGTCTAACATGAAATATGGAAGAAGCAGTTCAAGACTGACGGTCATGATGAAGAGAGCTGTATTTAAAAAAAGTTAAATCATGAATTGGATAGTCTTCCAGCTGCTTTCTTTGTCATTTCCTCTCCAGGAATTTCATATTAGTTCTTGGAATTGCTTGGGAACTGCAAATCTTAAATATCAAAAGATCTTTTAGAACAAAGAGGTATATGTAGGGAGAAGGCCATCCATGTAATAGGACTTTTATCTTCGTAGATCCTTCTTCCCTTAAGTCTCTGGAATTCATATGTCTTAAATCTGTGGTACAAATATATTTTTGAAAACTGTTTGCAATTAGATGAGTACTTCTCTGTTACTGTTACCAAAATAAATATTGCATGTTACATATTAAAAGAATAATGCCCTTCAGCCAGGGACACAATTTTTTCACTTAAAATGACATGAATTTGGCTTTGTCTTTTTTTTTTTCAGAATTATTTTATTATTTTACTTCAAATCGCATTCTTTTGATTATAAATTTATTGAGTTCTCTGTCGCTTAGAAATATCATGGATATTAAGTGTTTTAAAGGTAAGCATAATTAATTCAACAAGACAGAATCAAATATGTGAAGAAAGGTGTTTTTTAAAAATTTCTGCTAGTGAAGCACTTACAGTAAAAAGGCGAAAGTATTCATCAGCCCTGTAAGCCCTGGCTAACCTTCAGTCCAATAAGTGTGATGTGGAACTGAGCACAGCGCAGCACTGGAGAGCCACTCCAGACAGCTCAATGTGCAGAGCACAGGCACAAGGAAACAGGAAACTGTTCCCACAGCTTAAGCACTTGGTGTGTTTCGGGGTTACTTCTGGGTTTCTGCAGACCAGATTCTTCTTTAGCCTTGTGCATGTGGACAGGGAGGAAGGAGAACCTAATGGCTATACCTGTCACATGCCTTAGGCAGCTGCTGCAGGATGTGAGCTGATTGCTTATTGAGCTGTGCAGTAGGGAACTCAATTGCATCTTGCAAAGGACTGTAATAGTGGGAGCACTTTGCCTGATATTACAAGTGAAGTAAGACACATTTTGCCAGTCAAGAACCAAACTTTCTGTTGCTTTTCCTGTTTCTTCTTCTATGCCTAGTTGAGCTCTATGTTTCTGTTTTTATGGATACCCAGGTACAAAAACCATACTGCAGTCTTTTTACCAGGCCATAATAAACCCTGAGACAAGTCTCCTTATGAATACAAAGAAACATTTAAAATTATTTTGTTTTTCTTAAAGCCAATGTTGGGTAGTCAGAACATCACAAGCCTTACACAGAAAAGGGAAATATTTGGCGGCTCAGCAGAGGCTTCACCTGGGTGCTTCACTCACATCAGTTTGTTTGGAGAATTAGTAATATGATTTTTCCTAGATGCATGCAAATAAAATCTTGAAAGTCTTCATTTCCTCTGAGAAGATTTATTATTTAGATTTAGACTCTAGTGCTGATTTTAAAATTTATATTATGAATTAACTATCAGTCTGCAGTGCTAAATGATCTACAAGGAAGTTTTAATTATTAGCTTCTCTCTGAGAGAGAATGTTTGTGTTCCTCCACCTTTTATTGGAAAAGGTATTTGTTAGTTTCTTTTATGAGTCTGAATAATCCTTCGATCCAAAACCACACCGCATTAACATTTCTCCTACTGATGCTGAGGCTTCCTCCCCTCAAGCCTTTGTAACAAAAAATTCACTTCTTGATAATGATCCTTTTCAGCAACAGAAAGTGAACCAATGCTGAAAGAGGAAATGTTTTATAAACCTGCTGTTAAACAAGTAGAATTCTTTTCAATACAGCAAATGTCTGCCTTGGTGTGTCTGACAGCTTTGTCCTCAAGAGGCGTGGATTTAAGTGGATGTGTTTCTGGCAGCTATAGTGGGTAGTGTAGAGATTTACAAAGATGAACACTTATCAGACTGAAAATGCTATGTTCTTTCAAGCTTGTTAGAATGAAACAAATGTGAATCCTATACAAAACAAATTAACCAAATAATTTCTATTAGTTAAATGCTTAGTTTTTTCTCACTCTAAACATATCTTTAACCATGAATACATAGCTGTTAAATAAGAACAAATGCAGCAAAATACTGTAATTCTCCTCTTTTTTTTCATGTTCTAGCAAAGCCAAAATAATATGTCTACTAAATGAATAATAAGAAAAGGATATGCTTGTATTTCAGTCACAGCAGTCAGCTAATATGTCTGAAAATAGGTAATGAAGCTAAAGGCATAGCAATAAAGCTTTCTCCCTTAGTGTGTGAGATACTTGAATACCTACTAGAACTGAAACTTGAACAAATTAAAGAAACACATAGAACTAAAAGCAAATCCTGACAAATAGCCTATAACTTCCTTTGCTTCCAATGAGAAATTGGCCTGTGTCTGCAGATCTCCGGATTTGGCAGCTATACCTAATTCAGTTTAAACTCCCACTGGCATCAGCAAAAAATTACCTGATTAGGGATGCAGGATTGGATCTAAGATAATAGCATATTAAAATTCCACTGTAAATTTAAAAGCTACTAATGGAAATTAAATCCCCCAAAATATAAAATGTTCAAAGCAGTTGAACAGTTTTCAGTGTACATACTCAAAATGCTAAACAATAGTAGCTATTGCATGTGTGACCATCAGGAAATACAGCTGTGCTTCTTTGTGTTACAATTAATTACTTCCGTTGTATATAAAATTGAAAGTATTGGTACTCTGGGGCGGAAAAAGGATATCCTGATACACTGCTCCTATTTCCTTACTGAGGCCTATTACTGAATGTTTCACCATTAATTCAGTTACAATGAATTATCCTGCGATGAATAAAGGAAGGGTAGGTTGGGTGGTTAATTGCTATGCTAAAAGCTACTTTTTCTTCGCATTTTCACTCTCCTACATGTTTATCTCATTTTACTCCTTTCACATGTGCCCTCTTTGATAGCAATTGTTCACTTTTAAGCAGTTGCACATAATAATGAATAAACATTCACCTAATTATCCTTTGACTTAAAGATTGTTGTATTAATTTGTTTGTGTGTTATGAGATCAGAGAAAGGAGAAAACTTTGTCACTGCCCTTTAAAGGAATGAGTAAAATCTTCTCAGCTTAAATATTTGTGGCCAGGTTCTCTGAAGCTGGCACACAGAGATGTAATTTATACCTTTCCATACCAGTGAATTTCCCTAAACTGGAGTGTGATGAAGCTTCTTACCCAGAGTTAGGGAGGAGTAGTAACAGCCCAGCATTTCTCTGTTATGCATTCTTTATTTTTTTTGGTGAGAATCACATAGGAGCAAAAACTGGTTGAGGTTCTTCTAAATAGTGCAAATCTGGACCTTAAGGATATACACTGTCCCCAGATTTTAATATCTACTTTTTAGTAACACTGACTCTTTCGTTTCAGAGAACTACTGAACTGAGAGCAACTTAGGAAATCAATGAAGCCTCCAACAACCACTAGCCAGGTAAATGTATAAAAATTGGCTAACGTGTTACGTATTTGCTACAAAGAATTTAATCTCTTGGGCTACTCCTCTTAACCTCAAAGTCCGTGGTTGTGTGCATAGGTGTAATTAACACCACTAGATTGTTTCCAATCCATTATACCATGTGTAACACAAAGCTGAGTAAGAGACAGGGGGGAAATGTGGAATACTTACGTGTGAGCACAGATAAATTCTGCCAAATGATCTTTGCAAGTTTGAATTCAGTCTAGTTGGTGTCACAACAAAGTAACAGAAGAATGGCAACTCAGAAAAGCTGCCATTCCAGAAACTGGTTTACGTAATACAGATGGCTGACAATCATCATCTGCATAAAATACAGCCCTATTCTCCTTTTGCTGCAGCAGCTGGCACTGGGAATACAGTCTCAAAGGCTAAGTATGCTCTGTCGTTATTTCGTAACAACACAGTTTAGATTCAGTTATGCTAAATTTGATGTGATAGCTAGAACCTGAATCTCTCTGGCTAGCTCGGATTTTTTGGCCAGAAGTACGTGCAGTGTAGCATAGATGCTGTGTAGCATACATGCAGTAAAGCAGAAACTTCCAATTAATGTCATATATATTGTGTATGCACAATAAATCTCAGTAAAGCTGGTATTTCCAGGATGCAGTAGGCTGGCTGGATACACTCACACTAGCAGCACAGCACATTATATTACTTTCTACCTCACATTGTTACACAGCTTACAAGCATGTGTAACAGTAACTTTGGTCAGGCTTCCACATGTGCGGACATCATAGGAAGTTTATGATGTCCTCAGAATCAGTACAGGGAAAAGGTTTCAGGAAGAAAAAGAAAATGGCTCAGGGAACATACAGGCCTAGGAGTGGCATTGGGTACTGCAGAAGAACATTTGGTTGTGAAAGAATGTATTTGGTCTTTGTTTATAATGCATAAATACATTTTTTATTCCTGAATTCATATTTTTTATATGAAGCCAGATTTTGGCAAGCGTGCCCTTCTTTCTGCTCCCACATTTCCTATGCTATCAGAAGTCTAGAGATGTTACCTCATAAAGCACAAACACCAAACTGATAACAACTTGGTCTCTACATGCAATCAGTTTAATGCATGATTATTATGTTATGTATAGTAAAGGGACTATATTACAACAATTTAGGCTCAAATACTGCAGGTATGAAACACATCTACTTAAAGGAAATCAGAGCATTGGTACTCAGTATTTTAATACACATATATGTGCCATACATGCATAAGGAATGCCTGCATTCATCAACATTAAGATTTCTTTAAATCTAACTAAACCTTGATCCCAGCATTATTTTCCAGTCTACATACCATTAGATTTTAAAATAATTAGAATTCTGTAAATCATTCTTTTGTTCTGAAATGAGATCCTTAATTATGGCTATAGATACATATTAAGGTTCCCAAAAACCCAAATCATCCTCTTAAATGCACCAGAAGAATAAAACATTCTAGATGAACAGAAAGTTTCCTAGCTTGCTTGTGGCAAGCAGTATTCATTCCACAAGCACTGGAAGGACCATCACATTTATTCAATTCAAAGTTGTATTTTTATCTATAACTTCTAATTAAAAGAAAAACAAATCACTAATTCCATTTCAGAAAGGCCTCAACTCTTTCTCTGCAACACTACACAAAGTAAAACTAAGTGGAAGCAGAAGAATTTCCATAACGTCTTAATCATCAATGAAAATAATCGGAATTCTGAAGTAGTAAGATTAGAAAATACTTTTGTAGTAGAGGCAGTTTTATTAATGATACGTTATACATACCAATTTATTATTATCTAACAGTTAAAATCTAGCAACTTTTAAAGAAAATGTTTTGTTCAAAAGTTTAGCTTTGTTAAAAAAAAAAAAATCATTCTGCTTGTCCTTCTTACACAGAAAAGTCTTGTGACTCAGTCTGACAGTCCTTATTAGTACAACACACATTTGTTACTGTTTTCTTTTGATGTAATCTTCCTAAGAGGAGGAGTAACTGTTTTTAACAGCTATCTAAGGGCATGTTTTATAGGCATACAGCACAGAATTTGTGCCTGAATATAATCTGAATCTCATCCTTAACTCTCTGATTTGGCTGGGAGAACAAAGCATTTCATTGTGTATTCAATAATGGTTTCAGCAATCTTATTCACACATTCCTTCCTTTCTTAATCAACAGAAACTGGCTGAATTTAAGAGTCAGGATTGGGGAGGGGTGGGGGGGAGGAACAATGCCAAAGCCTATAGTTTTGAAATCACCATTTTCTTCAGCGCAAATCATAGTCTCTTTTCTAAGAAGAATCTCTTAATTCACTACTCGTCAAGCTATTTTGCACCATGTCCTTTTCTAATGAACTTTGCTCTGTTCGTTTTTTGCACCCCATTAGCTGGCACAGTGCTATGCTTGTGCCTCTGTTGCTTCTACTTCCAACAGCTGAACTCTCCAGAGATCACAGGGCACAGTTTAGGAACCACTGTCTTGTGCAAAGGTTAAAGGCCAGAACAGACAGTCTGCAAAACAGCAATTTTGAACTGTCAGAAAATCTCAGATGTTCTGTTCATTCTTTTGAATTGCGTTTTCCCTTATTGCACATTGTAAACAGAAATTAGGGCTGTAAAATAAAATCAAAGTGCACAAAGTTGTGATTCCTGATGCTGTACTTTGTAATGCGATCTAAAGCCAAGCCTGTCAATTTATCTTAACTTCTTAATTAGATTTAATAAAATTAGTTGTATCTTTAAAAATCCTGCATTCCTGAGGGGTGTGGATTAGGAATGCACAAAATGGCTGTTTTCATAAGCCACACTGTTATATGATGATATCCTTTCATTTGGAAGTATTTCTTGGCACTAGTGCTCAATTAGGACATTTAAAACATTTTGAATATTATTTAAAGTCACTTCTACTAAGAAATGGAAGAACACCCACCTGAACTTATGCAGTCAAACTTTGTTCTCAGCTGCATCAATGTAACCGAAGACAGAATTTACTCATTCCTTATAAAGTTACTATAAACAGTATTTGTTGACACAATAAGGTCTGTGACTATACAAGTCTTGTTAAGTTGCAACATGTACTGTTAGTATACGTCTTTTAAGCATACTAACATTTGTTTAAAACAGTGTTATTTGGTTAATAAAACATTCAAGATTGATATACAATAAAGTGGAAACCAATGCTTTTGATTTTTATTTTCAGGTCTGAAGTATAGAGTACAAGCTTGTGTATGCTTTCTCATCAGTATTGCATGGCTGAAAGCTGTCAGCTGTTCACATGCCATATTAATAAATATGCCCAAATCATAAAGCATTAACTGTATTTTCACATTGCTTTTATTACTAGACTGTTTAACTCATGTTGGCACAGATAATCCATGCAAGGTAGTTACTCACACCTCATAAACCACACTACATTCTGTTTCTGAAAGAACTAGGAACTTAGGAAAAAATATATATCTAAAAGCAAGAGCACTTGTGGCATCAAGTCAACATGTCAATATGTTATAAAACCTAGACTTCTAATATGATCACTGCAGGCAAGAAATCACTCAGTTTCAAATTCTAATGTTTATAAATACTAAACAAATTAGTTTTTGCTACCAAGAGACGAATATTGCAAACAAACATTAGCGTGCCTAGCATTAGACACTAATGAGTGTGTTCAGTTCTGTGGACATTCACATTATTAAACATAAATACGAATAATCTCTAACAAAACATTTCACCCAAAGTACTGACCACTGAAGGACCAAAATAGAATATTTTTCCTGGTTTTGAATTGATTTTAGAAATGTGTAAATCCAATATAGTAAAAACTAACTTCTAAAAAAAGAAGTCATAAGGGTGGTTTTTTCCAGATAATAAAAACAGTCTTCTTTGGAAACATTTTATTTACTCTGTTCTGCAAAAAGAACAGAAAAAGAGAAAAAGAAACAAGATCATTTTTGAAGCCTTTGAAAAATTATTGAATAATTAGATATTGAAGTTATTAATTAGATAAAGGACTAGTCTTTTTATTTGATCATTCAGAGGTACAGTACCTTTGTTTTATTATGTAAAACCCCATGTTAATTAGAATGAAAAGAAATATTTAGAGGAACTTGGGACTTGTCCCAGGCATCTATTACAAGACATAAAACATAAACAAGTACACATTATTCATCTTGCATATTTTTGTACAGCGTTTATGTTCAGTGATAGTTGAAAGGCCCTATTCTGAATTATACATCTATGGTTCTTTCCCCCTTCCATATCACAAAGGTGACATGTGGCAGAAGAGTATCAGCAGTTATGTGGTATTCTACCCCTGCGAAAGTTAAAATACTACATTATTATTCACAAATTTCTGGTTCAGATATGTGCAAAAATTATATCTTAATATAGATATCAAGGGTGGGTAAGTGTATTCCCTATTTTTGGACCACATTATGAAGCAGCACAAGTCAAAACAGGAAATTTATTACATGATAATCCTCAGGGTATCTCTGATCTTCATTCAGAGATATCACTGTACCTCATATAGCCGTATGTAAACTAGCTTCAATCTCACTTGCTCAGACACCAGCTGGAGTCAGGGCATGTGTTACAGTGCAGGTTATCTGTCAAGGAAATTTTCAAGACTCTCTCAGGTTGGTACGGCTCCCAGTGAAGTCTGTGCTGCTGCATGTTCACTGTTGCCGCTCCACAAGCTAGCTCAGCTATGCTCACATACATTCCGTTCACCTTTCTGCAGAACTGACTTCAAATTTACTAGATTGGATCCTGTATACCCCTTGCTCACCCCTTCTATTCAAATTATCTCTCTGACCATTGTGAGCTACTTGCACCCTAATTTCTTGCTTCAAGCCCTTGCCCTAACTGTAGTGAGTCATCCTGGCTATTCCCCCCCTTCCTCCCTCTGCCCCACCCCAACTATCTATCATACCAACTTAGGGAAACTGGCCCTAGGTGACTAGCTATTACCCCTCCTCCAGCTCCAGCCCCAGCTTCAGAAAGGGTTTCCCATTTCCTCAATGCCTCATCTTTTCACACTCAACCGGAGGCTCCCAGAGTCCCTATGTTTGGCTGCCACAGGTGCTCTCCCTTCTCTGATCCAGGCCTCCTTCCCCTTGTCCATCCCAGCAACTCACAGGCTGACCTGGGCCACTGCAGCTGGCAATCTGGGCTCTCCTGTGAATGTGGAGACAGCCCCAGCCATGCTGCCTACCACCATCTCCTCACAGCCTGTACCCCTGCCTTCTAACTCTGGCCATCAAAAATGCTTTATTCTTCATGCTGCCAGGGAAGAGGGAGCTTTTAGGGACACTGAGGGGAAGGTGGAGGGTGAGACATACACACATACACATATGCAGAGTAGAGGTGAAAGACCTCATGACATTCTCCTGAGGCATCACAAGCCCTAGCATTTTGTGTCCTCCCAAGGAGTCACTCCTTGATTTGATGTTGACAGTAAGAGACCAGTCCCAGTCAGTGGGTAGCACAGAAGTCTGCCTAAAGAATATCTTCAATGCAGTCTTAGTACATAATATATTGATAGGAATTCTCTTAAATAACAGAGAATAACAAACAACATTTTGTTGAATGACATTCAAAAATTAAAAGGAAATCTAGAATTGTCTCACTGTTATGAAAAGGTATTTAATGAAGTCAAATATGAGTGAAAAAATATTTAACCTCCATGATTACAATTTTTTCCTCTAGAGAATAATATGAGCCAGATCTTTGGATTTTGTAATCAATGGAACCATATTCACACCAGCCCAGCACCGACTGAAAACAGAAAATTTGTTTGCTATAGAAAAAAAAGGCTTTGCATATAATGTACTAGTGTTTTAGAATAATTCATGCATACAAAAGTCTAACCCTGTAGAACTCAGATCAGATCACTGCTAAGATCAGCAAGAACTAAGGTACCTAACTAAATAAATACAGGTCATACATGTCAAAACTGCCACAGGCAGTTCAGGTTGTTATTTTTGTCCAAGATGCGGACTGCCTGCAGCTAACTTAACGCTCATATTAGAACTCCAAATTACTTTTATTCCTCCTCCAAGCTTTGGGTAGTTTTTAATCTCTGAAAAGACACACCAATTTTCTACCCATAGGAGGAAAAAGGCAGACAACGCTATGTAATGTCTTGTTACCTAAAACACAAGGTAAAATAGGGTGCAGATGGCACCAGAATGTGGCCCACAGAATGCATCCGCAGCCTCAGAAATACTAATTCAAAACTGTCTGTACTGCAAGCTGTCAACACACAGATCATAATTCTCACTTAAATTAATAAAACTTGAATAGTGATCAGACTTTCCATTTTAACTCTATTTTCTATCAGACAGAACTGCTGTCACCAATACAAAAGTCATCAATATTTAAAATTAAAAATTCAAAAGTATTATCAGTACTACAAGTATTGCTTTTTTGAAAAAAAAAACCAACCAACATTTTACAAATAACTGAACAACTTGAAAGTTGTTCTTAAAATACTAAAAAAGATGACTCCATGGTTATCCTAATTGTCAGAGCCTATCAATTGTTTGACAACGGCAAATACTACAGTTCAGGATGTGTTGCATTTAAACTAACAAAAGTAATAACAAATATGGGCCTGTGGTGTTATGCTGCCTTATGAATTTTTAAATTGATGTTAATTTACTATATTACTATAGATTAAAAAAAGATGCTCTTTTCCTAACTATGTGGGATAAAGTAGGGAACTTTTGCAAGCTATCTCCCACTTCCTAGCTGTGCTAGATGATGTGTGTCTTCTGTGTTCATCAACGTGAAGATCCAAATGTAGATTCCTACCTCCCACTGGTATCAATGGGAATTAGAAACCAAAATGCTTTGAGTATTTTTTTGTTCCACACGAGGAAAGGAAAACTGGTTTCAAATTGAAAGCTGGCCTTTCCAGCCAGCTCTGTTCCATTCAATGTAAGAGCAATTTGGAGAAAGCCAGTTGTCCTTTTCCATTACGATTTGAAAGTGAACTAATCTACTGTGCACATATAAACCAAGTGCACTAGCAAGGTTGATCCAATGTGCTTTTCTCAATCTTCCTGGGCTATGGAAGGCATTATTCTGTTTCCACTTTATTTTCAAACCAAGTTACAGATTGTCTCCTAGGCTTCCCAGCTACATATGGATTCAAGGCAGACTTCTTACTTGGGAAGAATCTAAAATATTTGATGCTATGAGGTAGCACCACAATATAATGGAATAGCACTCACTTTTTCATAGAGGAAACCCTAATCTATTTATTTCCCTTAGGAAACCCTAATCTATTTATTTCCCTTTGAAAGCTATGGCCTTTGGTTCTACAGATTATTGTACATGTGGCACTTACTCATTCTTGTTATGAAAGAAAATGACTTATTACAAAAGGACTTTTCCAGTTGTTTTTAAACACTAGTGTGTGGTCTAAGCAGTAAAACTGCTGAGGGTAGTTAATTTGAAATTGTATTTGCAGATGACTTTTTAATATTACAGTTTTTACTTAATTTCAGTATTTCCCCCAACTGTTGCTCTAAAAATGGACTAGTTCATTTGGTAAATTTTTGTATGAACTTTGCAAAAGCATGTTCTGCATTTAAGAATGAGGTTAAACTTAAACTTCAGAAGTATCAACTTTCTAGCTTTTACCAGGAGAAATGCTAGCCATGTTTATCAACTTTATAATTGCCCAGTTATTAATCTGTTTTTCCCCAGCATTACTGACTATCAACTCTTCTTTTAAATATTGATGGCATGGGCATGCTTCTTGCATAGTGGCTTATCCTTCTTGGAGTAGAACGGCTGACCTTCCAGATTCACATGGCATACCTAGAATTAATAATAAATACAATCAGGAATCATTAAAAAAAAAAAAGAGAGAGAGAAAGACGTGATTATCAATTTTAACTGTATCTCTCTTCTGCCAACACATTTCTTTGGCAGAAGTGCATCTGATTTCCTGGATCAAAGTGCATTTCCTACTCCATGTTGAGGTTAGGTTCTGATTTGCATCAGGTCTCCTCTAGTTTACTAGTTGTAGTTCACTAGTTTCTATTATAATGAAGTCAGGGTACCTGATCCCCCAGGAAGCTTCGGCATGTCCCAGCAGTGCTTGTGGAGACTATCAAAGGACAGTGGCACACTCAAGCACACGCAGCTAGCTCAGATTGTAAGACCTAGATCCTGTCACGTATAATTTTATAAAAGTTCTGGTTTAGGTGCCATAGCCCCAGGATACTTTTAGATACTCATTCCTATTATTACTTTGTCTTGGTACAAGTGCTTATGTGATCAAGTGAGTCATTCAGACAGCCGATATAATTGAAAATTAATTACTTATTCTTACCAGGTTATTCTTCAACCCTTAAGAGTTCTCTGTCTGGCTGTGTAAGTGCCAGTGTTGACATAACAAAGCATGTAGGAGCTCATGGCCAAGGCAGGGAGGCCCAGGTTTAGATGAGCTTAAACTGCCCTGAAATTCTAAAGATACCTACACAAGGTAGTGCACCACCACTTGCAAGGTCACAGTTGACTAGAACCACTTAAGGAAGTCAACACATCAGAATCTAGGAAAAAGAATAAATGTTGTCCCTAACACTTATAGCAGGCTTAAGACCAGTGAGTGATAACATCAGTGCTGTGCTACTGCTAGTGGGAGGAAAATCACGTGAAAGGATATTCAGATAGCATATTAGACATTGAGTCATGTGTTTATTTGCATTTGACTTAACCCACTGAAAGAAAGTTAGCTCCTAACAAAAAATGCTGTGAGAACTGCATTAACAAAACTACCACCTCCACAGAAAATTGGGTTGCTAATTTAAATAAATACATAAGAATACAGTTAAATGAACAAGAAAAAAAGAACATGAAATATTCAGAGAAATTATCTTTTATAAGGCACTAGTAGCTGTTAGTTTGTGAAGGAAACTCGCCGTCTTAGTATTCCTTTCTGTTAGAGTTTCAAAAAGACTTCAGTTTTCACAGCGTACTTGTGTGTCACTCACTTCCGTGTACCCTTGAAAGACCAGTAGCTAGTTTAGCTTTAGATATTTATAAACATTTCTATACTTTATGCTCTTCAACCTAAATTTTAGAGTTAACAATCATTAGAAATTGTCACTGTCATTTTTGGTATGGCCAACATACTATTTTTAGCTAATTAGAGGTTCTAGATATTATTACCTTAGGAATAATATGTTGTAGAGCAGCACAGCTGTATTAGAACTGTATGAATAGTACTGTTTGTCATATGGATTTTACTACTTTGTGTTCAGAGTGTGGGAATATGGCCACAGTATATAGATGTATACACACCACAGATTGATGAATTTGACCAACTTCTATGCTAATTACTATGCATTCTCTCTAAACAGACTCCTTTTTGCAAGTTTCAACAAGCATTCTGCATGGAAATGCAAACAGCGCTGCTTTGTAAGATTATGGCTATACTGTTCAGTATGGTGTTAATTTATTTTAAATCCTGCTTTATCTTTATTTGGTAAACATTGGAAAGAATAACAGCTATAGTGGTATGTATTACTGTATGTACTCTCTAAAACTGAATGCTTTATTAGAAAGCACTCACTTGTGATGGTTCAAATTTAATAATTCTAGTAAAAGTTCTCCATCTGCAAGTAAAAAATGAAATTCAATCCCTCTGTATCCTTAGGCATGTGTTAGTCATAGAATCATATGGGGTTTGAAGGGACCTCTGGAGATCATCTAGTCCAACCCCCCCACCAGAGCAGGTCTACTTAGAGCACGTTGCACAGGAACTTGTCCAGGTGGGTTTGAAATGTCTCCAGAGAAGGAGACTCCACCACCTCTCTGGGCAGCCTGTTCCAGTTCTCTACCACTCTCACAGTAAAGAAATTCCTCATGTTTAGGTGGAACTTCTCATACTCCAGTTTGTGCCCATTTCCTCTTGTCCTGTCACTGGGCACCACTGAAAAAAGACCAACCCCATCCTCCTGACACCCTCCCTTTAAGTACTTGTACGCATTAATTAGATGTCCCCTAAGCCTTCTCTTCTCAAAACTAAAAAGACCCCAGTCCCTCAGCCTTTCTTCATAGGAGAGATGCTCCAGGCCCTTAATCATCTTTGTGGCCCTTTGCTGTACCCTCTCCAGCAGTTCCCTGTCCTT
>JAOXNO010000002.1:10067712-10186356 GCA_028565335.1 Limnodromus scolopaceus | reverse complement strand
GACCCCTGGGGAACACCACTTGTTACAGACTTCCAGCTGGATTCTGTGCCCCTAATCACAACCCTCTGAGCTCTGTCATTCCTGCTTTCAGGTTTTCTGATGCTACTTCACAATTTATGAGCATAAAGAAAGGAGATAGTATTTGGTATAGAACCTACCGCACAAATGAAGCAGGTATCGTGCCAAGTGTGTCCAAGAGCTTCAATGAATTTATCTCCAGCTTCAACAGGATAATCACAGCCATGGCATTTTGTGCTGAACAAAGCAATATAATCTAAAATAAAAGAAAAAACAAACTTAGAACAAATTCTTAACATAATTATATTAAAACCAAGAGAAATAGAAAGTTTCCAGAGGGTGAATTTTTGGATTGTTTTTGCTGTTTCCTACTACATTCACTGAAACACTCACACTGAAATTTCTTTATTTTCTTTCCATTATTTGAATACAAACTCAGTGCAAAACCCCACATCAACACAACAATTGTCATTACAAACACAGAAAACAAACAAAAAATTCATGAAATTTGAAGTTTTGTTTCTCACATTAGTTTTAAATTAGCTTTAATGTGTGTAGAAGCTATTCATAAGGACAAATATGGCCATACAAAGCACAATCTAATGGCCAGTGAGTGTTACCTTAAGGGTGGTATAAAAACATAGTTTAAGTTTCCATGACTGGATTTATGTTCTGTCTGCATTAAGAGAGAGTATTATGGAAACTCCATACTGGCTGGTTAATACATCTTTACTTTGATTATCAAGTGCAATTTAGAAAGACTTGACATTGGAAAAGATTAGCAGAAATTCTAAAGTTATATGGAATTTGTGAGAGTCATTAGAGGTTATGGCAAAACTTCCAATTTTAAAAGGTAGGTGCCAAGTCAGTCATGCTTTATGGTTTTCATTCTTCACTAAGAAGATTCTTAGTGATTTTTACCCTGATTTCTGATTTTTAAAATGTGATTTGTGGAACCATAAGGAAGGAATCTCCAGAGAGAAGTAGACCAGAAGCTCATTAAATGGACAAGGCGAGGCTTACAGAGGGACTACCACTTAAACCTTAACCTGCTTCCTGACCATGTTAGGCAATTCATTTGCACAGCAAGCACCATTTATTAAACCATACTACACTTTCCATAGTTTGGGAAAAACTGGCCGTTTCCTTTCTTAGTTGGCAAGAAGCAGTTCATTCGTTGCAGCACTCAGAAAACAAAATCTGCACTACCATGTGTTGCACATCTGAGCTGAGCTCTCTTTTCATATATGTTGGTTGATCAGTTTTAGGATGAGGTAGCAGTATAAGAGGTCATAATTCAAGCAAGTTAGTAGAGAGAATGTGGGCAGCCACCCACACATACTGTATAAAAGCCCTACCAGAACCCTACAAGAAGAATTTTTCACTCCATAACGTGTAGATTTCTAGTGAGCAGAATCTACCAGGGAAGGGAAGGGGGTGTGCAAAAAATGTCTAAGGAGAGAAACGGAGGGTAAGTATTGTAATACATGAGGGAGAGAAATGAGGTAAAGGCATTCTGGGACACAGAGGAAGAGACCAGCTCTCTGCCAGTCAACCATATAAAGTGGAGAAAAATACAGAGAAGGAAACACTTGTGTATGCAGAGAGTGGAAACAAAATCCATGCTGGATGGGTAATTGATTTAATTTTGTTCATCAGCTGATTTATTCTTGCTTTGCTTCCATACAATAGGAAGCACACAATTACTGAGCAGAACTGTCCGGTTTGCCGTACCTTTCTCACAGTAAGGTTCCCCGTCCTCCATGTGAAAGAGGCTATTCCCAAACGGCATCTTACAAGCAGCACAGACAAAGCAACTTGTGTGCCAAGTCTGTCTTAGGGCATGCATCACTTCCTGTAAAACAAACAAACAAACAAAAATCTCCAGCAGAATAGCATGCCCTGCAACTACCTACTGGAGAAAAATACAAGGCAGAGATGCTCTATATTTTTCCCTTCTGTATCAGCCAATTCCCCTCCTCAAAAGAAAGAAACATGACAGAAATTGGAGACTTTTGGAAAGAAAGAGGAAATAGGACTGCAAACTTTCTAGAAGAATACATTTGCCAAAATGAAACAAAGTTCAGCCAGCTGTTTGCATCAACATGCCCAGTTGCTGTTGCAGGAGAGATTCTGCACAAAGATTCTGATTATTTTCTCCTTTGTTTTCACATGACTCGTTTTCACATGAACTCTTCAATGCAAGAGTATAAAGAGTAATGAATTCAATGAAGACTAATTTGCTTTCTAAGACCAAGAAATGCATGCAGTTGATAAATGATTTAAGTCTGATGTTTCAAAACAACTTAGATTATGTACTAATTTATTTAAGCTTCTCATAAGAACACTTCACAAACTAATGTGAAAATCTAAAAAAAATAAAGTGGGTTTTTTCAATTTTAACTTTTGTGATTAGCAAAAATGAGTCTGTGTGTCTGTTCCTAGGCCACATGTTCATCACAAAAAAACCAAATTCTATGCAACTGATGTTCTCTTGTTCTCTTGAACTGAGTATCCAGATTTTATCAGCCTTTTTCTTCTATCCGGTATGAAGCAATCTCTGTTACTGCTTCATTCTTATCTTGTCATACAGAAGTCCTCCAAGTTTAAAAGCTGCTGTACTGAGCTCTGATGCTAATTTGTCGATCTTACTTGTGCCCAAGACGATGTTTGATAGTGTATCTCTGTCAAACTGTCCAGATTTCAAAGGGCCAGCTGCGTAACTGGTGTAAATTAATTTAACTTTGTTAGCTTCAGTGAAACAGCAGTGATTTACACCAGCTGACAATCTAGATCCTATTTTATGTTGCTTCCAGTTATATATGTAGACTCTGATTCTCTTTTAAAGATTATTTTTAATCTCCATTGACTATGACAAAAGGGATTGAAGTCCTCTTTCATCCTTTCAATCCAGTGAATGGGCAAAATAGTCTGTTTGCCATAGATCTCATTAGAGAATCACCATTTGAGATTCATTAACTTCTGTTACTGTTTGCAAAACAACTATCACTGATAAATAGGCTTGGATCCATTTATGAACCTCACTGAGCTAAGAAGCAAGAAACAGATTGAGAAATCTTATTAATATAAATAGAGGCAGCTGGCATCTTTGCTATTTTCCTGATGAAAATCCATAATGGGGAACTGCTATGTGCCAGCATTAATTAGGTAAGTTAAGTCAGTACACTGCTGTAAAATTATTCCTACTGCTGCAGTAACAAATAAGACTTGGTTGGAGCCAGAGCTTCACCATAGATTTCTGATGCTGCCATCCCTAATTGGCAATTGCAGAGAAAAGCACCTAGTCTGTCAATGCCATCATTTAGCCAGAGGTCTAAAGGTGACAGCTAAGTAGCAAAAAACCAGTGTGGTTCTCTTTGCTTCCTCATTGAAGAGAATCACGGCATATATTCACTGCAACTACACTGCTAGAATTATCTCACGGTATTCCAACCTCACCACCATCTAAGGTATATGTAGAGCAAATTTACTTGTACCTAAGCATGAGTACATTAAGACATAAGTGCCATCTATTTTTGCCTTTCCGGAATTCAGATCTTTGTATTTATTCTGTATTTTCTTAACTATAAGAAGTCTGCAGAGTTCCTCTTGGCAGCTGTGTTGCTAGCTATCAGTGAGGTGCACAGCAACAGCAATGGGCCTCTTTCCAAGATCACTGACTTCTCCACTGAAAATTAGACTAAGTCCTGTATAAGAAAAAAACCCAAACCCAGTCCAAGTGTTTTACTATAAATATAGGGAAAAAGTAACATAGTGTATATCAGATAGCAAAGAACTATCCAGAAAACATTACTTATTTTACACTCAGTGAGATGGTAATTGGATTACATATTCTGTCTATGAGTTGAATAAGGTACAGAAATATCGAAGAATTCAGATAGATTAAAAATATTGTCAAATAATGTGTTTCTTATTCTGAAATAATCAACAGGCTGGGAAATTAGTATTTAAAAGCGAGAAATAATTAAATATCTACATTCATTGCTTCCAGTCTAAACTATTCCAGTGAATTAGGCAGTTGGAGAAAGGGTTAAGCTTGTTCTCTTACCCCCATGATCTTAGTGTGGCACCTGGCACAGGTTGGTGCAAAGAACTGTTCGTAACAGCGCTCACAGTACACACTATTCTGCTCTTCCACAAAGCACATATCAGCCAAGGATGTCTTGCAGTAAGCACAGTTGAATTCTTCTGGGTGCCAAGAGCGACCCATGGCTACCAGGAAAGGACCCCTGTAAACAATTGTAATTATCTTATTTGTATTGCAAAAAGATTGAATGACCCTGATTACAAACCCACTTTGTTAGACACCACATATACGTATAATGAGCATTCTACTTCAACCATGAAGGTGCATATTAAAATAAGATCCAGAAGCCTGAACAGAAATAGTCTTTTTCAAGATCATTTTTCAAACACTTTGGCAATTGGCTAAAATATTTCATTATTGTTTAGTCATATACATTGGATTTACAGACAACTGTTGGAAAAATCATCAATTGTTTTCATATCTACATAGCTCTAGGTGGTCTTTGTAAACAGCTGCAAAGACAACAGGAAAGGGCTAAGACTTGTAACACAGAAGATAATGCTACTATTTGAAAGCATGAAAAAGCAGGCAAATTTCCAAACGTGCACACTCACACCTCACAATAGCTCCTAAAGTCTCCTGCCTTCTTTTTATCTGAGAGAGCACTGCATGCGGCATGTTCTAGAAATGTCAGACTATCAGATGACAACTTGATGTTTGATTATATGGAAGACACATTAAACTAGTTTTGGTGATTTACTCTTGATTGTAATTAGATATAGTGATTATTACTGGAGTCTTTCAGTTTCAGAATATGCAAAGGGCAATAATCAGCAGTTCCACATCACCAAACTAGCTCCTTTTAGTGGAGGAGACTGTCATTAAACATGGATTACTTAAAAGTTGGTTAGCCGTCCGCAGGGTAACAATGGGCACCGGTTCAGCAGAATGGACTGGGAGAGAAGGGAGAGGCATGCTATGAATCACTGGTAATAGAGTGTAGGCATTATCTTTCTCCAGACACAAAAGCAACAATTACATTTGGCTGCTATTCTAAAATGATGTCTCGTTCCTTTTCTCTCCATACTCCTCCCCTCACCCCCCAATTCTCCCAATGAAGTTGTACATACCTCCTTCAAGGAGTACCTTAGGACCAGAAACTTGTTTAAAAAACAAACAGTGATTTGCCACAGCATCCAAGAAACAAACAATTAGCATGTATAACTTTGCAGTGATAAAAAGTGAACCACACAATAGCAAAATGAGCTCTGGAAATGTTAAATTAATGAAACAGACAACAGACATCCCTGCTGGGTAATTTAACTGAGTCTTAGGCTCTGGTGCTGTATATTAATGTACAATAACCAGTCTCTCGGATATTTTTTTTCTGCTTCATCCCTCTTCAAAAACCTCATGACCTTACCGAATTATGCTGTTACAGTGCCCACAGAGAGGAGTTCGGCTGCTGGCTGGAAAACGCTCAGCCCTCTGAACTGTTCCCCGGGCAATTGCAGGAGCCTGGGAAGAAGTTGAAACTGGAGATGGGTAAGCGGGAGTTGAGGCAGGAGATGGTACTGGAGCACCCCTTGGTAGGATGTGCTTTGTGACAGTGGTGGTGGTTTTTCCAGGTGCAAATTTCTGGGAAAAGGAGTCATCTGTTACCCAGGGAGGGCGACTTGCAGGCTCATCGTTGGCAGGGGTGTAGGAATGAACTGGTGCTGGTGCTGTTTTAAGTATCCCAAAAGAAACCAAGAAGTATTTTAAAGTCTTTTCTTCTGATGGTAATACAGCAACACTTACCAAAGGGTACTCCAAGACACACAAAAAAATAAAAGCTTCAGATGACACTTAATTATGGTCTGTCCCATTATTGCTCATTAATTCTGGACTGAAGCCAAGGATATCAGCACAATCACGGACTTTTAATCCACATGCATTACAGAAGTCATTGCCTACTGGCTTTTACAGATTTTATGGAGACCATTTTCAAGGGCATCTCTTCATTTTCTAGTAGGAATGGATATGACAATTCTGTGATTATTTCAAAGGCTGCTACATAATCTGTTTAAGGTCAAAAATAGCAAGGGCAGATTCATGTAATAAAGCTTTACATGGAATTCCCTATAATTTCAATAAGAAGCTATGCTTAAATTTTGATCTCATTACGTTCATTAAAATGCAGCATTTTCCACAGATGTCAATGCTATCTATCATTTGTAGGTTTTACTCCTAGGTTTCTGAAGAAAAACAGGCTCACACAGGGAACACAGAGATAGAGAGCACTGGAAGCAATATTGAGGGAGCCAGTTCAGCTCACATGACCAGCAAGACACGGCCAACAGCACTTAGAGGAAGGCCAGACTTGCGGTTATGACTGATCTCAGTTCAGTTCTTGGCTCTGCCACAGACTTCCTGTATAACTTCCAGCAAAGCGTAGTAGCTCTGTGCCTCAGTTCCCATGTATGAAGTAGAAATATTACACTTCCTTTCTTCCACCCTTTGACTATCACATAAAATCTTCAGTGCAGATTGCCTGTGTGTTTGTACGCACCAGGCTCTAATCTTGGGTGGAGCTTTATCACATAAAAATAAGCAGGAGCTAGAGCCTGCACACACTGACAAGCTCTCCCATTGCCCTGCTCTTTTCAAAACGTGAGATTTTGCATTGTGTAGGACTGAAGTCACTGCCTGAGAAACTGCCTCGCTTTGCCAAGTACAGGAGCACTAAAAGCAGTTTTTCCTTTGCAAGGAAAACAAAGGGAATGATTGTTGGTTTGTGTGAGGAGGAACAAAAACTTGGAGAGTTGAAGTGTTTTGCCCAAATGAGAGAGCACAGATTTGGGAACAGAAGTTGGTTCTCCTGCAGTCTAGGCAAACACTCCGTGTAGCAGATCCCAGTGCCAATAAGATGACGACCAAATACAAAATCTACAGTTTTAAGGGGCTTGCAGGTAGAAAAGTATTTCAACCAAGAAGAGGGTTCCAAATGTAACATGGATCTGTCTGGATAATTAAGTGGTGAGAAGATTATGTTCTACTTAACACTCCTCCCTTAGCCCGCACCCTGCCACACAGAATAACGTACACTGATTATTGGCAATTGCAAGTGCTTAAATTGCATATATATCAGTTCACTGTGATCACCCTAGTAATCTCTGATTTGCTTCTTTTTATTGAGTTCAGAGTTCAATCTAATGCATCTTCTTGATAAAATTTTCTTACGCTACAGCATCAACAAAGTTTCTGCTTCATAAACTGGTATCCCACCTTAGCTTGAGGCTTCTTTTCCTTTTTTTTTTTTTTTTTAAACTTGGGAATGGTAAACAGTATTTAAGGATTTCAGAACAGAGAATTTATATGCAATCTCTTTAAACCCTGAAGCTGTTGCTATTTATGTATTACGGTATTAAGCAAAATTAGAAGGCAGTATTTCATCTCTAATTGGCAAGTTCAAAAGGCTCCCATCTATAAGGCTCTCTAATTAAATAAGGTGACTTCTAGCTCACTCAGTTTTGTGAAAGGATTCTCCCCTCCCCCAAGAGCCAATTCCTGTTCATGCAAAGTATGGCAGTGTATCCCACAGAGGGCCTAACAACATGGTCAGATATTCACACCCAGAGTTCCAGAAGTGAGAACAAATGCAGTCCAGATACTATTTTCAGGATGTCTTTTTCTATAATTGTCTTTAGTAAATTCAGCTCATAACCTCTTAGTTTTTCACCTTTTCTCCCTTAATCTCACAATGTTGGTGTTTTATTTTTCCAGTTTGTTTATTCCAACCAATGTAGACAGCGTATGATTTATCTGGGTTCAGATTAATCTAGACTCCTCTGAAGGACAGACTGGGGAAGAGTCTTTGTCTTTCATTCTCTCTACCTCCTATTTCTTTTTACTCTTATCTATCTTTTCTACTTGCCATGGAAAAATAAAGCAGCAAAATAAATTTTTTCCAGTTGCTGAAAGAAGATACTGGGGGAATTATTGCAAAATGACAAATGTTGGGTGTTCGCAACTGCTCCGAGTTCTCTTTTCAGCCATTATCATTTAATTTTACAGGCTGGATTTATTACAACATATTTTCCCGCTGTGAACAGGCTGGAATTACTATTGATTTAAAGTAGTGTCATTGCAATGTATTAGAAAGGTTTCATTAACTTTGAGATTTTATCTATTGGTATTAAGAGGGAATGATTATCTTGTTATCTTATAGCTATATCCCTAAGCTTATATGAACTCTCATCTTAGTTGCTACTGTCATACAAATTCACCGTGCACGTTTGTGTATTTCAGTCTTCCAGCATATATGCAGCAGATAAAAGGTGCTGTTTGCTAGTAAAAAGTACTAAGATTCAGTATATGAAATAACAGATTCTAAAAATATCAATATTGTATGAGCTGACCCTTAACTGTTTAAAAAGGAATAACTAACTCAGTAACCAAGCTTCTAATCACCTTTTTTTTCTCAGCCCTCAGACTCTCTTAGAGGAGAGAAAGAATGGGCCTATTGTTATACTGAGAGAACGGCAGAAGAAGTTTCTCTTAACAGCCATAGGAATAAGCCAATTCCTTGCTTCTAGGAAATTTGGAATTCTCTCCATCAGCTCTTCATTTATGGTCAATGGATATTTTCCCTCCAGAAAAGAAGGCGTGTTACCAAAGATTCATTTAGTAAAATGGAAGATTCATATAGTCTCAAATGCTTTGGTCTTACATACTACCTTGGTTTAGTATTGAAGGTGCTTAGGATTCAGTAAAAAGTTCATTGAGATCTGTGGGAATCTTTACCAATTTCTAAAAGAGCAGATCAGGCCTCTACGCTTGAGCAATTTTACACACATGGGTAGTTCTATTTGGACTTACGGATATAAAAGGAAAGATCTGCTTTTTTACTTTTAGGTATCATGTTACTTTGTAGTATAAAACTGGCGTTTGAGTTGCTTGGAAAGCAACTATTGAAAGCACTATTCTAGTCTGGGAAAGCCCACAAGAAAGGAATACACAAGTATTTTCTGCCATCTAGTGGACCTGGTTCAAAAAAGAAGTCTACACTCCTTTTAAAAATGGGGTTTGAAATTAATGGGATAGAGAAGGGAAAAGATTTCAGAGTTCACAGCTTTCCCTATAGAAAATTCCCAGCAGGGTTAGATTACCCAAAGTAGTACTCTTCCGTCGCTTTAAAGTGTAGATCTAGGATTAATCCCTTCTGAGCCACACACTCAACAATGCAGTTTCATTTCAAGATTGGTTTCAGTGTAAACGAGATTTAGCCCCATTAATTTTTTCAATCTAAAACAGATTAGTCTTGAAAAACATTTTAGTGATGGATTCAGGTTTCTGGTTATTGCATATATGAGGCTGTTGTGGGCCAGCAACTTCCAGATTAAAATACCCACCATTTTTAAGGGAAGCAAGTCATGTCATTCCCATTGACACCTAGGGCTAGCATAAAGACACTCTTCTAAATTCTACATTGCAAATACTTATAGTAATCTCCACTATTTCAGCACACAGTGGATTTACAAAAATAGCAGTCTAAGAAATTATTTGCTAAAATGAGAGCAGAGTTATTGCAAAAGCCTGAGGTTACACTTGCACTGGAAGAAAAATCTGGATTTTGTGATCTCATATGTCATCATTTGAGAACAGCTGCTCTCAGATTGAGGTTGCATTTTACACTGCGGGATGGAATTTATATGCATTGACAAAGTTGGGTGAGAAAGTTTTTTAATTGTCTTGATGGTTTTTCAAAGTACTATTGGTCTTTCCAATCTGTCATAGGAACTGCTGTTTCCTCCATTTCTTCCCAACTGACAATTTCCCATTTGCTCAGGACTGCAACTGTAATTGTCTCTAGGGCTCATATTCCAAAACCAGTATGAAGTGCTACTACATCAAATACATAAAACTTTAAAAAGGTACCAAAACAAACCCCACGCTTTGGGGTTCAGTTATGAGGGTATTTTAGAATCCTTTATTGGACATTTCAAACTCCTGAACAATACAGAGAGACTGTTTCTTTCTCTACCAACTTTAATGCTATTTGAATTTTGTCTTTGTCATTTATCAGATTAGATGTTATTCTGAGTTTTCTCCTCTCCTCTAGAGCACATTACCTCCTTGCAGTGCCTGCAAAATAAGAATTTTCCACATGCAGGCAGACAATATATGCAGCTGAAGTAGGTTTGTTCCATACATAGCGACGCAGAACATAGTTTTTATACTGTGTATTTTAAGCCTTTATTGGGAGGCAATGGGGCTCAAAACCAGCAATATAAGGAATTGCAAAGAAGATGCCCATCACAGAAGAAAACAAAAGCATTGCCTCTTATTCTATGTCTAATTCAACAGCCAGCTTTTTCTTTAACAGATACAGGTACTAATTGGATATAGCTACAGATTTATTTCTGTGGCAGGTTTGTATATTGAGAACTGGAGTTTATACTTCCTCCAAACGAGCATGGAGCTTAGTATCAATCAGTGTATTTAGGAGATATTTTGACTTGCCACAGTTTGCTCTGTTCTGCATTATGGAAATAAATACTCTGTTTTCATCTTTCCTTCTTTTGCAAGACAAAACTAATAACATTTGCCTTCAGTGAGAACATGGTATATGCTGACACATTTAACCAAAAACAAATGAGGAGAAGCTGAAACCTTTATTTTCTTTGAGACCCTCAGATAATTCATGGTAGCTCTGAACTGGCTTTTTCCACCTTTATAGCTCAAATATAAAGATCAATCAATTGATCTGTCTGTCTGCTTTATGTCTAAGTAAAATTTCAGCATTAGTTTCATTTCAGTAGATCCAGAGATAAAGCATTACAAAAGACAGAGTTTAAGATTGTTAGAATTCTTGGTCTTTTCATATTTACTTGACTGTCAAGATATAAATCAGCTTCTTAATTCTCTTGCTAAGATCAGAACAAGCTTAATTTGAAACAGAACTGCATTTAGACTTATATTGCTGCCTCATTTAATTTGTTCATTTTGAAGGTTCACATTTTGGTCATCAATGGTTTTAGAAGTTCACTCCATTTGTAACACATTAATACAAAGGGAATTTAAGCAACATCAAGGAGTATATTTTCCACATGAATGAATAATCAAATATATTCCTTCAGTAATTGGATCTGTGGGAAATGGAAGCATAGTATTATGAAGTACTTTAATAGGTCATTCTTTATTTCAAATATAAGCCCTAGTTTGAGGAGTTCAATATATGGCCTTACCTATTTTGCAAATACATCCTACTCAACCACCTTCACTTTCTTTATGTCCTTCCTGAGTTGTGCATTCTTAAGCCATTTTATCAATTCTGAAGTGCCATTGGGCTCCCATTTGGATGCACTGGGCTATTTCCAAATGTATTTCTTTTAAAAAATCAGGCTACACATTTTTTATTAGACTTTCCCTTGCTTTTGTTCTGTTTTCCTCCATTTGTTCCACATTTTCACTCTGAAGCAGAATACAAATACAACATAATCTTCGATCTTCAGATGATCTGAAGTAAAACTAGGAACTAGCAGCATTTGGTTCCATATATATAAATCTTCCCTGATGTGTGTATGTCCTACTGCAAAATTGTGCGTTCTTTGCATTTTCTTTTTCTAAAAGAAATGCACGTGCATTTCCGCTCTGAATCCTTTCAGTACTCTGAAGTCATCTTACCTGGCTGGTAGACAGAGGGCTTTATACTGGCAGTAGTAACAACTCTTGGTTTTGAAGTAGCAGAAGCAGCAGGGCTTTCACCGTAGCTTCCAGAAACTGGCATTGGTGTATATGGCTGGTTTGTGTTTCTAAAAGCAAAATGACAGTATGAGAAACTTTATAAACAGCAGAAGTTACTGATTATGAAATAATAGATCTGGCAGCTTCCAAAGCACTCCAAGAGGAACTGTCCTTGAGAGCTACAGAGAGAATGTTGTGAGATTCATTAGTTTTATCATTGCTAAGAAAGGCTTGGACAATTCTTGAGAAGGAAAAATAAGCTGAATAAGGATTTTAAATAACGCCAAGTTACTCTTGTCACAGAGAATAGCTTACTGAAGGAATAACCAATTTATTAAAGGAACTCTCAGTTTAGCAAGGGATCAGACTTCAGGAATGTGAACAGAAACTTTGAGTTTTCTGTCCCTCTACAAACAAACAGGCCTGTTCTTGTCGAAGGTAAGTCAATGAGGGATATCTCGTTGACTCAAAAAGATACTGGCTCAGCACAATTACTACTACTACTACAAATGTTAACTACTGTTTATAAGCATTGTACTCTTTTCAAAAAGATTGTAGTGACCTTTAAAAAACATTTCTGAAACTAACTATTTTTTTCTATTTAGACTGAAACCACAATTTAAAATAACTTTTATTTTCAGATTCAGTTCAGATTCAACTAACTCAAAAGCATCCCGTATGCAGTATTATGATGCAATTTCTGCATTCCTAGATTAAAAACATCTGCTCAGGATTCCAAACATCAATAAGAAATTGTTTTTCTCTATTTTATACCTCGTATGGTGATTCTCAGTTTGATTATAATAACACATTGAAATAAATGCCTCTTCTATTTGCCTATTACTTAGGATGATTCTATTTGTAGAGGCTTTGCTTCACAGACCACTAAAAGAGCATTACAAACAAAGCAACAGAGAATAAAGAAGTCCAAGGAAGGGAAGCAACAGATAACAGAGATGCTGCAGTAATAAAAAACATTTACTATTGAACATCATTGTTACTCACCCTGAAAACAGTTTTACTTTCTTTTTCCTTTCAGTTTCATTATCTGTATGAACCAGATCCCTATCCAAGTTTAGGAGTTATTTCCATTTTGGCTTTGTCTATAGGATAATTTGTCTATTTGTCAGCATAAGAAAAAAAGTGTCCAGCTTTGCCAGACCATCAGTCCATCTTGAGTTGTACTTTACCAGTGGAAATAGATGCCATCTGGAGAGAACACGATACCATTTTTATGTAGGACAAACCCAGCACATTCCTTCCAGTACAGGTAAAAAACATTGTGACAAATGTAAACTTTTGATTTTTAATTTTGAACAAAATAAACCTATCCTCGCAACGTAGCATTTTGCTACTCTGACATTGCTTATATTAGAGATCTAGTTTGCATAGCATTGCTGCCTCAGGCTAATTTATTTTGTCAATTTAGTTTGACCTAGAAACATAACTATTGCTACAATGACTGTAGCTCATTATTTCTGTACCTAGTGTAGGGCTTAGGGCTGGATGTGGGTCCACTGTACCATAACAGAACAGGACTCCCCAAGATAACCTATTGTAGTGGGTTTGTACTCACTGTAAAGGCTGTGGTGAACTGTGCTGTGATTTTCTAACCACCAGAGCTGTTCTAAGCACAGTAAGACTTTTAGTTTCTTATCATCTATTTTCCATTGGAAAGGTTGGATATCTATTGATACCTCCTCATCTGTAGTGCATAAGAACACACCGTACTCGGGGTCACTGGACGGAGGACCATTGCTCCTACAGTAGCAGAGCCAGGAAGAGGAAAGCTTCAGGTACACTGGCTTCACACACAGCTTTCAAAAGGCCTTAAACTAAATACACACAGTCAAAAAAAGTTTTCTTTGTTTCAAAATCTACTATTCAAGGTAAACTAGACAGAAAACCAGTAAAACAAACTTACCTTTACAGGATCAGTGATCAATATTTACAATGTGGATTAAAAGTTTTTAAATCATGTGTCATACAGCCTTAATCTGAAAATGGCACACTCAGGAAAGTCTACTCCCAGATGTGCAGGTCCATTGGTAGAAAGATTCATTTGAAGCTCTCTTAGCACACAAAATATATAAAGAAGTTTTGAGCCAGATTAGCGGTACTTTGACTGTCATGAAGAAAAATGGTTATTCAAAATTCAAGTGATTCCCAAGGTTACTAGCATGATAAAACCATGTCACTAAATTTCTCTGTATGTTCAGGGAAATGAAGTTGAAAAAAACAAAAACAACACACACAAGAATTGTATTCATAGTACCAAAATCATGGCAAAATTAAAAAAGTCAACTACTGAATTCTTACAAGTGTGTGATAATATTAAATACAGTAAGATAGATAAAAAGGCTTGTCAAAGAGATAAAAAGTGTTACATCATTAAGTGTTTTAGTGAAGTTAAAAGATTTATCAGAATTTCTGCTGAAGAGAAAGAAATAGCGTGTGATTAAAATAAAGAAAAAAAAAGAAAGAGAAAGAAAGGATAAAAAGATATACTAAGAATCAAAGATGCTTTAATGGAACAGGAAGCAATGGCATCTCGAAAAGCAGTGAAAGCACCCTTACTGAATTTATCTGTAGGCATGTGACAGGCAGCGAATTAAACACTGGCTCTGAAAACTATTAGTCGTCAGAAAGAGTAAATATTTCTAAGCGGTTCATTTTTATGTTAATACTTCACTAGATGCCCACCAGCAGCAATAAACTGGTTTGTTAAGTGCTTTTAAGGTAGAGTAGCTGCACAAAACATTTTTATACCTCTTATTTGACTGGTAGCTGATGGAGGTGGAAGAATGCCGGTTGAAACTAAAATGAGACAAAAGTTGTATTTGAAAAAAATTACCAAGAAAATTGGGATATCTTGTCCTATAGTGAATTTCCTTATGAATAAAAGGTGCTCTTAAGTGCTAAAGTAAACAACATGTACATATTTATAATCACATAAGATCAGTAGTGCATTGCATTTTGCTTATCTTATTTAAGCTAGCAATAACCTGGATAATGGTACCATAAATAAATGAACTGAGTATATTGCTCCATAAGTCAATTTCATCCAGTTTTGCGTGTTCGTTAGTTGTGGAATTCTAATTCAGCCACTGGACTGCTTGCTTTGACATTCACCATTTATTTTTATTAGCACAGAAAAGTAAGCATGAGTTTCTTTTTGTCAGTGTCATAAGCTTAAGTTGCATCTTGAAAGCAAACTTCAAATGAACCAAAGTCCAAAGATCAGCTAAGTTTCCTAGGACAAACCCACAGGAAGGACAGGCTGGAAGTAGCTGAAGTAACAACATTAAGCCATCACATTCAACTTTTCCCTTGTGGTACCATTCCTCTGTTCATTTACTAAACAGAGTTTTAGGTAAACAGGTAGATACTTTTTTTCTTGGAGAAACAGCATCATTTCAGAACATAAATGATTCAGTTATCTAAATACAGAAAGTACTCAAAAGCCTGCACAATGTATGATCTGAGAAACGAGAGGATGCAGAATGAACACAGCTCCCATCTAAATGCCGAGCAGTGCAGGGCTACCCGGCATCGCACAGGAGCACAGCCCACATTTGCCAGAACTACCAGAAGCCTATCACATGGTAGTTATTTTCCTAGCTTCTGGAGAGGAGTTTTTCTTCCCTTTACCACAGACACAATGCTTGGATTAAAATCCTAGGATCACAGAAGCTATACCTTCCTTTCAGAACCATAATCACAACTCTTTCCGTCGTTTCTCCTCTTTCTGTATTCCCAGTGCCATCTCACTGGTTGCCCTGCTTTTACCCTCCAGATGGAATAGCCAATTGCATAAAGAGCTTCATGGTTTATTTAAAACACTCCTGCTATGCTTTCTTCTTTGCAAGTAAGATTGTAAGTGAAAAAGTAAGATAACATTGCAGATTTAAAAGAGTAACACAATCAGTTAAGGATTAATGACTTCAAACATTCCTCTTTAGCAACATTATAAAGATTTTACTCATGTTAGGTGTTACGCATATGGCCTTGCTCACAAAGGCAAAATCACTACAGAACTGGATCTACCAAAGTTTAAAATCAGATTTAAATAGTTAAGGACATTGATCAAGAAATTCTCCTGCTTTTTCTTGGTGGACCTTTTTAAGGCATCTAGAAGGAAGAAAAACAACCAACAAACTCTGGAACAACGGTCATAAAATCTCAGCCTCGTTTTACCTGAGCATGTTTTACAGGATGGGGATACTGTTGTAACTAAGGTCATTCATACTTTATTTTTAACTAAAATCATATGAAATGCTGCAATGCTCCAATGGTCCATGTCAAGCTGAAACTGGATTTGTGAGTCTGTATTTTCTCATGCTAATGCCTTGCTTGGTTTCTAAATGAAAACTATCAGATGCTCAAAAATTTGAATTATATATTAATTTAGAAGCCAGTTTTAGTCCCTTATGCTAGAATATAGTACATGACAGTTTTTAAAATAAACATGGAAGTAGTGCACAAAGATAAAGAACCTATTTCAGCAGCAACACAGCCCTCCAAAAACACACACTTTGCTTCTTGTACCTGTATGGGTACCTTCTTGTACCCATAATTAAATTGAAACAAGTGTACTTCCACCCAAATAAAATGAACTACATCAGCAGTTAATTTTATTTCTTACGTTTTATCAGCTCCATGGGGGAACTGCATTGTTCCTATGTAATTCCCATGGCTGTAAACAGCCATACTTACAGTCTAAAATTCAGAACTCTTTTGATCTTCTGTTCTGTAGCTATTTCATTTTTGCAATGGTTTCAGTGATGGGAAGCCAACCAAAATGCTTTCAAGTACATACCTATGCCTAGCACTTAACTGCTGTTTTCTATGATACTCTTGAGAAAGATCATTATACTTCTTGATGTGTAGTCTTCAAACTTGTACACTCGTACATTTCAAATATCACCTTGGGGTGATTCCTAACTATCTTTTTGTATCAAGATAACAGAGACACGGATAATTGTAATCTCAAATGTACTGCTGATTCAGTTTTTCCTTATTTCTGAAGATTGTGTTCAGATAATGAATCTTAAAATCTACTGCTTTCTTCTCCATTAGTTTTGACAAAGTGTTAATGAAAGCAATGAAAAGGCTTAGCAGTGAGGCAGCACAGCAGCATTCTCTCTTTCTAGTGATGGATGCTACCTTTCCTTGTCAGCGGTCTTTTATTGGTCATGATTAAGAGCATAATAAAAGAAAGTCTGTGATCCTGTGTTTTCACCAAGAAAAAAAAAAAATAAATCTGTCATTCTCACCCAGTGTCACCAGACAAATATTTTCTTAAAATATAAGATGGCAAAACCAGCACAAACCAACCAACTGAAATACCTTTGTTCTGAAAGGATCTTTGGGTGACATATCCTAAATCTAAAACTTATGTGTTTCCTAGCTTGATTTTAGTGTGAAAGATAAGCAAGAAAGCTATTCCTTTAAACACACCATGCTTTTCAATAGTCTCTGCCAAGCCAATCTCTTAAGAAGCTGAAAACCTTAAATGAGAGTAATACAGAATAAAACCAAATTAATTTAAAAGAAAAAGAAGAGAGCTTTACAGATATACCTAGACTGAGATGAGATAGCAGATGAAATAGTGGAAGCTGCTAAGGACATGTTCTTGGACCCATGGAAAGGCTTAGGCTGTGAAAGAGAGCTGGGGGCTGCATGGACTCTGCAGAAGACACATGAAAGCATGGACAAAATAATTTAACAGGGACAAAAATAATGACATCAGAATCAAGTTTGTCGGAGTTCAGATACAAGAGGATTCCTGCAGAGTTACCAGGAACAGGTTTTCTGTAGCTTACATCTGCAGACTTAGAGAATAGCACAACCAAGCACATTCCTACAGAACACAAGACAAAATGCACACGTTACGTAAAAATCTTAAGATCAGAGTCTACCAATAACTAAGAAAGACAGTATTTCAGGACAAGACTTTTGTCAATGATACGTGTTTTTATCGGCAAGATCTGAAGATGTTTGAGTCTGAAATCAAGCTAAACTTTTTAATATGCAAGCAGTACCAGACAAAAGATTTTCCTATTTAAAACACAATTCATTGGCATGATTAGTTTAGTAGAGGCATTTATTTTTTAAGCAGATATTAGATAATCCATTTTCTTCATGTTACACTTTCAACCAAGGGATAAAAATTACTTAAACCCTGTCATTATTTCATGTGGAAGCACCTTACAGCACAGTTCTGAATTACAGAATAATGCCTTATTCAAACCTCCTTTGCCGGCTGGATGATTGATTTTCTTGCACTGGAATAAAAACACTGTCCAGTAGGTCATGGTTAGGTAAAAACTGACTAAAGTGAGAACCTAAGTAGTTGGCATACATAAATAACTTAAGTGAACTAGCAAAAATTAAACAAGAAATAGAGCCAAGAGAACATTTCCAATTCCATATACAAATCTAAGATATGTCAGATTACATCTTCGGTCTCAATTATTTAAAGTAGTTTACACTACTCTAAGTGTGGTTTTCCTTGGATTTTTAAAGCATGCTAAATTATACATCTTTTTGGAATATTTGTGTGGCAAAAAACAAAGAGAAAAGAAAATATGCACCAAAGGAATTCACTCTTAACTATCTCCAAACTCCCTGTAATGTAACTGACAGCAGTATAAATCCTACACGTTTCTTCACAGACTGACAACTTTTAATATAAAACTGTATCTCCTACAAGTGTTATAAATGCATACCTCCTTGAAACTCACTTTAGATCTATAGCTAAATCTCATTAGAGAAAAGGGACTAGATAAATCTAACAGAAATTAATTGACTTAATACCTTACAGAGCAAGTCAATCATCAAATGTGTGGTTTTATTGGCATATTGCTCATTGTCCACCAGGTTTTACTGACATCTGCTGTGATATGGTAAGCTCAATCACGTGAGTGAATGGCATTTTATAATTTTCCATTTCATGTCATACTGCAGAAACACTATTAAAAGACCCTTTGTTCAACCACCGTAACTATAATGAGGACTTGTTTTTTTATTTTATTACCAGTGGTGAAAAAACATGTCTAGTTTTAACCCTAGAATTACTTTCTGAAAATGTAAGCTGTGCCGCAGACTTAAAGCTACATTTTTAGGGGAGTTTTATTTTGCAAATTCTTTGCAAACACGAACAACGTACTTCAAAATAAGAAACCACACCAAAGTCTATCAAAGCATATAAAACAGGTTACAGCTTTTACATACTACATTCTTAAGTTAAGAATGTGTATGCAGCATTTCCAGAGCCGTACGGGGCTGTATCTGCGAAAGGACAAAGCAATGAAGCATTACCTTTGGAAGGAGGATGAGAAAGACTCTTGCGCTACTGAGGTGGCTGCTGGTGGTGTCATCAGACTGGCTGTATTTTGAGCAGCAGTAGCAGGCTGATGTGCTGAAGCATGTGGTGCAGGAGCAGAGGCAGAACTGGTAGACACCGGAGCATGCTCAACAGGGGTACTAATTAGAGTTAAATTAAATAAAACAAGAAGCATCTTAAGAAGGTGCATATTTAAGTGTAGAGCATAAAACCTACTATGTTTGAACCTGAAGTTGCAAACATAGTAGCAGGTTGTGTTACTGAGGGGAAAGCACAACTATGCAAAAAAAAAAAATAAGGCATTTGTTAGGCCTTTTTTGATGTGGAGTTAAGACTTTAATGCAGTTTTGGTCCTGCTTGACTGAAATTTATCCTTCTCATGTAAGTCCTGCTTCCACTGAAGCCACTGGTAGGAAACGTGGCAAGCAGTACTTAAATGGTTGCAAAGAGCCTGTCACAAACTCTTTGAGATTGGATAAATTTCGCCCAATATCGACTCCTGGAGCTGAAGTTTATGTTGCGAGCAAACTTTTTAATTCGATGAAGAAAAACATTTTACAGGATATTATCATAGTCTTGCGTCAGCAGGTTTTCTGCACATTCTGATAATCTAGAAATCCAGTCAGCACAGTTTTGTGTTGGGTTTAATCAGTTTTTGCAATACTGGCAGTGGAAAGATGTTTAAAAGCAATCCATTCATCTCTGACCTAAATTCACCTTACATTACACTGGCCAACCCATCAAACAACAAGATGCCTTTTTACACATAGACCACTATACAAAATACAAGGGGGAGATGTAGCATGAAGTTTTACTACACCAGTTTTAAAACCACTTGGGTGATGAGCATACCCTTGTGGCCCTCTTGGGCTATTGCGGCACAAATAACATGGAGCAGAGGGATATTAACATTTAATTAATTTTCTCTCTATTTGATTGCACAATAGATTAATTGAAATGAATAAAAATAATTGTAAGAAATCTCATCTTGTATCCTGTGGCCATTTAATAACTTACTGAACTACTACTGTCCTTCATCACCTACTACAAGAGCACCCAGCGCTCATGAATGTATTTCAGCCTTGCAGCCCCCCTCAAATTTGGAAAGTATTACTTGTCTCTTACAGACAGACAAATGGGGCAGAGTTACCTATCAGACAACTTTGCAAGACGGTTTAGTCAAAGCCACCCACTGCTAAGAAACGAACCAGTCATTTAGGAGGTGTAGTTTGTCGTCTTCCACTAGCTCTTACATCAAATGGACTTGCCAGATTCAAGTTCTTTGCTGACTGTTTCAATGAACTTAATATCAACAAAATAATAATGTCTACATTCATTATTCACTTGGCAATAAACTTAAAAATCACTAGGTTATTTAAAATTAAGGGGGGTGAGGGGGAGAAGAGGAGAAACAAAAAAAGACAAAAGCTTAATTTTGTGTTTAGGCAGATTTTACTGTGGATTTTATTATTATCCACAGGACAAATTAGCCACTGAGAAATTACTAAATGTAATTTGATTTTTCAGATTATTGTACTGTTTTGGGGCACAAACTTCAGTGACAATATAAGCATATGTCCCCCAGGCATACGGGACTTGTTTTTGATGCCATATTATTGTGCTGTAGATTCATTTTCTTTAGTAGTTATCCTAATACTTTTCTTTTTTTTTAAATCAGATCATTACTGTACCTGACATAGTTGTCTTGTCCATGAGCAATGAATGGTACAAGAACATAATGGATATATTTTCACTTCTTTTCACCTAACTCACAAGTACGTTGCCACATCTCTGGGTTCTTACAAATGACTCCTAGACGGGTGATGGAGTTTGTCGATTCTCTTGTGCAATATACAAAGAACGCCCAAAATATTCTTTCCTGAGCACAGTAAGTCTCAAATAACAAAAGAATGCTTACAGTTCCATGACTGTTTTTCAGTCAAATCTTAGCTCTTAAACATTCTTTCTCTCAGCTTTTTTTCCTATGCAAATTTGCCATTATGCAAATATTTTCTCTGTCTTTCAGCCGTTCTCTCTAGTATTTTCTTTTGCTTCTCTCAGAACCACTGTTCAACAAGTTACACTCCTTAGGACCTAGAAGGAGGGCTTGGTGCTTCAGAATTCGTGATAGCCATTATTCTTCAAGAGGCTGTCCCATTTCCCCTGTCCTCCTCCTCCTCTTCTCTGCTTTCTTGTATGGTTTAATAGTCTAAATGATGGTGTCTTATTTCAGCTGAATATTTTACTGTTTGATTAGCTGAAATGGAAGTGTCATTGTTATGCCCAGCAATTTCAAAGTTGAATGTAACCCACGATAAAAGCAGAAAATCAGTATTTTCTCCCTTATGAGTTTCACCTGCAATCTTATACATTACAAGCGAGCTCCTGAAAATACTCGTCCTGTATTCTGGTTTTCAAATCATTACACCAAAAGTTTTGCCACAGTCTGTCCATCATATTATACATTTGACATTCAGATCAGTTCTTCCATCTTGATGCATTTGCATTATGATGTAAATTCTTCCACTTAACTAATAGAGTATCAATTACATAGACTATATAGTAGAGTAGCTGTATATAGGTCACAGCTATGGGTCAGGAGCTAGTCTGTTACTTGGTTTTAATACTCGCAGGATTTTTTTTTCTGCCCTGTGCAACAGTGGGTACTGGAATTGTAACATTAAAAGGTGCTGAGTCAAAATTTAGTATTACACATCTTTGATTTGGCAAACAGGAAAGGACTGGAAGTGTCCGCGCATGAAAATGGAACTTAATACATGTCCTAAAAACAAATACAAACTAGGATTTCACCTATTTTCTCTTTCTATTTTCACTGATGTGAAAGGGAATTGGCTACAGCTTCCAAAAGAATCAAGACTTCATACTTTGAATAAAAGAAAATGGTGAAGTTACTTAATTGTTATAACAATCTCCAAAACATTAACCAAAACATGTACTCAGTGATATATATTTACAAGAAAGAAAGAAAGAAAAAAGATAAGAATATGTGTGGACATGGACCTGTGTGGAGACAGATTTGAACTGGACAGACACATATAAAGAAAATAAATGCAAATATACTGGAATACCTTTCAAAATTTAAAAGAAATACAAACAAGTTTTATCTTGCATGCTGTTTGCAATAGTTATTTTTACGTGATTAAATGTTAGATGCTCGATCACCTTCCTGCAGAGCAGAGTACAGCAATTAACAGAATAAGTAATTGGAATAAACATAACTGAAGTAGATAGAACTTTAAAAATCAGGGTGATCTGGTTACATAAGTTATAGGTAGTTGGTAACTAATTCTCCACTCAGTTTTATAGAAAGAACTCAGACTAACTTGACTGTTTTTTCTTTAACGACTATAAATTTTAAATAATTTTAGTTAGATATTCAAATAAAATAACTTTTTTTCCTCAAGATTGCCTCCTTTCTAGATTTTTTAGTTGGTTTTTTTTTTTTTTAGTTCTTCAGATGCAGAAGAATTTTAAGAACTGATAAATATGAATTTTGCTTTATGAAATAGGCCATCTATTATAACAGCTTCATTATTACATACGTTACAGAGGTTTTTGGTTTGTTTTGGGGTTTTTTTTTAAATACAGTTATCCTGCACACTTTTCATCTTTACAGTATTTTGCATTTTTAGGAAAATCAAAGGAAGTGGATGTTCTCAAACATCTCCATATTTGTGGTAACAAATAAACATAAAATGTACAAAGTGAGTAAGTTACATGGATGATAAACACACGTATCTCTTCTCAGCTGATTTTCACTCATGAACACAGATCAGTAAAGGTTAAGAGGATAATAATGGTTAACAATCATAATGAGAAAACACAGCAACAAACCCACTCTAACGTTTAAAAAACGAGTGCAGATTATACTTCTTTCTCTCAATAAGGTCCTACGCTATGAGACTTTTTCTCCAGACGACAACCACTACAAGCAGATTATTAAAGCAGTACTTAGTCTCCCTTATGTAATGCATGAAGTTTCTTTTTGTTTCAAATCCTTCAACAGATCTCTTGTAAAGAATTGAAAACATAGGGAACAAAAATAAAAATGAATAGGCAAAAATTATCTCTTATTGTAGCATTTGTAGGAAAAATTCCTAGAGAAGATGTTTAGAGAAAGATATAATGTGGAAGAGTTTTGCAGTTGAACATGGGAATGTTTGTAGAAATACAGTGAATAATATCAGCTGCTGCTTCTCTGCAGAAGGTGCTTGATGACTGTTGTCTCTATATTGTAGAAGAGATCCTTAAGATTGACACTTAAAACGTAAAACCCACATGAACTAGAAGTTGCTGGAATGTCTAGAACTTGGATACGTGTCTCCTAGGCAACTGGCACTTCTGTCTGAAGGAGTTAGAGGTTGTTATTACCAAACCATTCCAAAGCTCCAAACCGGGTCAGTTACGCAGTTACACATCACCGTGTACCTTCGATTACTGGATGAAGTTAGAGGGACTTTCTGGCCAGTAGTGACGAAACTGGCCTCCCTCTGACTTGTACCCGCTCCAAGCCTCACAGAGCCCTTGGAGGCCACTGGCTTAGCATTGTCAGTGTTGGCATCCGTGGCGAATGATTTAGGAGGATGCCAAATACTTGAGGTCACATACTGTGGCGCATGTGTAGTAGCTGTAGGCCTGGGTAACAAAGATTACAAGGGGATTTGAAAATGAGGTATTTATTATGTCACCAATTTCCTAGGTAAGAGCAGGTACTGGAAGGAGAGACAGAATCCCAGCCGCAGAAACAGCTGGTGGTTTAACAGAAAAAGGTTCGCTCAATTTTTTAGTTTTCAGAGGTACATGTGCTTACATACCAAATAAAGCAGCATTTTAGAATGCTGATATCTGGCCTTTAAGTCAGCAGTTATTATTTATATGAAGTAAAGCCTTCAGAAAAAATAACAAAAAACCAAACCCAAAAGTGCTGAACCTCGTAACTGAAAGATCAAATTAAGTCTAGGTTTAGTAATGAAGGCTTTATCTTTCTGTCATTTCTTTTTCCTGGAAGAAGATTTATATCTGTAAATATACAGTGTCTTCTTTCTGTATCCACAAATTCCTTATGCCATAGGAGATCATCATGATATTGCAGCTGAAGTCATGAAAAATCTTGACAGTTCATTAGTTTATTAGCGCTTTAAGACCAGGGAAGGCTTTAAGAACTAAAAAAGGTACCTTGTGTTAAATCTGTAAACCATATTGCCAGGAATATCAAAATAAGACATATAGCAAAGCTGTGATGATAATGGAGGTGGAAAAATCTATGGTATGACAAACCGTGCATGATTAAGGCAATGCAGTATGACACTAACACCAGTCATACATCAGAAATTGTTCCTGGTAAAATAAAATAAAAAATAAATAAAAAAGAGAGATTTCAGTGTAGCAGCTGCATAGTCCTGTAGATGATTTTACACAAATGAAACTGCTAGTGAAATGCTAACTCATGTTACTTGCTTTTTTCACTTTAATTTCCATACAGTTGTTCTACAGGAATTGGGGGGTTATTTCATTCTTTTGACATAATTAATTTAAAAATCAAAATCCATTTTGGCCAGTTGCCATTGCATTGTCACTAATAATAATAGTACTTGCACTTGGATTTTAACTCTGTGCAACCTTTGTTCAAATGTGAGCAGTCTTATAAAAAAAAAAGACCAAAAATAAAAAGTGGTTGCAGGAATCAACAAGGAAGAGGAAAGCAGCAAGACAGAATTCTTTTCATGGCAAACTAATAAGAGGCATTTCTTTGCTTCATTAAACAATTGGTCAGATTTACTCAAGAAATGCCTGTGTTGCAGTACCTGTGTGTTTTAGTGTATGAACTAATAGAAAACAATGAATTTCTACATGTAACTGCAAAGTCTGCTGAGATTCTTTGGGACAAAACAACTTTTGGAATGAAAGAACTTACACAGTTACTGTGTTTTGAACCTCATAACCCATCGAGGATCAATCAAAATATGCAAGAATAATATTTAGATTTTTAAAACATCTTGAACAATCTGGACAAAGTTTAAAATGGAAATTGCTCTTAAAACTCCATCACAGAACTACAGTATTCCAATTCAAGAACATTTGATAAAAACTGCTTATTTTCAAGTTAATAAGTTCTGAGAAACACGATCCCTGCTTGCCCCATCTCACAGAGCTTTTTGAAGTCTACATTAGAAAGAAAAGTCTAACAAACCCCCTTTGTTGAAATCTCTACATTTATCATCTGCTCCAACAGTGTAGAAATTTCATGGTTTTGAGGAAAGAACAATATGAGGAAAGCGGAAGTAAACTGAGTAGGCGGGAAGCCAAACACACAGAGCAAACATTACCTGTTTTCTGATGCTGCTGCAACATTTTCCTTGTCTCTGTGAAAGGAGGGGATACAGTATGAATAAAGTGGTTGCAATGGCCAGTGGTAGCAAAAATAAAAAAAAAACCAGGGAGAAAGAAGATGAGTTGATGTGAAATGTTTGGTTGCAAAAAGCATCCTAGAGTGGTTGCTCATAAATACAGTTGTGAGAAACTTCTTCAGCTCTCCAAGTGAAACCCACCAAATATGCAATTTTACTGTATGCTGCTTCTCAGTTGCAAACAACTTTTACTCAATATTAAAGTAAAATGAAGGAATATTAACAGTTACATACATACAAGGTCTAATTTGTAATTTCAGGCATGGTTTTGACTTTAATAAGTTCCCTCTTAAGAGAAAATTTCAAGAATATTCCAGCAGAACATGATGCCAACTCCAGGCAGTAAAAATAATCAGACTTGGGCAGTCCACAAGGATCCAATACTTTGAAGTGATAAGCAATTAAATGGCTTAACAAAGACTCATCTAAGATGGATTATATGTCTGGCATCATTTAAAAACTCCCTGTCTTACCCAAGTAAGTACTAGCTTTCTCAATCTAAGTTGGATGAGAAACAAGTTAAAATCATTCCTTCACTGAGGTGAGGAGTCAGTCAGCCTTAATTTCAGTGACAGAGAATTAGGCTGTTATTCTGTAAACACACATAAAAGCTTATAAAATAACCGATCAGTTCAAGTGCAAGCAATTGTGTATCTGTGTAAGAAATCATGACATATTTTCATAAAGAATAGAATCCTTTAGCTTTAGACTCCTAAGTTTGAAATCCAACTAAGTTAAGTAATTGAGATAATCTCAATATTCAGCAATTTGGTGGGTTGTTGCGTCCTTTCCTATTTAAGGAATTGTGCTGGAATTTCAACACGTTTAAAGTTGAAATATGCCAAATGAGAACATTTGTCTTAACTGGGATCTAAAATTACAAGACACAAAGCAAATGTCCTCATTTACCCAACTGAACCTGCTTTCTGAGCAGTCCTTCAAAAAAAGGAATATGTTATTTATTCACATGGAATTTTTTGGGCTTCAGTCATTATCTCACATTATGTTTGGAAGGCTATTCTTAATATTTTCCACATTATTAGTAGTATCCAATATATTTCTCTCTGTGTTTATATATGCATACATACATATACACGTACAGTCACATACTTTTTCCTTAGTTTAGCTCCAATAAAATTATAAAAACAATCCAGTTTACATCAGCAAAGGTTTGGGCATAGGTCTTCTCTACCAATTTTTAAATCCTCTAACTAAAACGTGACACCTAAAACATATGAATTGAAGCCAGATTTTCAAACCCAGAAGTAGCTCTGAAATGACCCTCAGATGTGGCTGTTTGACTAAGAGTGTTATAATGGTCAGAATGGAAGAACTTGTCTTGAAAGTCAATACCCAAAGAAGATCAATTGGTTCACCACTCTAAAGCAATGAGAAACCAAACACTATCTTTATGGTAACCAAGCCGTAAGTTCACTGGAACATCAGGTACAGGACAGCCAGGATGAAACAGGGTAGAGGAAGATGGGTTAGAAACTGTGCATGTGGCCGGGGGAAGTGTTAGTAACCAACAGCCATACTCATGCGAGGGCATTAAAAAAAAACCCACAGTCATAGCCTGAAAAGAATAAAGCATTGTTTATTTCCAGGGTTACCGAATTTTCTATGAGAAATGCCAGTCAAGACCAAAGTGCAGGCAGTTGGGGTCAGGCAGAAGCAGCGTTAGGCCTCTGTTCTTACTGTTAACCTGATGGAAACGCTCCTGCTCCGCTAGCTGTGGCTTACACCGAGGGATGCAGAAAAGCGTCACCTGACTTTGAGGTTGGGATTTCATGAAAGCTTTTTCCACGAGCGAACAAGTACAGGATAACTTTGAGGGACAATGGCAGGGGAGTTGTGAAGGTTACAAAGAGAGAGAGAAGTATAGTAAACATACTTCCACAGACTAAAACAAAGGAAAAGGCAGAAAGTAAAGGGAAAGATGAGCTCAAAGGCACACAATGGAAGAGCTATTTCTCTTCCTAGTCAACAGAAGTAATTCCTGTCTGGCTAACGGTGAGAAAGGCTCAAGATCAGATGTGTCTCTTATTGGCAATACTTGCCTCTTGAGAACAGACTATTGGATTTCCAGCCTTTACAATCAAACATTTTTGCTAACTAAAAGCAAAATTAATTTTACTTTTGAGTCAAATATATCCCTGGGGCAGGCTTAGTGAAGTCGATACATTCACAACATGAAAGAATTTGGCTCAGAATTTTATGAGCAGTTTGTATTGCTGTGGCTACACAGGCAGCTCAGATAGCTCAAAACTACTACCCACGACTGTCAGTTTTCTGGGAGAGATTTGATATTAATGGGTTTTTTTTGGTCTGCAGCCTTTTTAGTCCCCGGCTGAAATGGCTTTTGATAGAAGGGCCTTGGTCAATGGCTGTTCTGGGAGAACAGTGCAACTCCCACAGATTTTATTAAACATCGGACATATCTCAAACAAGGTTTATTTATGCAATGTACTGTCCTCCCAATTATACAGCATATTATACAATGGAAATTGTGAAGTGTTTCCTTCCCATAAAAATATGCTACATGATGTGGTCATAAAGACAGGGTGATTGAAGTGATAGAAATAGTCTTTCCCTCCCACACACTAGAAAGAATTATAATAGTTTGAGTAATGAAATGTAAAATTCATTTGCAAGCCAAGCTTGTGTGTGCTATTGGATCCTAAAGAGAGACTGAAGAAACTTCAGAGACATTCCAATAAATGATTCTGTTGAATACAAACTGTATGCACTAGACACTGGAATACTGTCCGGTATTCCAGTACATTCTGTTTTATTTTTGGAAACCAAATGTAAAAGATTCCTAACCAAACATGTACGTGTAACAGGCAACCTGAGATGTGGAGCTTGTGCACCTTCCATCTACCTTCTCCTTAGAGAGTAACAGATCTGGACTCTCTGTCTTGAATAGCTCCTCTCTGTTCCATTAAAGCGTTGTAGAGACAGAATCATTTAATCTGTAATGAAGATCTGATGACATAAGGAACACGAGGCATTCTAAGAGACCACGTGGTCCTTCAGCTTTTCTCTGTCTTTCAGTACCAAAGCAATAAGTGAATACTATAATTTTTTTCTCCACATTCTTATGGAGCAAGACTACTTTTCTCATTTTACCAATGAGGAACTAAACTTAACTAAAACTTAACAGAATTGCTCATGGTCAAATAGAGGGTTCACAGTAGGGCAAAGAACTGAAATAAGGTCTCCTGAATCCCAACTATATGAAGAGATAAAACCACCCTCTTTAATAAGAGATTATGGATCTTTCAATAAATATTACTATTCATTTTATAAGTATTTTCCTGTATTGATATCTAATAGTCTTTTAGAGAACCTAACCTTTTTTCAAAGAGGAAATAGTTATTAAGGCTTACAGATTATTAGGGTCTATATCTATTGAAATTAAAAAAAAATCTGTTTTTCTAGTAGTATATTGTGGATTTGAAGGACTTGTCCTTATTAGACTTAAAATAGCTTTCATCGTAACATGTACTTACATTTACATGCACATATTTGCCTACAAATAAAATTTCATTTAAGAAGTAATAGTCACAAAATAAATTTAAAAAAAATTCTTATTGCGTGTCTGGGAGTGAAGCTTCAGTGTGAAAGCTCTCTCAAAACTCCCTTCCAAGCATTTTTGTGTCAAAGGCATAAGATATTGACACTGTTGGAAGGCGGACACTGAGCTAGAGTAACTGCTGTTCTGGTCCAATAAGGTTATTTCTACCTTTCTGTGTTTGCAGCTGAGAATTTTTCCATTGCCAGATGAATATAAAACTATTGAAATTGTTCATCCTTTTTTTTTTTCCACCAAGATATATTTTTGTTATCTTAAAAAAGACACCATACGACACAAAGAAATTATAGGGAGTTAACCGGAGAGGACAGAAGACAACTTTCATGCTGGTTTAGTTAAAACTTTAGCTTGGGATCAGAAAAAAAGGGGTAGAAGAGCTCGTCTCTCTTTTTCAGCCACTGTAGTTAAGAATGTGAGCAGCCCACGCCAAAATGATTGCAATATGGCCTACTAGTATGTCTGCTTTGCAAAAGAGGGAAATACTTTTCTCCCAGCAGGTATCCTGGTTTGTGCAGACGGTGATGCAGAACAGGAAAAGCATTGTCATATATTCAGTGAAAGAAAAAACAACCAGCGACTCATTCTCAACAAGTAGTATGGAACTCAGTCAAAGCAGCTCACTAAAAAGTCAAAGCAAATACCTCCTATGGATGCATTTTAGTGGCATCTACTGGAATGCTGTTATATTTAACAGTCAAATAATAAATGCAGCTGGAAATACAGCAGCACTGGTGTTGGTGAAAGTTAACTCTTTTCCAGGATGTACATAGTGATATTTGGCATGCAAGTACATGTACTCGAATTTATCTTATTGCTAAACACATCACTTTAAGAAGAACAAAGACTGCAAAATTCTGAGTATGTGGAGCAATTTGAACTGGAATATTTCAGATGATAATTCCCCATCTTGACCTTAAATGTGCAATTGGATTGATCAGAATGGCTCACTTTTATAGCTCCACTGGTAAAGTGCAGGTATCTGCCACCAGGCACCTGAACACAGGATCAGGACTTTCAGCTTGTATTTGTGACCATTATAGACAAAACCAGTGCCCAACAAGTTTAGGTATGTTGTACACCGGGAAATTATTCCCCTTTCACTGAAGTGTTCTCTCTCATCATTATCTTCACTTTTCTCCAGGGAAGCCGCAAGAAGAACAAGAACCCACATATCTCAATTTCAGCTGGTAGATTTTTAGTGCTACTTTTTAATTTGTGCACATTGATGATAAGAAAATTCATACTTTCTCTACATGGTATTATCCTAAACTTGAAGCTGCATCTGAAATACACTATTGCATCTTCTCTATTTAGTTCCTGAACCAAATAAGGAAGCGCTAGGAATTAGAGAGTTGTCATTCTTTCAGAATGTGAATGACATTTTATTTCATAAATTCTCTTCAGGATTTTGTTACCTCCCCCCTCTCTCATTTGTAATCATGTAACACTCTGGGTCAACTACAACAAATGCTTACGTGGAAATGAACCATTAGGAAGTTATTAGTATTTAGGGTAATTTTGCTGACATTAATGCAATTTAGAAGCAGAATAAAAGGAAGCAGTGCCAGTGCTACGCTATCAGCCAGTGCTCCAGCTCACCCTAAACAAAGCTCTGCGAGCCAGTGTGATGATCCACAGAGCACAGCTGGGTACCTCTGGGTTACACGTGCTTGTAAAGCCTGCTACATGCACAAACTGCTTTTTCCTTGTTGGACTGAAGGCAATGCAAGGGAGTAGCGGGAGAGAAAGGCAGCCTTGTGCCCCGGTATCCCAATTAGCCATCTACATCAGCAGAAGGATGCGTATGAGAGCCTTAAAGGTTGCACAGCAGGAATAAAAGTGATGTTAATTTCTGCCCGTGCAAAAGTTAAGTGCTGGACAGGAACACGCAGAAAACTGAGATTGTAAAGATGAGATGTTAAATATAGGTCAGTATACACACACCCACACACAAAATTGAATCTTGAGCTTTAACAAGCTCTATTAGCTTATGCATTATTTCCTCTATGAACTATTTTGAGAAAAGCTTCATGGTATTTGCCAATTTCATTTGGAAGCCTCAATCTTTCAATTTTAAGTAAGCACTATCTTTGACTAATTGGTTCTACAGAGAACTGGCTTGAAAATAAGGAATTAACAATCCCTAAATTCATTTTCCCCACAGAACTTTCATGAATGTTTTGGGGAACAAAAACATTATATTTCACCAATTTCCCCTCCTGGTTTCACTCAGAATTCCATAGAGACAATTGAGTTATTTCACTATTCCTACATTTTTGTTACTCTTGAGGTGCTAAAAGGTGACTGGGGATGAGAACATGTGATGTGCTTATTATTCTATATTGCAGTTACGTTCCTTCAATGAAAAAGCTACCTATAGAAGTCTGCTTTACTTCACGCGCTGTTGTGGAAAAATAAAGTATATCTTCCAAAAGGATTATGGTAATCTGATTAGAGTATAGATAGGAAGTTTTTGGCAATAGCATTGGTCAGCAATGCTAATCATTGGAAATTCTGGCAAATGAAGGAAGGGGATCAAGGTGCCTTATCTTGTCTTGGTGGTGTCAGATGGCTGTGATAGGCAGCAGTAGAACAAAGACTGTTAATGGGCTCGAGAGCAAATTTTAGTCAATTCATTTTCGTGTATGTCGCAGAAAGCTGTTGATTAAAGGCTGATTAAAGAAAGTCATTATCTGGTACTATCACGTTCCATACCAAAATTCTAGCTTTTTAACTTTGCAAACTAAAATTTGTGCAAGTATCCATGTATTTTCTGATAGGTGTAACAATAGTCCCAGTCACTGAAACTCACGGTCAACATTGCTAAAGAAGCCACAAAAATCAACTCAGTCCCTGCGGGAACCTGAGCGCACAACTGAAAAATTGGTGTCACCTCCTTTGCCCCCGAAGAAGGCTTCAGACAGCTCTTTTCAGAAGTGATAAAATAGTCCCTAAAATACTCAATCCTCACTACCGAAGATATACTTCCCACAGTTGTGCATAACAAGAGAAACTGCAATGAAGAGAAGGTGACCTCTGTATTTATTACATAGCAAAAACTCACTCTCCTTCCCATGCAGCAGGCGTGAAAGGAGAGAGGCAAGAGAACGAGCCACAGAACCTTTCTCCTTTCATAATTTTTTCATGCATGAAAGGAAGAGAGGTCAAGTTCTCATGCCCGCTTTCCTAAAGTCACACTCTAGCCACGTCCCACCAGCACACACTGCATGCAGTCAGTACTCCTGCTGCAAACTAAGGAGCACAGGAGGTGAGGAGGAGACCGTTTGAGTAGAAGGCAAGGCAGCAGTATTCCGGAAACGGGTTAGATTAGATCAAACCATCTTATACCACAGCAGAAAATGAGCATTTCCCTGTGCCATAACCAGACAAGCAGATTTACCTGGAAGGCCTTTTGGTTTTGATTTCCTACTGGCATCAGCTTTGCCGTATCTTCATTAAATGCTTATAACACTATGCTTTACTGGCAATACTGGGAAGGGCAGGGGGTTAATATCACTATCCACATGCTGCGTTTTGCTTTATTTTTGGCACAGAGGCTGTTTACAAGACAGTATTGTCACTGATCATTGTCCTCTGCTCAGCAGAACAGTCACGGTTCAAAATACATTCAGTGTAGTTCAGATACACTTGCCTATCATCAGTGCCATTTTGAAGACTTGATGAGTCATGTAATTCTTTAATCAGGAGCCTATTTTAAGCCTCACTGTCATTAACGGAGACTAACCCGGGCAAAACAGCAGACTGCTGCGAACGGTCAAGAAACACTGCACGGTGGGGTCGGTCAGTCAAAGCGAGATAAGCCCGGACATACTAACACGCGGGCATAACCAGGCCAGACTTGACCTTTTCTAGAACAAAGCTAGTGGTTTCTTAAAGCTCTTTGTGATTTCTCATCAGGTCTAAGTCTGTTATAGCCTCTAGCAGTGAGATAGAGTAGAATAAAAAATCCAGCCCAATTTCTCCACGTTGCAGAAAAAGCCTGCCTCCTACTCAAGAGGGAAAGACAAGGCCTCTCAATAGTTATATAAAGAAAGATCTGTCAAATTCATTTTCTGGGCTTGAAGATCACCGTGACAACATAAAGGCAGATTTTTGAGGAGTAAGAGTTAAGGAATTACTAGTCCAACTATAAAAAAACAAAACTGGGTAGAAAAATTTCACTGAAAGTTTAACAAAGGCCCATCATTAGGGAGGTTTTTTGAGAGGGACTGGTCTAAGAAGCAGAAGTATGTTGTAGTAAACGATCTTGCCTTAGGGACTAATGACAGCACCTTCACAAAAGGTCTTTATCATTGCAAAAGTTCCAAAAGTTACCAATTATTGAAGATTTTTTTTCTATTGCCTTTTTTTCTGTAATTACATAAAGAACTGAAATCCTACAAGCTTGGAGAGTGTTTAGATTCCATTTTTTATCCTCCAGGCAAAAGGATGACAACTATATCTGATTGCACAGTTTATATGCACTGAATTTTTATCATTAAATCCACCAAGGCAGGGCTAAGGGGAGGGGGTTCCTTAATTACATCTGCATTAACTTCATATTTGATCAAACTATGCTTTTCTGGTTATTAAAAAGTATTTTCAAAAACAACATTACGTGTAAACACTGAAATATAAACTAGACATTTTCTTTTCCGTTATAGTACATGCAGTAGGACTATCTAAAACAAATAGTATCTATATTATGTTCATAAAAACATTAAGGATACAGGTCTTTCACTTAAATAAGAATTGTGTATTATTACTTATTCAGAAAACCATGTAATTTGTTGAAAATTAGAATTGAGTATTTTTCATGGGGTACATTTGATATTTATGAAAAAAAAGTAATGGCCTATTGATATCTTAATTTCTATCAAAATTTCCCATATATAAATAAAATTCCCCCACTCTGAACCAAAGTTTGATCTTAGCAACATTCAGGAAAAGTTAAAATGTTGCTCTTATTTCATGCAGTTATGCTGATTTTCCACAGGCACTAATAAGATCGTACAATCAGAATCTGTTTGTCTTCCCAGAAGGAAAATATAACTGAATATTAAGTATTAAATGGCATGCGTAATGAATTGCTATGATACTTATCTAAGAAAAGTAAAATACATTCTAAAAAGAACAAGTGCTTGTGCACTCTTAAATAATACTAAAAATTTACTTTTTTATTTTTAAAGTATGATAGCTAGATTTCCCCCCCAACCCCCTTTAAACATTCCAGTATTTGGTTGATTCATGCAAAATCCTCCATGAACTGTAGCTTTTCCTTCTTTCCATAATGCAGAAAAACAATGGGAGTTTGAATGAACTTTGTTCTTGTATGAACTGCTGATAGAAGTTCCAGATGTTTGGGAGCAGCAGAAAGTGTAAGAGTTTCAATCTAATCCCAGCCACTAATCTCTTTGATCAGAATTACTTCTACCAGCTAAAGGCACCTAATTTGCAATTTATAGAGGTTATTAAAAAGAACAAATATTTGAGGGCTATAGGTAGGGCTGCAACAGAGTCAACTTTCCATTGCAGAGACTGGTGTTCTATCACCAGAAACTTTTGCTTCTCTCCGTGCTGAGGACTCTTAATGCAGATTGTTGAGGGCTAATATCAACTTTTTCTAATGCACCCAAAACCAGTTCAATTTAGTTGCATTTTTTGTTTCATTTAATCATCAGAGCATAAGATAGAGAGGGAAGTGACATTGCTCTTGGTGTACTTCAACCAGAAAAGAGAAATATTTGGGGGCCTTTGGTATAGGTTTGCCATATCTTGACTGACACATCCTACAAGCAAGGCATTGTTGTAACGTTGAAGCACAAAGATCCCATTCTAAGCAGCAGCAATGTCTCAAGTGTGTTCACCATGGGCACAAATTAATACATTATTGCCAGAAAATGCGTATTATTCAAATAGAAATGCTAAATGGTATTATCAATAGGTTGTCATCTAACATCCATTAATTATTCTTTGTTTTCATCCACACCTAATAGAGTATTTTTTAACTTCTGTTGTTCTTTCAACTGCTTTGTCAGGTTTATTCTAATTCAGATAAAGGTCAGTAAGGATTATAGGTAATAGAGGAAAGCTTTTGGACCAAATTTTCTATTGTGGAAAGAAAAGTTCTCCTTCTTTCAATAATCAGTTGAAGCAGTTATTGTTTTAAAACAGAATGAAGTACTGTGTAAAACAGGCACATAATTATTTTAGTTTTAAAACCTTTTATTTCAGATAAAGCATGCTGCTATATACAGAAAAAAACGTGGGTCAAAGCAAGAGCAATACAGAATGGGCAATGTATTCCTTAAAACTTACAAGATGCTTTTTAAAAACTTCAGTGCACCAACAGTACTATATATTCTTCTCACTCCTAAACCACCTCTAGCAAAATGTCATTTCCTCACAAATCCTGTGCAGCCACAGCTATCTCTGGCTTTCATATAATGACAAATTCAGGTTTCCAACAGAAAACTTACAGCAATGGTTTCAGCAAATTACTTCTACAGGTATAATATATTGAAGAAATATAACTTCACATAGCTAATATCTTATTTCAAAGAGCATCATTCAACTACGCAAACTAAGTATGTTGTACATTTAGTAAAGTCTAGGCCAGGCTCAGTCAGTTTTCCTTTTCATCTCTCTTTCTCCTACTTAATTATCTTTACAGCAGTAAAACTCAGCAAAAGTCTCATTCCTCTTCCTCCTAAAGAAATACTATCAATAACTTGCCTCTCGTTTTCTTCTAGAATTAAAGTCAAGAGAGTACAATAGTGATGTTTTCCTGTATACTGAAGTTACATTTGATATAGTAAAGGACAAAAACTAATCTACTTTATAATGAAGAACACGAACTGGGTTGTATCATTACTTTTGTGACAGCGAGTGGAGACCAGGCTAACAACAGACATCTACGGAAGACAGGCACTCAGAGAAAGGCTCTAGAAAGAAGCCTTTCCTGTGGGTGTTACACTCTTTGGCTCTAACTCAGGACAGCAGTTAAGTTTTTACTGTAATTCTCTGTCTCATGTATTTGCCTGCTAAATGTGGGCTTTTAACTTTTAACATTAAGGATTTGCGCTGATAGGCCGTGATGCCAGTTGCGCAATTTGGCAAAGCGTGGGCTGTTACGTTCCGTTTCAAACCTTTCCCTGTGGCATGAAGAAAGAGAGAGAAAGACAGAGACAGAGAGAGAGAGACACACACAGAGAAGAAAGAAAGGAGGGAGAAAGAAAGGGGTTAGGGACCATGACTACCACTCACCTGCCTTATAACTAGGGGAATGGCAATTTATTTGGATATTTTGCCTCAGCTTTCAAATCAGCACAAAGAAGGCTGGATGATCCTTTTTGGACCATGTATGAAATGTTTTGCAGTTGTTCATTTCCGAGAAGTAACTTGATATAACTTTGTATTCTTTGACTTGTGCTTGGTATTACAGGGCTGCTTTTGCTAGAAATGCAGGGTAATCCCATCGTTTTCCTGCCAGCAGATTCTCTCAGCTTTTCTTTCCCACCCCCCCACTGAGCGGTCAGTGAAAGTTAACTCCATACAAGAGCAAAATTAATGCAAACATTTTCCATTCTGTAATACCTAGGTCAGGCTATTTATATCCTGCCGCCCTTCCTGTAAGGACCATCAGCCACAGGTTTCAGCAGTACTTTTCTGTGGATTTTCTCAGCATAAGTGAGTGTAAGTGTTGGCATTTGCATAAATATTTCTGGTCACTGGTGTCAAAAAGCAGAATAACATAGGATTTTCAAAGCACAGTCCTCTGAAGTAATTGGCCGCCTCCCGTGAACGCCCCCAACCCCTTTGACTGGGGCGCTTCAGCAAGTTGTAAGCAATATTCAGCACGTCTCAGGATTTGATCTTCTCAGGATTTAATCTTTTCTAGACATTCTATAGTTTAAATTCGGGTTTTGTAAATGAAAAGGGGAAGGAGGAGGAGGATGTGGGATGACAGCATAGTCAAGGAGATGTGTATCAAACAGAATGGAAAATAAAATGTCCTTGTTACTTGCAAAATGTGTTTGATTCATTGCAAACAAGGTAAATTTCCCCTCATTACTTACACCCAAAATGCAACACAACTGAGTTAATGCAGTGGAACTTGAGAGTGAAACCAGCCAAACAGAAATGAACAGACTGGGCTGGTTTTACTCCTCAGGCTGAGGAAAGCACAAAACAATAAACAGAGTAAATACCAACAAATTCACTGGTATTTCTAAATCCTCTGTTCCTAATAACAGTGTCATGCAGGTAACACTCCTAAAGAAGTCTTGATGTGCAACTTCTCAAACTATCTTTTATGCTTTTAAGTAGTTAAAAGATAGAAAGCATTCCTAGCTGAAATGCTGAAACTTCATGATGGCATTTTTTTCAAGTTACACTGGAGCACACTAGCTACAGTGCTAGTGGGGGTTACGGGACATTTAAGGATTTCCTTACTGATTTAAAGACATACCCCTCCATTCAGGGCAGGGGTATTCAGAAACATCTGTTTGGCTTGAAATGGATACCATCTTTCTGGAAAATATTCTGTAACAATCATCACAACAGCAATGGAAAGTTTTCATAGCAAGATATAATTTTCTGTGTGCCTTCAAAATAGTAGTAGCACGAGCAAAGGACAGTCATGCAACACGCTCATTAATATTAACTGAAAGGAACATTCAGCCACCTGAAAATTCCCAAGCTTTATGGGTTCTGTTCCGAGCATGTGTCATGAAGTTAGAAGTAACAATCTAGAAATGACTAGTATTATGTAAAACAGGTCTGCCAAAATTAAGCTACATGTGTTTTTCTTTCTTTCCCTCCCATCCCCAAGTGTTTGTAAGAAACCTGATCACCACTTCGTGCAGTTCTTGCTGACTACATTGAAGAGCTGACACAAAGACGAGAGAAAGCACCAGCGAGAGATCGCTCACAGCATGCCCTGAGACCAACATTCCCCACTCTGTGAAGTCTCTGGCAGTTCAAGTTTTGGAACGTGGAAGATTTTTCCGGAATGCCAGCACAGCATGGGATTAATGCAACACTGAATCTGGCAAGACTCAGGTGCCACAGTTCCATGGAAACCTTTTGATCCCAAACTGTGGGTACGAAGAGAGGTGTAGCTGTACAGGCTGTCTGGGATAGACACTGCAGAGGAGTTTCTACTCCATTATTGTGCTGGAAGAGCGGAGTTAAAGTATGGGTTCCATGCATCTGACATTGATCCTTCAATCCTTTACAAAATCGAAAGTGGTAGAAGCCTTGCCAAAAGATTAAACAGAAGAAATCCAATCGGCCCAAAAGAGTGGTGTATGATGGATGTGTGCATAACCAGGGCTGTTGCTTAGTGGAGCATGTGCAACGTTTGAGGTGGGTACCAAGCCACAGCAAGCACTACCTGTTAGGCAGGGAGGAGCCCCCATTTCATTGCTTGCACCAGAGCTCATGCCAGTTGCCCTGCACCTGTATAACTACCTACTATTTATTCCCTTCTGCCCCTCTGCAATGAATGCCCTTAAGCCCCTGTAGGTAATACAGCTGTGCCTAAAGATAATTATAACGGTCCTTGTGAAACAAAGGATAACACAGTGATACCTCAAAACTGCAGCAAATGTGCAAAGCACAGTGGATATAGTCATGTACTTTAAGTTACTCTGAATAGAACGTGCAATTTACACATGCTGCTATGTTACTAGATAATAACTTTCAACATATCTGATAATAATTTTCAACATACTAGGTACTGAATACCTAGTATTTTCCAAAGCCACAGACTATGGCTAGAAAGAGTATTTCTTTGAAATAAGATACTACTCTCAGATGTGTATGGGGGACTGTTAAGTTCAGCACAACGCTTTAAATCCCATCATAATAAGGATTTGGATGCTGCTATTACATCAAAACAGATGATGCACAATACATTTAATAAGAATTAGGCTTGTACATTTGAGGGAAGAAATAAATCCCTGAGGGCTGTAACATCAAGCCTGATGTTCAGGCACCAAGCCATGAACGTTGGGGAACTGCAACGGAGGGTTTGTAGCGAACATAAACTGAAACTCTACTTGTATTTTCACAGGGAAGATGACAGACATCTTTCTCACCGATTCAACATCTGTAACTCGCATCGTGACCAAAAGCTCAGAACCTTTATAGAAGCCACAGGGCAGTAAAAAAAGAGAACAATAAATTGAAAAAGGAAAAGAAGAGGAAAGTGGATTGAGTATCAAACACCTCACCAACCCAGCCAGCGGCTTAGAGGAGCTAACGTGATACAGGGAATTGAAGTAGGCAAACAGACAATCCAGCCTGCATGCAGGATCCTCTGATTCAACTGCAGTTTTTAAGCTCAATATAAGAATCTCTAATAAATGTATTTCCTGGCTATGCAGGACAACATAAGATGATGATAAATCTTTAATTATTTATTGTATCTCTGAACATACTCACTTTTTCAATGTTTTTGGTAGATCATATGAAAGGAATACATTTATCCACTAGCAAAAGCAGACCTGTGCTTCCACACTTGACAAATTTGGGTTGTATTTATTCCAAACAAAACACAAGCAAATAATTCTGGTATGGATGGAAACAACTGCTTTACTGTATCATTTCCAGAGACAAATGTCAATCACAGGGTCATCCAAATAAATTGCTCACAAATTTCAGTGTTGTCACAACATTATGTATTTTCATCCAGTTACACAATCAAGTAGTTACACAGGGCTTGGTCTTAGGAACTCGTTGCATTCACACACCCGGAAAAGTACAGGGAAGTTGCATGTGCAGAGAGCTTTCAGATTTGAACACACACGTCAGGAATTTTGCACTGTCTTTCCTAAAAACATGCTAATTTGTTACCCTTCTCATTCAAATGCCTCTCACTGATAGCATTTTAATTTTAGTGATTTTTAAGTAAATGTATTAGGATATTTCAAGACCAAAAAAAAGTACATTCATATTAATGCTGTTTTAAATCATTATTGGGTTATCACTAAGGAGAAAGCCATGTTTTTCACAGGCAGTTGCCTACCTTGACCTTCTCAGGGCTTCTTCATCAGGATCTTGCACTGCAGGCAAAAAAATATTGCAGTTAAAAAAGAGAGAAAGAAAGGAATTTGCTTTATGATGAAATTATAAGTTCTTTAGAAACTTATCAAAAGCCTATCTAAAGGTACATTCACGCTGTCTTTGCAGCAGTAGATTTTGTAAGAACAGCACGAAGAAGAGCAGTTCCCTAGAGCCAGGAAAAAGGATGTTAGTAGGAAAGTAGCTATTATAACTACTTTCTCATTTGTTTATTAGCAATGTTTCACAGCTGTAGGCAAGGATTCTACAGAGAGGGCCTGCTGTTTTGTAGAAAACCATGAGAGGCTGCAGCTGATTCATATGAGAAAGAAATACGAAGTATTTCCCCCTCGATGTAGGAAAGGTCCCTGAACTTCCTTCTTCTAGATCAGAAACGAGCTTTGAGGTTAGTGCCAGGTGGTCAGAAAAACATTTCCATGGGCAACAAGCAACAAAATTCAAGTTCCCGTGACATTCATAGCATATCTAGGTTTAGATGGGTTGATGGAACCAAAGGTTCAATACAACTGATGAACCTTGATTTTTTTTTACCTCCAGAAGTCACTTCTATCAAAGACTGTTACAAGAGACGTAAGTTATCTTTTTTTTTTCTGATAAAAGATTATACTACAGAGATTTGATTTGTAAGTAAGAAGAACTATGGGTACCAAATGCTGTTTTACTATACAGTCTGTTATACTTTTATGGTGAGACCCTGGCAGATCAAAGAATTTTTGTCGTAAAGCATAAGGAGAGATTGAACACTTTGATTTCCTAATTTACATCCAGGGTTCCCTGATCCTAGCCCTCCCTGGCAATGGATATGAGGCTTCCTTGAGTATCAGTTGCTAATACTGGGATAAGGAAATAAAGACATGAATCTAAAATCAGGATGAGGGGGATGTTTTGTTGTTCCACTTACTGTACTCCGTTCCAGTCATCTGGGCAAGGATGCGGAAAGATCTAGACTGCAAATTGGCAGAACGGCGACTCCAGTCTTCGGATTCATCTTCAGGCTTGTTCTGAGTTTTAAGCACAGCCTGATACACCGGAGAGGCACTGTCTACATGAGGATCTTTAATAGGAAGGGCACTGCAATTCAGAAAGTGAAATGTTGTGAAACGGCACACGGCAGTTTTCATCCCAACCTCCCTCTGGTCCTACACTTTCTCATCCAGAATAACAGCAATCCAGAACACAGCTTTGAAAATAACACTTTTTTAAAAAAATACATAGAATTAAGAATGTTATGACTTATTCTGTCTTTGAAATGGCCTGTTATCATTCAAATCTCATTCAATATTCAAAACAGGGGGGAAATGCTTGGAAATGTCTGTTCATGATTGCTCAGCCAACACAGCCACAAGCTTACGGTGGTTAGAGCAATGTGTGCTGCTAAAGGAGAGTATGCCGGGCAAAACCATTTATTTCTCTGAGCATTCTTGTCCCATTTTGTTTCTTATAAAAACAGCTTCATGTTGATACTGTTTTATGTTATATCTTATTATAGTTTTGGGCCAGTGTATTTTAAGATTGCAATTAGAAATAAAAAACTTATTTAATGATAAAAATATTGTGATAGGCTTTTAGAGCTTTTTCTAGGAATGATTATTCTTTGCCAAACTCTGAATTAAACTTCCAGCTGCCATAACTCTGGATTCATTGCCTACTAAACATATGAAGTATAAGAAGTCTAGCCTTGTACTCGAGACTTGCATACATATTTTGCATCTGAAATCTTTACCAGCAGAATGTCTCTCGGAGTCTTATGAGATCTCTAATCACCTTTCAAAGTGATATATCCAGGAAGAAACTTCCGATTTTGCACACCTAAAGTCAAAGCTACGCAGCTCTGTAGCACAAGCGAGGTAACCTCTCTTTGATTTATGATGCAAGCTAGAAACAGACGTAGTAACTTAATAGCTTTTTTTTTCCTGCAAAAATAGCTAGTGTGGCATACAGTTAAAATTAAATATTAACAGAGCTGCAGAAATATACACTGAGGGGATGATGTGCACTTGGAGTAGCTTGGCGCCCTGACAGCTCTAAATACAAGGTCTATTTTTGAAGCAAGTGATTTATTGTAACAGCTTTAACGGGCTATTCCAAATAGAGCTTTGCAAGCAGCACGCTCAGCTTCACCAACACTGAGAAATGGCTCTGTTAAAAGTTAAGGGCCATTTGCTCCAACTAAGTCACTGCTGTGAAGTTCCGGGAGCAGTCATCTCCTGTAAGTTCTTCCTTGGTTCAGGCTCAAAGTTAGTGCTCTCTAAGATACCGTTGTGCAGGGCAAATCTACAGAGAAGTTGGGTTTGTGCTTTGAAAGCCTGAGAGGAATCATGAAAAAGCTGAGAAATGTATCTGATATTCTACGCACAGCAGTAACATACACTGTAATAAAAAATATTAGCAGGTAGTGCCTTAATATCAATATTTTCCAGCTGACACACTCCTCTTCAGCGCTGCATAAGACGTGCTGGGCTAATGGATTCGCACATAACAATAGCGTGGGATGGGTTCTTCAAGTAAGACTGCAAGGGGCTCAGAAACACAATGTGTGCTTAGATATGCTACGGACCCAAAGCACCTCATCTTTTTAGGATTTTTTTTAATTAGAGGAATATTTATATTCTCCATAACCCCTAGTGTATGCAAACTTCTCACTTTCTTAAGGACCTAGCAGGGTAAAAAACTGAGTTATTTTCCTTTTATGTTTCCGCACAATCACCTACGTGATGGAGCATAGCTTAGAAAAAACCTCACTCTTCAGTTTAAGCTCTGCCACAAAACACTAAAGTCATGTAAAAACATCTCTCAGCGTGCAAGATGCCCGTAGGAGGAAGCAGCATTTTCCAGCTCCTTTTTCAGCTCATGTTTCTTACATGACTATCTTTTACAATATCTAACCACTAGCAGGCGTGGAAGGCATAATGTGGACTTGCTTATTTAGGGAAGGGTGTGCCATCAGTGGCTTCCACTAGTGTTGCTCCTACATGCATTAATGGACAAATGAGTGTCAGATCCTTCTTCAGGTGGAAGATGGAAGAGAGAGCAGTAGTCTTCCTCTTCTGGCCCTTCCTAGGGGGCAGAAGGGCTTGCTGAGGTGGGGAGGTAAGCGCAGCAGGGAGTTCTGCCTCCTGCTGACTTCATGCAGAAATAGTCTTGATACGGAAACGAGACAGTCTCTAATACCAAAAGCAAGTCAGCAACCCCCTCATGACCATCCTGTTGCCACTTCTCGCCTTTGGCTATGCTGAAAAGTTATGCCACTATAAAGGGTCCAGTTAAAATCCCCAAAAGGTGATCCAGTTTTTGAGTCCCCAGGGGCACTTCAGGCCTGTCTTAGTACTGACCAAGCACACAGTGCCTCACCCTGCATCACTGCCACAGGTGACTGCCTGGTTGTGGCCAAGTTAACTCTCTATCCCCAGACTTACTTTTTAATTCTGCTGAAGCTCAAAAACCTGCTGTATGTGACAGCAAATTTCACAGCTGCAGACTCTTGTAGAGTAGATAATAAACCTCTGGTTAAATAACACTGCTGGTTTCAACCACAGACTACTGTAGCAATAGTGATGTGCAAGTCATGGACAGTTCAAATTCCTTTGTTTAAATCCTCTAACTGAAATGCTTTGTTCTTATATTATGACCAATATACACAAAAAAATAATAATTCAAACGTATATGTGTAGATATACCATTAGCTCAGAGGTAGTTAAAAAGCACTAGAGGCTGGACCACAAATTTCACAGTAGCAATGTGTGGTGCTAATATGACATATTAATATCCTTATGGTAGATGATTAAGGCAGGAAATGGAGCTTGGTGAATTAACCTTCTCTAGCAGAGTGAAACACACTCATATAAATTGAACTAAATTAATGCAAGGCATTGGAATATTTCCAACTCTATCTTTAATGCAACAGGCCTTTCTCTTTTTTTAAAATCATAATTATATTGTAGATGAGTAACTAGGACATATAGGCCACAGCATGGAAGTGTAAAATAGAGCGCATAACTGATTATGAGCATTTCACAAACCTAAATGTGACAGCTGATTCTTACAGACCGCCTAAAGATGCACATAACCAGGTTAATACCTCTGTTATACCTCTGCTTAATTTAATTCTTTTCCATCTGGGTGTGTATGTGCAGAAATACCATGCATCTTTAAGCACATTACTTTAAATTGATGTTACTGAAAAAAAAAATTCTTCCCCAATATGTTAGAGCTTTAGAGGGTTTTTCATATTAGAGCCTCAGGTATTCTAGCAGGATTCAATAAAAAATTGTCCCCCTTTTTCACATCATCATACAAGTCACATTATTAACACTAAAACAAGCTTTAAAGACCGCCAAACCTTTGCATAAGTAGCAATATGATTTTTTTTTCTTGGAGTTCATTATAAACTATGGTTTACCATGTGAATCACACCCTGAAGTCATTATTCAGATTTAATTTAAGACAATAAGTAAAATCAGAGGAACAGTGCAGTGTTCTACCCCTAATGTAGACATACAGCAAAATGTTGTGACTTCAGATATTAGACTGATTCCAACTATTAAAAAAAAAGCTTTAAGATGTAAAAAAAATACCAACCCAACAAACAAACAGCTTATGCAAACCAGTAAATTATCCAGCCAAGTTGACTTATTGTACAGGATAGACGAGACTTTAGTTTGTACAATCACATTATTGATTCTGCTACTAGACCTGTTAGATCTTAATCCTGATAAATTTGTTGGATTTATGTCTATTTACATGACTGGTGAATTTGGCTAAAACTGCACAATGGAATTTAGAAGAGATTTGAGAAAAATGTACTGAACACATGGTCTTACTGCAACCAACTCTTGGTTCTTGGTATATCATAATCAATTGAAACAAAGCAACGTAGAGTGAGAAAAGATATAAAGTCAGGGCATTCAAATTTTTCTACCTTTAAGTTCAAGCATGAGGTTTGAATAACTGCAGTATAAATAATTTATATGCTTTCCTTTGTGTTTTCCGCGGTGATCCAGAACATGTGGGTTATTTTCTAAGTGACACGAGTCTGACTGATCTCACTGACTTAAGTTAAAACATCACTGATTTCAAGTGGTCAAACTAGAAAATAAATTCTTATCTTAAGCTTGTCTATTCTTCATCACTGATAAAAGAAGTAAGCAGTGTTTCCAGATCCTGTCTGCCAAAAAGAACAGAAGCCCTTTAGATCTGCGGTCCGAGTATCTCACCATCTCACATACACCTTCTGACTTCAGGGCTTATCCCTAACGTAAAATGAAAAGCTCAAAGAAGAGTAAATAAGTGCTGAGACCAAATTATAGGCAGAGAATTGAGACAAAATGAATCAGTACATAATTTTGTCTGCTTTTATATGAGAAACTTCTCATACAAATATTTCTGCATTAAGCATAATCTTATCTCAGACTCGATCAACTAAGCAAACTAAAGAACATCCTCAGTTTCCACTGCAAATTAAAGTTCAGAATATCACAGAGGTGAAAACAACACTTTAAGGAAATGAGTTTAATCAAAATTTTTTTTGATCAAATTTTAATCAAATGAATATCAGTCAACGGCAAGGCCATTGTTATGTCAGCACAAACCTTGCCTTTATATCTAGATTAAAAATTCTGTGTTAATTGTAATAAAACAATCTACTGTGAAAACTGTTTAGTCACTAAGTGTTACAAGTTTAGCAAAAAGAAGTTAGAAAACGGGCTGTAGCTCACAGAGAGTCCCCTGCACCTGACTGCAGGTAGGGACAGAAACATTAGTTTCTTCTGGGGCCAGGTGAATGTTGGACTTAAGAGTCACACTCCAAAACGAAGGAAAAGCTTTAACAGTGCTTTATATAGCGGATTTTGCAGAAAAACCATTTTTGCAACATTATGGGGCAGAACAGAGTCATGGAGTCATCTGCAAAAAATAATGTTCCACTACAACTGTCTGATACAAAAGGATTAATGGAAATAATCATCTTACCTCAAAAACACCCATGTGATAGGTGGCTTCCATGCTCAAAATTTAGAAACAGAGCTTTTGCTGGTGGCATTTAACAGAGCTTTTGCTGTTCCTGGTGCAACAATTCAACAGTCCCTGACAATCTATTTTTTATTTTTTACCTATGTATCCATTCAGTCATCTCTTTTCAAGATATATGTATATACAAATATAATTCATTGCCACCTTATGACTTACGATTCAAGCCTCCCTAATTATTCAAATTCTGTACTTGACAATTCTACATGTTAAAACAAAAGCCTAACACCCCTGGGAAGGGTGCTGATCTTCCAGTTCTAGTTGCACTCTTTGAATTTCCCTCACCCCGTCTGAGATTTTCTAGAAAGCACATTTTCCTCTTCCTGCAACAGAGTGGGAAAAGATGATGGTGTGTTTCAGTCCAGCAGAGCCACTCCTGTGACTGGAACTGCATTTGAGAGATTCTTTTAATGTGCTGTTTATAAAATGAAAAGGATCCACACGCTCAGCAGTGAAACTTCATAATCATCTGATCACTTAAATATGTAAAATTTTTAAACATTAGTACTTGCATTATATAATGTTACAGCATTTAGTAGAAAATGCCAATATATCATAAAATGTCTCATATGATCCATGCCCACAAAAGATGTGAACCATTATAAAGAACACAGATAGAATGAACTTCTTTCCTTGTGCTTTGCTATTTGGAAATATGATTCCGCTTACACCTCTGGAGATTCAATGAGTCATGGTCAAAACCAACTAAAGGTATTGTTTGGGATCCATCATTAGGCAGAGCTGTGATGAACAACAGAATAATACTGGTGGGAAAAATTAGTGATAAAAAAAAAGAATTTAAAAAAAAGAGGAACAAAAATGGCCAGTAAAAGGAAGCACAAGCAAATACATAAACCACCTACATTTTGAATAAGCCTACAGCTAACATGTTGAAAAGAAACTATGTTAAAGTGTGTTGATATATCTCTATTTTGGTGTCACATGAAAAGAATTAAGCTCTATTTGGGGTAGAAAGGTACCCAATAAGGGAGAAACCTGGCTACCTTCATTGCACATGTAACGTCAGTTAAATCATAACAATTGTGGATAAGTTTATCAGATGAGATTACCAGAAACATGCACTGGAAAAGCAGAATTATTAAAGATCAATGGATTTTGTCACAGTCCAAAGGATATGCAAAAGACCAACGTACAATATGTAAACTAGGAGTTGGGATAATACAGCACAACACTCCATTCTGAAGAATAAAGCAGTAGCCAGTACTAATATTTTGTGTTCATGTGTCAATATGAATTCCACCCTCCTTTTGCATTCTTTCTGAGTTATGCAAATAATACAGTGGTTATTACAAAGCACAGTCATCATAAATGACAAGCCATCCAATGTCATATACAGAGCACTAGATATATTTTTGTGGGTTTGCCAGTTCAAGGAAGAACACCAAAAAGGAAATGTTACATTTCCTGTAGGAAGTGTATCAGTTAGGACTGATTTGTTTTTTTCACATATAAGATGACTCCAGAAAAGAGTTCAGGAAGAGCTGCTGTGTCATGCACGTAGGGACTGTTAGATGTATCATGCAGAGAAAGAGCATTCCACACAAAGAAATAACCTTACCCAGCAAATTCTCCACCCTGGGCTTGTGCCTGGCCTGCAATTGCATCCATGATAGCATCTTGGGAATACATGCTGATCGGGGTGTTATACTGGGCGTGAATTATAGTAGCCTTTCCGCCCAGGCCTTTCACCTCAATGGGTTTGTGTGTAGATAGGGCAGAGTCCTTCAGGACATTGGGGTTGAAACGCTCCGTGAAGTCCGTGCTGGGTTATGCAAGAGTGAGGTTCGACAGGGAAGGGAGGGGAAGAAAGGAGAAAGGCGTGACGGTTAAGTGAAAGAAAGAGCACCAAGAGAGGAACGTGCGTGTTCACAGCATCTCACCACAAAAGCTTCTGGTCAGATGAAAACAGACAACGTAAGTAACAATAGCAGCTAAAAGCTGGCTCTGCTCATGGATGTTGGCTTACAGATGCATAATGAGAAAAAAAGGTCAAACAGTTGTCATTGTATAAAAAGTCATGACAAATCCCTAAGTATTTATGTGATGCTTACACATGTTAAAACTGTATTCTTAAATGCATATATACATATAAGTGTATACAAACATACATACACACACACATATATATGCATGCCCACGGACGTACATACATACTGCAGAGAATTCCTGGTTTATTCACTGCATCCATTCATTCTTTCAGAAGGATCTTACAAAGTGCTAGTAAGTGCAATGGGGTGAACAGACGTCAGATCCTCCATTACTCAGAAGGTCCCAGTACTTTCTATCTGGATTATTAATCATAGTGAAATTTAATACTTGCGCCTTTTAATCTTCAAAATTTTCCTCACGAGGAGTAAATTGCTCTTCCCAACATCTGTGTACAGCCAGCCAAAATTGTTGCTATAGCATGAGAAATGCTCAGGCTCATATCAAAATGTCCTACATTGCAATCAAAGGGACAACTGCAGTTGGAAGAGTGAGTGCCTTATTTTCCAGTGGCTCCACTTATGAGGGAGGACTTTTATTTGAGAAATGGAGCCATGAGCAAGTTAACTGAAGCTCCCACAGCAGCAGAACGAGTCAGGCTAATGTCAGACTTCAGTTAAAGAGCACCCGGCTTCCTTGTAGCGCCTGCTGGTACATTGTTCTAGCCCTACAGTTAGGACTGAAGAAGGTAAACCTCAGCTGTGGGGCACTGAAGTAGCTGCTCTTCTCTGACCTACGGGAGAGCAGATGGATCTCTAGTCTGCTGTTCCTGCCCTGCCAGCAGCAGGAGGGTGCCAGCAATATAGATTCCATGTGCTCACCAAACTGGGCAAAACTGAGAATTCTGTCGTTTGGGAAATAACAGGTATTTCACAAAGGTTTCATTCTGAAAAATATAATCCCATTTGATTGTAACAATTTTCCTTTTCAGGTTAAAATCATTACACCATAAGTTTATCAGCTAATATTAAGTCCTTCACTGAATTTTTTCACGTGACTAAGAACAGCCTCTGTGGTTGGCAGGGGAACAATAGTGTGCCTGTCTGCTGTGGGTTAGCCCCAGCGGGTGAGTGTTAAAACCAAACCCTCAGTCCAGCATGAAGGAAAAAGGAAAATCAAGTAAAGCTGGCAGCCATCTGACTTAATCTCCCAGAGATTATCAAAGGTGACGTGCCACCTCTGAGCCCAGCCAGGGGCTTCCACTCTGCTTTCCGCCTTTTGTTTGGTGGGATGCCCCGACTGAAGATGGACAGGAAGAGAGATACAGTCACACATCATTCAAAACACTTGATAGAACATTAACAGCCACATGCTCAAGGAACACGGACATGAATATGCACATGCTGTATTACAGCCATGCCTTTAGTTACACACATCAACATTTTAAGGGAGGGAACCAGGAAGCTGCATTATGCATTCAAAAAGTGAAAATACTGTTTTATAAAAAGACATTGTCACATTTAAAATATTTCTCCATTCATCGATTATGACAATATTGTTCTTACACTGACATCATCTGTTGAAGGGTGATGTGCAGAGAGGTGCAGGCTGTCATACTCTTCACTTTTCAGCATGCACATGCCTTGCTTTAACAATGGTATCTCTTTTGTTTGTGATACCCTAAACGATCACACAATAATTACGAACACACAGGCCCTCAAGATCTTGAATTTAGTGGTCTCTTTCCTTCACACTGTTAGAAGTATTGAAGAGATTCTAAACCCAAGATCTGAGAAGACTGGGTGAATGAAAAGACACAGGTTAAATATACCCCTTTTAAAGAACAAAGTTCAAAGTAATTGTTTCCACAACCAATTACAAAAATAAAAGCTAGTAATCTTAGAACAGCCTAAACTTCCCTAGCGGTAGCAGCAGCAGCGGTTTAGGCTTTCATTTGTGGTATTTCAACAGTTTCAGCAATGTTTTTCAAGAGGTTTTAGTCACATCACACACACCAAGGCAAAACTTTCACTGAAGTTAACAGGATTCCCATAAAAATAAGAGAAAAGGGTACAGATTTTCATCTGCATGGTTTTCTGTATAACTCTGGAAGTAAACTCAAGATATTAGTCTTTGGAAGGGGTGCTGAGCTCTGACAAAGTGGCAGAGGTGAGACCCTATAGACAGCTGAAGCACCTCCACAAAATGAATGGGATTTTTCTACCAAGCTGGGAAAGAATCAGGAAAGACAAATCCCAAAGCAAGTAAGATTAAAAACACCCCTATAGTGTGACTTCTGCTTTCTAAGACAATTGTGACAGAATAATTATCAATGTAAATTGGCTAGAGTTTCATCACCCCAAAGGAGTTACATCATTTGCATGACATCACACCCATACCTCATTAAAATCAACAGAGAATGTCACATTCGTGTAAATTACATACATTAAGTATTTTTTCAACTTTATGTAATCTACTACTTCTAACCTTTTCTTCTCAGTTTAAATTTTACATTTAACTAATGTAATTATTTTTTGCTGAATTTAATGCATTCTCCAGCAATTTCTGGACAACGCTCACGTCAGAGACAGAAAGTGGGAATTTAGAGACAATCCTCTGCCCTTAGAAAACTAAAGATCAAAGTTGAGGAGACTGTGAACTTTCCTAAGTAAAGCAGACTAATCACATTTTCAAATCAATAATTGCTTCTTCTTTGGGCAATATGTTTACTATGGAAAATTACTTTTTAGATCTTTTCTATATCAGTATCGCATACCAACCTAAATCTGAACTTTAGTGGAGAGGGACTTGGGAAATTATTTTAATGTTGAGGCTAAAAATACATCACTAATACACCAAAAAAGGCTCAGATAAGGTTCCCCAAATCCTGAGGGCTTGAAGACTACTTAAATAGTTAGGAGGAATTAAACCCGGACTCTAGAGACAAAAAAAATCTGAAAGCATTTGCAGGAACTGAGGAAGCTCAGATGCCAACTCCATTTGCAGGATTAGAACATCAGCAAGAAATGCCGGACACGTGGTGGGAGCAGCACCACTGGGCACCAGTAGCAGGGCACAACGCTTGCTGTACCAGTAATATTTTTAAAAAAAATTCTTCCGCTTGCAAGCAGACACAGCAGGAGCACAAGGGATCATGCTACCCCAGAAAACAAATCTTCACACATACAGCATAACACAAATACTTGGCACTATACAGAAGTGATACTAACTTGGCAGCGGTGTTGGTTATGACCTAAAAGAAGAGAAAGAGAACAAACAACATCAAAACCAACCAAACAATAAAAGTCCATAGTTTTCAGACTGCAAAGGGCAAAATGTATTTATAGACACTTACTAAGGCTTTTTTCAGACCATCTACAAGTAAGAACAAAAAGTAAATGTATTACCCCAACATGATTAAGAAAGGAAAAAACGTAAGGATTATAGTTGATCCACTAGGATTTAGTAAGGTACCATGGCATTTTGGCTGACCCTTGAACATGATTTTATTGCTGTACATCCCTAAAAGTACTATTATCAAATGTATGGGGGGAGCGAGTGGAGGGAAGACAGAAGCATTTGCAGAGTATATTCTCATCTGAAAATAGAAAATGAGTGGTAGAGATTATATTCTTCTCTCAGATACTAAACATTCAGGGATGAAGTCTGTTCTCCTCAGACTGCCCTCAGAGCTGGTATTGCAAGATTGATTTTTTGGTCTTTTACATGCTGGAGAATATCCAAATAATATATTGGTAGATGTTTTAAATCTAAAACTAAGGAAAATGCCTTTGTATTTAAGAAACTGTTGGCCTAAATCTGACTGTACCTACATTATGCCAACAGTAGTGTAAGCCAGTTAATTTCAGAATAGTCATTCCTAATTTATTCCATGTGAAATGAAGCAAGTCCGTGCATTATGTGGTTTTTTGGATATCCATATCAGGATATTTTATTCCACCTACTATGTACATCTTATGAAAAAAACATATGTTCACGCTATATCCTGCTTCGCTGCATAAACAAGAACTGATGGTGGCTTGCACAGTACTTCCAAAGAAACCCAATACAAAACTCAACATAGGCCTTATGTGGGCCAAAGCTGGGGGCGATGAACAGATCAGACTGTAATATTACACTATTTGCTAATACCTCTTTCTGTTGATTGGATGAATAACATTAATGGGCTATGACATTTATTTTAACTTAGTTTTTTCAAAGCTTAGAATACCCATATTTTGATCTTATATTCTTGGGTGAAGAGTAATTAATCATATTTTGCGCAAAATAAAAAGGAAGAGAGTCCAGGATCAGTTAATAAACATTTCTTCTTATTTAGCTGCACAGAATGCTGTTGACAGAACTGGGCACTGAACCTTCCAGCTTGTTGCTCTAACATTTCTATTTGCTGCTGTTACATGTCTACAAAATACTGGGCAGCAATGTTATACTTTAGAGTGACATTCAAAGTGGATTTGTCTCCTGCTTTTGCCTCGCAGAACCTTTGATTTTATTGCATCTTTTTACATACAGTCCTTTTGCACTGGCTCATCCAGCTGCCTTTCTCATGATCAAAAACACTGTGAAGAGCCAAAGCTGCAGTAAAACCTTTGCCCTTCTGCATTTCCATGGAAAAGTAATCACAGATCACCTTCTGCAGTTACTGTTCTTCAGGCTCTCGGATTCAAGAATATTATTCTAACTTCACAAACCCTACATTAAGCCAAATATATCAGTCTGTTACAGGAACCAGTAGAGATATATTAGGAACAAGCTGTAGCCTGTAAGCACCTCAGTGATCCTATATCCATTTTAGGTATGTGCAGGACAGCTGGGCACTCGTTTACAACGAAACATGGGGTAATAAGTATCATTTTCTGAAGTGGACTCTGCTGCCTGCTTTAATCTTCTAATCCAGGCCTCTGCCTTACACATAAAATAATATTTAAAAGGCAGAACTACCATCCCTATCATTCCTAAAATCCCTTAATTAGAGGAACCACTTCTTTGCATATAAAAGTATGTTCAAAGACAAAAATCATTACGTGCACACACCAAGAACAGCTCAACAGCCACATCTCTCAGTAAAGATTTTTCAGATGTGAAGAAGCTACTACAGCTTCCTTCAAAAAGAGTAAATCTTTACTTCTTCTTATGTTCAGTATGGGATGAGAAAATTCTCTCCAGTTCAGAGCCACACAGTATTTTAGCTTGATTCTAAATACGGACATGTATGAAACACCCAGCTTGCTGCTCACAGAGGTCACAGAGTAAGAAGCCAGTAACCCAAGCCACCTGGCACGTACTTGTGGGACAGGTATTTACTGCCCTTGACCTACAACGTGAAAAATAACTTACACTGGAATGAAAAAGAACCACGTTACAAGCTATGACTCACTCTTCGTATTTATTAATACTTCCCTTTCAGCACATGAAGTTCCACACTCTTAACAGGCCACGTCTAATTTTCACCCTGGGCCAAGGTGATAAAGCTTTAATGTAAAAGCGTATCAGAGAAACAGATGCTTTGTTATTCTTCTCAGATCAAGGAAATAATCTCAAAATGAATTTTAGCTTTCTGATAGGATTTTCCAAAGGGTTTAGCTAAACCTCTAACAGCAATTCACACAATTAAATTTAAATCATTTAGTGAAAAGGACGACAAATTGACGTAAGAATTATACCTTAAGATCAACCCCCAAACCTGAATTTTCTTACAGCTTTTACCATACTGCTAAGTGCATGTTCACGAATGCGTAACAAATTCACTGTTTTGGAGCACCATAATTTCACAATCTTTATGCAGCCTCTCATGTTGTGCAACATGATAAGAATGTCCACAACAGAGTCCAGAGGTGATTTTGCAGAGCTCACAGTGCTTTCCTTTCACACATACCCACAATGAGACCCAGACTACCATGGATGATACAAGTCCCAAGGTAGTTACAGGTTCCATGTTACCCTTCACAGAGCAGTAGGAAACTTGCCTCTCGCTTCATGGGTAACACTCAAGTGGGAGTGGGAATGACAGGATTACTGAACTCTGAATTTTCTCTGCATATAAACAAGAGATGTACAATTCTCTAAATCTCAGAGGAATTACCTGGAAAGACAGATGGACTTCGTGGTTTTGGGCTCTTTCAACTTTTCAGATCGTTCCTGGGCTGAATTTTTTTAACAGAACATTTAGACAACTTTTCATAAATTTTCTTGTTTGTTATCAGTGCTACAGATATTGCAGGCAGATGGACAGCAATTCCCTAAAATACTCTTCAGACTAAAAAAAATAAATCTCAGATGGTTGCTCTAAGGTAGAACCTTGCTTTGTAATTCAGCGCGCTGCTGCAGGTGTGCATTAATGTGTACATATAAAGGAGACAGAAAACATGGAAAAGCAGCACAGTGAAGACAGTGAAGTATTTTTTGTAGGTACACCTTTTTTGCACCCCAACAATCACTGTCATATTATGTAGGCACAGTGCAATTCCAGTGCGATTCTGGAATCAACAGAACGGTTCACACTGACTTTGGTGAGTGATGGATGCAGCTGTGTCGTAATTTTGATAACAAGGAAAGCGTCACCCCCACCCCTGCAGATGTTAAGGAGGGTTGTGAAGATAGTGGGAGAAAGATAGTGAGATATAATCCCAGGAAACTCTGCCCATTGAAATAAGACAAGGATTAGTTTTTTCTCAGGAAGACTGTAAATTAAGAGAGAATAATTCTGAGACTTATTTTGCTGAACATGCTTGCTAACTGAAATTATTTTCTTTTAAACACTAATTGCCTTTCTTAATTATGCAGTATGAGGAGGGAGGATAGGATTTTTTCAGATAAATTAATTAGGATTGTTATTGCCGAGTGCTCAAGAGAGTTACAATGAATCATCTAAACTGCTTGAATCATCTAGAACATGTATATATGCTCTTTTATAAGGGTGACATATCCTTGCTTTGCTACAACTTAAAAACCCTTGGTTTAACTCTTGCAAAGAGCTTCTGCAATGTCATATTAAGTACCTGAAAATATCATTTGCTATCAGACCTCAAATGGATTGTTTGGATTTTCTGTTTTATCTCATACAGCCAAGTCCCTAGTGTCCAAAGTACAATTTTCCCCATATTCATAATAAGAAATTTATCTTAATTTTAAATAAACACAAATAAACAAATGAGAGATTTGCTTGCAAAATAATACATGAGGGCAGAAGAATTAGGAAAACATGTTTCTTATTGCTTTTTCTCATGTATTGTAGCCCAAGCTCCTCACTTCACAAACCTACCAATAAAACAGTTACCTGCAATAGAGTAACACTGAAAGCCATGACAGCATGGGATTAAATTATCTGGGTAGTATCTAGAGATCATTCCTTCATTCCTTTTTACATATAAGTTACAAGTAAAGCTAACTGATGTGAGACAATGTTGAAACCAGAGGACTGAAAATATTGCAGTTTTGACCCATTTTGCCTGCGAAAGCCAATACATTAGGGAAGGAATTATAGCAGGACACTCCAGTAGACCAGCATGTCAGATTTGCTGGGCAAATAGGAAAGTACATAAGATGAGATCTATTTTATAGCAGCTTCTATAATGGCTGACAATGATAGTTGGTTCTATGAGACTACATGCATTTAAATCGCTAAGTGCTGGAACCCTGAGATGATCACAGCTACTTCAGTCATAGTGTTCCTCCTCATGCTCTGATGACTATTGCCAATCCATAAAGCAATTCAGATACCAAAGACCAAGAGTTATTCTGTAATGGTACTGTGTATGTGTTTTGGGGGGTATTAGACTATTTAATGGTTGTTTCAGACCTTAATCATGATTACCAGACAAACGCACAATAGGGTAGGTATTACTATATTCATTTTTCAGCAAATATATTACTTATTGAAATATTAAATATTTTATCATGTTACCTACCCTCTAGGAAGTCCGCCTTCCGAAGCCCTTCGGTTGAGACTTAATTTATGCATCTCAGCCATTTCCCTGAGAGTCTCTGCTGAGTAAAGGCCAATAGGGTTGTTATACTGCCTTGCAGGGCTCAGCTGGTGTGAAGGACTATTGCCATCAGCCAAAACAGGGCTTAGCTTTGAACCTAGGTTACTCTTGGCAGGTGAAATGTCAGGAGTCACAGACTGAGAGGACATGGAAGATCTAACTGTGGTAGTCTTTAAGTAGGAAGAACTATTTGAAAAGCTGATCTCTTGCTTGTTGAGGTAGCCTGAAAACGTTCCATTGGTTTCTAAAATACTACCCATAGGCCCAGTCGCCGTGTTAGTTAGAGGACTGAAGGTTGTTCTGTTGCCATTGATTTCCCAAGCAGGTTCCTGTAGTAGCAAACATGCAGGCCAAGAAAAGAAAAAAAGAAAAGAGCAATCATAGAACACATGCAAAAATAACATATTTGCAATTACTGCTTTCTAAACATATTGATAAACTTGCAATAAATAGATTGGAGCCAAAGCATCCAACCTTTCAGGGAAGATTTTTAACAAAGAAATGCATTGCTTCAAAATAAGGGAAGCAAAACATTCTCAAGCATTTTTTTACTGGTTTTTAGTTGAAATCAATAAATAAAGCTTAACATTAAAAGAGCATTTGCTAGTAGACAACCTCGTAGCAATAATTTTATAAAGACAACACTGTCCATTAACTTCTAGGATAATTAAGAAATCTTAAAAAAAGTCTTGAGGTCAGAATCACTTGAGATAATACACAAACATAAAAGTCAATGCCATTATTATAAAAAGATAACCACACCATTCTATTTTCCATGAGTACGTCAGGTTATTGAAGCCCACACATTGCATTGCTTTCATAGGCTCTGGTTCATGCTAATTAGGCCATGCAGAATGGTTAGCAGACAGACCAAGAAGACTTGAGAACAGGTACAGCTCAACAGATAGGATGCTTCTATTCTCACAATTTCTGCACAATTTCCACTGGAAGGAATGTGAGCATGAGTATGTAGATGATGAGTGTGTGATCTTACAGTCACATCCCAGATAATGTTTGTAACAGGACAGCAGGTTGGATTGTCTTAGTCCAACTCACAGGAATCTCTCCTACAGTAGCTGTACCCAGAGAAGTCTGTGCTGATGCTCAAATTACAAACATTCTCCCAAAACCTCATTCTGGTAAAATGCAGTACTATGTTTCAGTTTCATAAATGATTTGCTATTAATGCAGCTTACTGAAACCAAAATCTAAGGTAGTATCAAAAAGAAGAGTACTGCTTTTTCAGCAGCACAATGCAGGAAATAAGTTGTCACACAAGTTCTGGGGAAGTTTCATGTAAAACTTCTGTGCCCATGTTGCCTAAAGCACCCTATCCCTGCTTGAAGTTCTTTCTGGTGCAACACCACCTAAATCCCTAGGACTGCAGGGCACTCAGTGCTTTGCGGGAAGCACAGAGCACCCTTAGGGTTAAACTGCCTCTTTCCCTTCCAGCTACCGGCAGCGTGCAGTGACTACAGCTCTATGCTTTTTGGAAGTCTGCCTACCTGCAGTCTGGACAATTTTATCAGAGAGGAATACAAACTTCACTTTCTGGAGGGCATTTTATACCTTTACTCTCAGTTTTCTTATTTTTTAACTTCTAAAGGCTCAGTGACTGGAACATGAATAGCAAGATTCTAATATTGATTATTTTTAACATATCTTTAATGTTTTCTTTTGGAACCTAGCATTCTGAGGGCTGGAATTCATCAGAATATGTTTTAAAATAATAAATTTTATAATTTCAAACGCTGTTTTATTCTTCACTTCTGTTCGTCTGTAGTTATGTGCTTTGGATTAAAAAAAAGTCAATCGCTGAGATACCCAACAAACTATTTGAACGTTTGGCAATTTACAGATTTCTCTAGAGCCATAATATCACTTTCTAGTTCATCTCAGAACCTCCTGGCTCCAGCCTAACTTGGGCTATATTGGTTTTGCTACAGGAGAAGGATCACTTCAGCCTCTCCCTCTGGACCTAGATATGCTGCAGCCATAACTGGTACCCAGATGCTGTGATGCTCACAGTTAAGAGGCCCACCAGTAACGCTGGCAGCATGCTGCAGTCCAGCTCTGGGGGACAGGGACAGGCAGGGGACATTATCCTGAAGAAGGGATGGAGCCCACAGTCTGCCCTCAATGAAAGCCACTGTAAGAGCAGGTGGTGGGCTGCAGTGACGTTGTACCTCATTTCGGCTGACACTGCTCCAATTGCCATCTTAACATCTTACACGCATCTCCCCCATAGCCTTGCATGAAACATAAGCCTGAGAATAATTTGACCTCTTATTTTCTACTTTTGCTACTACTGGTTATCATTAATATCATTTACTGATTTCAATACTAAGGTTCACTAGAAAGATATTTTATACTCTCCTCTTGGATTTTTCTATATTGCATATTTAAGTTTAGGGAGATTACATTTGAAAAATTGAGATATTATGGCTTGATTAATTAAAATTAATTGCAAAAAAACACCCTAAAGGTCTAAGATATAATTAATCATAACATTAAATACATTTAACACACTTTAAATCAAAAATGTGAGGTGGATAAAATGAACTGAGGATATTTTTCTTAGTAGTAAACAGGAAGTGATTTTAGCTGGCATTAATAGCTGCCTGAGGCTGTGGAAATAATCCTAAAAGCGTTTTTCAGACTCTGCCTTTTTAAATAAATACACTTGAATTACATCCTTCAGTCATAACATGCCCTGACACAGAAAACAGCAACCAACCAATCTTTTAGTGGCCAAGTCTAAGCTTCCAAGCATTATTAAATAAACTGAAAGCAGAGATTCTCTCTAAAAATATGTTGTAAGAGAGGCACAAACACACAAGGTCACGTTCCTAAAATGTCACCAGTTGTGCAAATGAGTTGTACATGCTAGCAGAGAGGGACAAAAAATATTTTTTTGAAAAAATAATACAGAGGCAATAGAGAAGAAAAAGAATAGGCCAGAGTTATAGTTAGTTGTTACTCTGAAAACTCTGTGGCTTTTATCTAAGTTAACTGTGGGTTTCCTTTCTAAACCCCATGATAAAAGGACATGCAAAGAGATCTGATTATAAACTATTAGTTTGAACTGCTAATGAGAGAAATGCCAGATAATTCTTTAATTCTAATGCATTTTCATAGTTTTGGTGTTACTGGACACTAAGAGTAGGCAAAGGGAAAATTATAGGACCACCATAAAAAATGATGGTTGATGATTTTGCTCACCTTTATGACATGAATGATGTTTTAGTTTCAATCCTCAAACAATTTCTAGCTGGAGTACCCTCATGCTGGCAACTCAGCACTAGAATTCCCAAGAACCCAGCAGTGCAAGGTTAGTATTTTCCATTTAAGTTAATATTCACGGTAGTTTTAAGGTAGGTGTTTTCCCTAGGGAAAGGGATGAAACAAGAAGTGACTAAGAAAGCAGCTGTGTAACTTCTAAAGAATTACTGCCCAATCAGCTTATTTAGCTCTTTCCTTTTGTGATAGACAAAGAATCTCTCATGTAGTTTATTCCCAGTAGGATATTTTGGAATTTTTTTTCCTCCAGTTCAGTGGCAAAAACAGATCAATGCAGCATTTCTGAAACCATTTCTGAATGTGAAGATCAGGTTTCTCATACTGAGCAGCCGCACGGCTCTTAGCATTACATCACATGAAATGCAGCCAACAGTAACAAACATTCCCCTGTTTCTCATCTCTCTCACCCCATTCTGCCTCCCAGACTATGTGGCTGGAAAAGCAAGTGAGCATCTCAAACTACACAAGTCTGATGCTACACTTCAGCCGACCAGAAGAGGAGGCTCTGACACTGAGCAATGGGCTCCTTCCCTCCAGAAAGATGCTGTGATCCTGCAGCAATCCCTTACTACAAGAGGAAAATTGTGCTTTAATTTCCCAGTGTGCTGTCAGGGAATGAGCTTAAAATTGATAAATGTAGAGGAGTCTCAAACATTTGGGAATAGAAAGAAGCTACGAATCAGCTCAATTTCCATTCTGAAATATTATTATTATTTTCTTTATAAATATTCAATTTCTATGGAAGGCGAATGCTCCTTCTTATCTGTCAGAGAAGCAAGAAACAAATCGTCTTTATTCCACTTCTGCACTTCTGGGAGAAGAATTTTAATGCTATATTAATGAATTTGACCTCTCAACATGCCCAAGAAGCAGCTGTTGCTTTAAACTTTTTATAGAAACAAGGAAATGGAGGCACTATGGCATTGAATGACTCTGCTCGAGGAGTCCAACAAACAACTTCTGGCTCAGCCAGCTCTTCCATCCTATGCTTTACTTACAAAGTCAATCATCTCTTCATCTACTTTCTCTCAGCCACACAGGTTCCCAAATTTGGCAGGAAACAAATCATAAGCATTAGGAGACCCTCAGTGAGACTCTGAAATAAGTGTGTCCAGTACTGTTTCATAAAAAGGATTAACACAGTCATATTATTAAAATTAAAGAGGCTGTCTTAATACCTTTATGCAAAGGACAAATGTTAAAGGTATGCTTAGTCTTAAAGCTTCAGCTTGAACACTTTGAACTGCACTGAGCTGAATCTTCATCTCTGTTGTGCCCCCCCTGAAAAGCTGTGGGAACCCACTGACAGCTTCGTTCCAGTCCTTGGACTCATGCTTACTCTTCTTGTCATTTGAATGCTTTCAGCATTAGTTATGCCCTTTCTTCCAGCTATGCCACACCTGTGCGAATGGCTTGACTAAATCTTTTGACTAAATCAAAAAGATTTGACTAAACTAAATGCAAATTGTTTCCAGTTTGAGTCTAATGTCAGATAATGAGATAGCGCAACTGCAAATCAGTCAAACTTTTATTTCCAGTAATAACCCTACAGCTCAGTTGATGCTATACTTATGGTTACAGAACTTGTATCATCCATAACTTTGATAAGCTCAAGAAAGTAAGCAGAGAATGTGCATTACTTGCAGAATGTAGAAAAAATTCTACCCTGGTGAAGAACTCTGGGGTTTTTATACCTTCCTTATATCTTTGTAAAAGAATGTATGCTTGTTTTTCTAAAACATAAAAAGCCATGACCACAGCAGTCAAAGAAGAAATACATGCTTGAAAATTAGCGGAAGCTGCAATGAGATCAGCAATAATGTACAAGAGAATTTATGGTTTAAACTAGACACTGAACTTGCACATGCAGATTTTTAGCTAACATTGCCATGCCTTAACCTTGACCCAGAGAAAGGTGAGAAAAACTTCTCTCGACGTTTGAGGACAACACTGTTGTGATTGTCTTGTAATGTAGTTTTTTGCTGTTTTTTGAAATGCAATTGAATTTATTTCATGTGAACCATCAGAGTCTAAACACTGTCAAGCAGTGAGGTGAAGGTGACAGCTTCTGCCTATGTGTCACGGAATTCTTCATTTCTACAGTGATACTGTTACTAGAAATAATAAAGGGATAAGCAAAGAAACCTTGATTTTTAAAGTATATTTACTGTAACATACCTTATTGCAACATCCCCATAGCACTGTTTGTATCACTAAAGACTTTCTATTCTGTATTTTGAGACTTCTCCAATGGTTCAATGCCTTCATTCCCTTCCAAACCACGCTCAGAGAAGAATTTTTCTTCAGTTAAAAATTACTGTTGTCTACCAGCATATACTAGTGACACAAATGTCACTCTTCTTGACCTGCAAAGGGCCCCCCTCTCCAGCACTCTACTGTTACCTCTTCCCGTTAGGCCAAAGACCCTACATCTAAGACGACCTTTCTGAATGCTGCTAGATACTCCGTTTCCCACCATACCTTCTCTCCTAGTTGCCACCCTTTTCCTCCAGAAAGGCTCCAGTAAATGTCTTTTCCAGCTGCAAGTACTGCCTGTAGCCCATTCAGAATAGGCTGCCTCCAACAGCTCCTCGAAACCTTTCCTAAGCACCCATGCACAGAATGCTTAAGTGTGAGACAACATGCTACTGAAAAAGGGTTGAGTCCTTTGAACCTCATCTCTCTCTGAAGGAGACTTTATAGCTTTCATGCCAAAGGCACTTTTAGGACCTTTAAAAAACACACAAACATAGTTTGTGGAGTTAACTTTTCTATAAGATAGATAGTTAAGGGAGAAAAATATTTTGTGTGGTAAACAGCTTTGAATACCTATGGCAGTAATTTTAAAATTGACACTTTCCAGGGAAGAAATGCACCTAATGCAGTCACGAAAATAAAAGCTTAAAATAAAAAATAAAGTCAGACTTGTGCTGGTGAATAACTCTGAAGAGACATGTCTACTTGCTGCCCTGAAAACTAACAGCATTCTGTGTAGTTCTTGAGGGAAAATACATACTCTCTCCTCCTTCCTGTCCCTATTACTTTGTTGGTGCAGTCGAACAGCAGTCTAATGAAAAGAATGATCCATCATTTTTGTTCTAGGAATTTCACAGTACTGTTTGGTGACTCTTCCAACAACATTCTCCAAGATAACTTTTTCAAAATCACAATATAAGCAGAAACAACTCTGAGCAAGATAAATTCTTAATTTAATCTTTTTTTTTTTTTTTACAAGATCTGGAGTGAAATAACATTATTTCTCTCTCGATTAATACATGGGCCAGACAAGTTAATTTGAAATTTAACAAAATAAAATGGAATCAAGTTATTCTCCCCAAATGATTCTCTTCTGTTAGTTTGAACATATTTGCAGCGATTACAGGGATGATGTTACCTTCTGATCTCTGGATTTGGAAAGCATGTTGTTTATAAAAATTACTAAAAATTGGTCTATGGAAGGCAGAACTGCCAAAACCAGTAGAACGCGACCTAATTCCCCATGTATTTCGATCTTCACTGTTTCTTATTTATATTCATGCTAGGAATGAAACTGGCACTCACAGAAGGGGTAAAGTTGTAGCAATGGAGATTTTACCTTCTCTCTATTTATCTAATTATATGCATCAGCAATAGAGATGTCCTACCCAGGGGTTGAGCCTAAGGACAAATACCATCTTCGAGGTATCCTTGCTGCTCCATGCCTCCAAAAATACAGATGATGAGTTGCCAGGTACAGTCAATGAATGTTCTAATAGGAACATTTATTTTATGGAAGATGACAAGCTTTGACAACAGAAACCAAGCCATCCATTTCCTCTGCTATTTGCAGTTACTCATTAAATTGACTTAACCTCTATATTTGTTATTCTCATGTTCTTTTAAATAATGTGACAAGAACGCAATATAATGCAAGCTTTCAAATGCCCTAACGTCCTCTTTCCAAACCAGTGTCTTTTCAGCTGTAGTCAGGATTTTGATACACTGAGGCACAGCCTAATGGTCTTTCCCCAACAATCTACAAAAGCAGATGTATATTTTAAGAATTTTTGGTGGCCTCTTGTAGCCTAGATGAAAATAAAGTGCTCAGAATGGGTTAGACCAGATCACATCAGAGGATAGCTGGATGCTTTGGTTCTGCTACTCAGAAATTAGCAACATACACTGCGTTGTGGCAGTTTTGCTGCCTGTGCATTCATTCAATGTTTACTTATTTGGGGTGGGCAAAAGCTATTTCCTGTAGGTAATAAATAGGTATTTACTTTCACTGCGGTAAATAAAAATGATATTAACTCTGGCTGAGGATAACCATGTCACATACCTTCTGGTGGGGAATTACAGCCCTGGGAGAGTCAATTCTGGGTGCTGTGGTTGAAACTGGCACTGGACGTTTAGATCTGGGGACCCGAAAAAAAAGAAAAAAGATTAGCAATCTGGACTCCTAATTTTTCAGCTTTAATTTCATGTGAAAATGCTGCTTTATCAGGAGTAAAAGCTAAGCATAGTCTAGACTTTTTCTACTGATCATCGTGCTTTTTCTATATCCTCATTTACAAAGGTCTTAAACGTGAGAAAAAAGTTTGATATAGTTTCTCCAAATGATGAAAAGCGACCAGTTACAGAAGCAGCCTCTGACTTGGGAGATCATCCATTTTGCAGTACTTTGTGACAAACTGCATTTTCACAGATGACAATCAGCCACAACTAGATAAATTCGGGCTTGGGCAGCACTCTGGAAAAAGGAACTTAGATAGGTTTTAAAATGCAGAGGCTAAACCTCGGTACTGAAGCATCTCAAGATCAACTCCTGAAAATATTATTATTTAATAGCTTAAACTGTAGAGCAACTACCAGAATTTAAACCTCTCTGCAGGAAGAAACACAGGCTTCATTTCAGACAACTTAGTTTCAAAGGCAGCAGATCACTATTGCATTAACCACACTCCACTCCAAATGTCTGCCTTTCACCTGTATTTGACAAACATACGTACTTGATCATTTAAAAACCAAAAATAAACCCCACTACAATGCTTTCAGAAAACACAGTTTGTCCTTCCATTGGAACATAACAAAGAAAGCACAGTGACAAACGCTGACTGAAGCACTCTAGGATGTCCAGGTAAGTGAAGAGGTATTTGTGGGAGTTGTTGTGAGAACACTCCCCTGAAATCTTTCCAGTACACATGGGATCACCAGAGAAAATGAAATGAAAAATGTAAAAATAGTCAAAAGAATCAGAATTATACAAGTAATATCCTATTGCCAACCTACAGATCAGGATTATGCCCAGAATTCTCATCTTTAGAAAGTACATTTCAAAAATTAGGGGAGGTACAGAAATGAAATAAAAATACTTAAAAGCATACAAATCAAGGAAAAGTGACCGAGATATTTGGAATTGTTTGCTTTAGACAGGAGATGAATAAGGGAAGACATTACAGAGGCTTAGAAAATAATGAATGGTAGAAAAAGGGAAATAAGGCCATGTTCCTGGACATTAAGTGAAATTGAAAAGACAACACATATAAAATTGATAAAGGCAATCCTTTTTTCCTAGAGTACTTGATTAACCTGAGGTGAAACTCATTGTTACAAGACATCATTGAGACTATGAGAATAGCAGGATATCAGAAAGGTTTAGGTATTTGTACTTACAACAAAAACCTCGACAGCTGCTTTAGATTGGGTAAAAATAAGGAGCAGGTTCTCATTTTTCATGGCACGACTTATAAGACTGATAGTGGAAGACCTTCTGTGCTAGGTTCATTATTTTCTTACTGAGGGCTGTGTTGCACTTTCCTCTGAAGTACCTACCAGTGGCATCTATCAGAGTCAGAAAGCTGAGCTAGACAAAAACCGGGCTCACCCACAGGGGCAATCCCTGCATTAATACCTAGCTTCACACTGAGCTCCATAAGTAGCTTTAGTCGCCACACATAAAATATTTCCATAAGCAGGAGCAAACAAACAAAAAAAAACTTGGGAAAAAGGAGCAATCCTTACAGGAACTGGAAGATTTCCACATAGAAGATATGGAAATCATGCCACTTTGAGAGCTGAAAACAAAGATGATTTAATAGATGCCTACCTCACAATGAGATACTATGAAAATGAACACATTTTGAGGAGACAATGAAAACTGGCATTTTGTTAAACAACAGGTAATTAACTTGTGAAATTCACTGACAAAGTATTCTTGAAACAAGAGGCTAGAAAATTGTAGAAGGCACTAGCGTTGATACTCACAGTTGGAATACATCACAATATACTCCCAAAGACATAATTAGCAGAGAAATACATACCTCCAAGTTCTAAGAACAAGAGCTAATCACTAACTGCCTAGAACAAACTTTCCTTGAGTGAGTTACTAACTGATCTTCCCTCAGGAGAGAGTGCCGAACCCTTCCTCCAACCGGTTTAGCTTAAAAAGAGAAACAATAAATCATATTCATGAGACAGGCACATGTATCATGAAAGGCAGCCAAAAAGAGAAAGAAAAAAATAAATCAGCTGCAGCCCAGAACACAGTGAGAGTTGCTGAAAATTGACTGTGACAACTTATGAACAGACAAAGATTTAGGGGGAGATTCTGATCCTCCTTCCATTACTGTCATTTCTGGGTACACTCAGTTCTTTCTCTGAAGTTACGTGGTGGGACCTGGCCATACTCGAGACCGCAGCCACGCAGAGCACACACTAACTGTCCCCTCTGCTCTCCTCGCTGATTATGAATTGTAGTGCCAAAGCTGCTCAGCATTGTAAATGTTGTTTGTCAGGCACAGAGGTAGAGCAAACAACCATATACTCACTGCAGGTTTGGTGCATAACTGGAAAATATTTGTATTGCTGCAAAGGAATTTATTTACCAGGCTACTCCATCACTTCTGTTGTTTATTGTATGTCTATTTTTCCTCACTCATCACCTGACCACAGAAGATGATGTCAAAAAACTGTATTTCTTCCGTGTTACTGATAAGCTACATCTGTCATTCACAGTGCTATCCAACCAAGATTTTTATTTCACACTGACTTTGAGATTTCAAGATGCTACCTTAAAACAATGAGGTTCCTACATAACTCTGCCCTGGATGTTTATAGCTTTGATATTTAAAAGCAGAATGATAAGGTTTGCTAGATTTAGCAGAAGCTTGCACCAGAGAAAAGGGCAGAAGAGGTGAAGCCAATTTGTGAAATGGAAGTGTATGCACTACAGAATAAAGTGATTATTTACATAAGAGGCATTACTCCTCTGGGAAAAACATCTGCAAATTCAGGACAATTTTTTTCCTCCTTCTCTTGCTAGACCAATGAAATCCTGCAGCAATATAAGTTTGCTTTTCAAGTGATGGTGGTGCTGTTGTAAACCTGTGTGTCCAGGTTTACATTTTAATCCATTGATTGCAAAATTATTTTAATCCAAACACTCAGGGAGTATGCTTGCTTAGTAGGGCTATGAGGAGGATGAAAGTCCAGATTTCACAAATGACTGATAATTTTGGATTTGATGTTGAAATGTTCCATCAACATTGTTTCTCTGAGGCAATTAATTTGATTTCAACTTTTAGACATTTTCTTCTACGTTTTCAAAGTTAAAAATGGAAACAAAAACCTCATTTCAGAATGAAAACTTGAAACAGTTTTAATGATTCATCATTCTGGTATTTTTTTAATTCTCCTTTTCACAGATACACCTTCCCTCCCCCTCAGTAGTGGTTCTCTTTCTTAATGAAGTTCAAAACCAAGATAGGTGTAGTTTTGCAAAGCAGTTCCATTTTGATAGCACTGCTGATATCACTGTCAAAGTTTCTACTTGTTCCCATCTACCTAAATATATCTTTAATTGAAGAGCACTTGACTTCAATCCTGGCATTTTTGCACTCAACAACAAAGGTTCATTAGGAGTCAACTGCACTAAGGGGAGCTGCCTGCCTAAGGAAGGGCTGCAAAAGGGTTCTGTAATGAACTATCAGTTTAACCCGTGTCCTCAGGGAAGCACAATACTGCACTTGCAGAGAGGTGACATGATCTAAGAGATAATAGCTCTTTTTCATCTTTATGTGGCTTTTTTATCTTTCATATCTTCACCAGTCAATGTCTGTCTTCTCTTTTCTAATTCTTAGGACAGCTAAAATCAACATTTATTTTCTTACAGTAAGCTTCTGCTTTCATTTTATTGCACATGAGCATTTATTTATACCTTGTTGAGCATCTTAATAATTGTATCTTAAAATTTCAACCATTAGAAAATGAAAAGGGGTCAAGTGCATGGAAACATAATAAACCAGATTAGATTAGGGTTAGAAATGCCAAGAAAACATTTTACATACTTTACTTATTACCTAACTGAAATGGAGTCATTCTGGAGCGGAGTGGGTGAGTACGTAGCAGGACGCAAAACAATAGAGCACGTAGAATTGGGCTCCTGATATATATCTGTTTTAATGCAATAATATTCCTGACAATTTGGCAGGAGCAGGGCGTGGGAGAGGAAGGGACAGACAAACATTACTCATGGTTATCACTTTGAGGTATCTATTTAATAAGCACTAAGATCAGTAATGTGTCAGTTAAATCTTCAGCTAAACAGTGAATTAAGTAGCCAAACAAGCTTCTTCTTGTTGGTAAGTCTTGCACAGAGAATCTCAAGTCTCGTGATATCATGGCTTAATTCTCTAAGCCCTGCTGTGGGGCACCAGCAAACAGTCTTGGTGATTCCAATGGGAATCACAAAGACAAAACCCTGAACGTTTCACAGTACTTCAAATATAACTGCCATCACTTTGGGGCTAGGATGAGACCTACTTTCCCTCTCTCAGGATATCCTCTGTGCCTGCAATAAAATTGAAAAGTATTTCCATCAGCAGTTTTGCCCTCTCTATATCAATGGCAAATGCAAATACTAGCATTTGGCTGGGTGACTGATTTGTTAATTATTTCCCTGCATTGTGCTGCACTCGGATTGCAAGACAGGCAATTATGCTTTCCAGACCTAATGTTCATACCCACAGCAATATATGGACACAAACTTCTTATGCATAAATGGCACCAACCTAAAGGGAAGCTGCTCTCAAAAAAATCTATGAAAGAATTTGTTTGGAAGTACATAATACCCATTTTCCCTTAGAAGGGATCTGAGTCAGGGGCAGCTGCAAACATTATGGGATAGAAAGGGAAAGGAAAAAGGGAAGGGGAGGGGGAGGGGAAGGGGAAGGGAAGTTCTTTTGTTTTAAGCTTAAATATATTTTACTAGTTTTTCACCCATAGATTATAATCTCGATGCTACTTCCCTGAATTTTTAATGTTAACCTAATCTAAATTCACATTTGACTTCAGATTTCATTGCAGAAGTTTTGCATATCTTTTCTAGTTATCCATAGGAACTCAATTTGAATAGCACGGGATTCACAAGTAAAATCTATTTAACTAGACTGAAATAGGATTCTATTGGAGGGAGGATATGTGTCCTTCTCACTCTCCTCATTTACATGTTTTCCATGGCTATTACCAATCAAATAAAAGCCTCAAATGTTCCTCTCAATGTTTGCTTTAAAATAACAGCAGAAAAATTAAGGTGAATAGAAGCGGTACTTTCAGCACAGTGCAGGCAAAACCACAGCACTTCAAATACTCAGAAATATATAAATAGGTATTGACTACAAATAGGAAGCCACTATTCTACCTTAATACTAAATTGCCTAAATGCAGAATTTGGATTGCCTAGCTATAGAGAATGGTGTTACAGAACCAAAAGCGAGAAGCTGAAATACAATCAAAATTATCAGAGAGGGATCAAAGCTTAATGGTATATAACCTTCTGATATAGAGTCTCACTTGAAATCTCTAAGTTCAGCATAATTATTTATTATTAATGATTTCATTATTATATTGATTATTTATAATTACTGAGAGATGTTGAAATCTATTGAAGGTAAACATACAAATAATAAAATAATTTGTTGGTTTAGGAAGAGCAGAAACAAATATTTGGGTTATGAAATAAGCTAAAGTCTAGAGCAAAGAATTATTAATAAAGAGCAGAAGAGGCACTGAATAAAGACTCAGTGTTTGTATGTAGCCTACCATACTCTGGTCTTGAGATGTGACAACTCTCCCCAGTAAACATAATAAATAACAATTTTGAAGAATCACATATCAAATTATTATTCTTTAGCTGAAAAAGATCTGAAGTTAACCATAGTGATTTCCCCTGTTTAATTTTTGCCTGCCATGCAGGTAGCATACCTGAGACTTAGACTACCCTGATTCAAGTATCATGAGACTCCATCACAGTCCTGTAACTCTTGTCTTCTTAACAGCTTCCTTAAGGGTGAAAGTCATTCAGGTACAGGTTTCAGAGCAGCACTGGGGACTGCTGTAGAGCATCACCCTAAAGAGCCAGCTCCAGGATCAGGGAATCACGGCCGAACTTCAAAGATATGATTATTCACCAAAAAATAAAATAAAGCTTTGTAACTTCCTTCTCTTCATACAGAGGAGTTCAAGTGTTGTCCAAATCCAAACAGATTTTTAATACTATGCAGAAGTAGTCTATTTTCCCCCCTGCCACTCAACGTTTCCTAAAAGCAAAAGCCTAACTCATGATACTTTGAGCATCCTGACCACAAACTACTTTCTTTAGTTTCCTGAAGCTGTCAATGAAGCATATTTACTTAGCTGATTTTCCTGTAATTCCTCTTACTTGGGATGTGGACCTTACAGTGCGCCACATGGCTTTTAGAGCATTTCTAATTGACATATATAGGAGAGAAAAATAAGTGAGCGTGGATAATTAGATCTTAACTATAGTCCACCTCATTTAGGCCTTCACTTTTTCTGTTTCCAAGCTAAAACACTTCAATGAGCTTTCCATTAATGCCTGTATCTGAGAGACTTCTACTAGAAACATGACTCCATGTCTTAAGACTGCTGAGTCAAGAAAGTTAGCCAGGACTTGTCAAAAGAATTTGTTTCCTTTTGAGGTGCTCAAGTGCTGTTTGAAGCTGTTATTACAGTAATGCAGAAACACCACAGGGCAACAGACACCAGCCAGGGAGAGCACAAAGAGGTGGCCAACCCCTGAAGATGCCTGAAAGCCAGGCAAAGCAGACCTTGGTGTATCTCTGCTCTCACTGTAAGAAACAATGGGACCAGCAATAATTAAGATTTGAAAAAAAAGAATGAGGCTTGCCAGCTTTTAGAGTGGCTGGTGGGCAAGAAAGGCCACAGTAAAAAGGATCCAAAGGAAACTACAAATATCACATGCACAAACAACGCATTACAAGATTGATCTAGTAACGCCTTAGTATTTTACCTGATTGAATGATTCCCCATTCCACTTCTTAAAAATACTGTATCATCCATTCCAATTAGCTTCAAGTGTGTAATTTACATTTTGACATGACCGTGCTTAAGCTAATCAATGTTAATCAATAAGAAAAGGTCCCGTTGTGACCTTCCTGTCTACTGTAACATTTTGGGTAATGTATCGACTTCCTCATTGCAGAATGCAACCAGTAACTGTTTGTCTGAAAGATTACAACTGTCATATGTATTTAGTAAGTTGTGTCAGCCCATTGACTCTGGTGAGATGTGCCCATGACACCCATCTTGACCTTTCCATGGTGAGTGCAATATAATATATGAAAGGATGCACATGCAGATTATCTTTAGCTCATCCAGAGAATATTTCTTAGCCAAATAAAACGATGATTTTTTAACCTCACCTCTAAGCTGGTATCTGGTGGAAAAAAAAAGTGATGTGCATTCTGAGAACAGTTCTAATCCCTAAATTGAATCTTGTTGTAATGAAAACTTCAGTGCCCTTTAAAGCCTTGGCATATATCCACAGTTTCCAGGCTCTTTTCTAAAACTAACAAGGACACTTTATGCAGTGAGTGTAAATAGCAGTCCACTCAATTAAACTCCTCATGTAAGGAATATATTTATTGCAGTGACTGACATTGATATTTTATTTCATTTTCCATGGAAAAAGCAGCTCATTAATTTTAACAGCATTAAATATTACGACCCAAAGACACCAACTTGCAGCCCTGTTCAAATGCTAGCCTGAAATCTATTAACAAATCCTACTGTCCTCTCATACCTGCACACAGAGACAACTGGGCATGCAATTGGATTCACCTCTATTTCACAAGCAGTGTGGGAGGACCACCTCTCTCAGCAATACATGGCAGTTTCCTTAATCCACTAGTACAACATGTCTTTTTAAATGCTTTGAGCACACAGCATTATCAGAAGTTTGTGGAGGAAACCTTGGCTATTGGAAGCAGATGGCTCTCAAAAGTCACATGTTTAAGCAAAATAAACTAACTAGTGTCACATGTCACATCCAAGATTAGTGTTCCTCTACTTTTTCTACTGATCTGCTTAAAATTTTGAATTTATACACACTGTGATTCAGTAAAGCACATAAGCAGCTGTTTGACTACTCAGCTTTTCTTATCTTTCCAAAGGTAGATTTTTGAAATACCTCTCCTGTATAAAGGTCCATGCAGTTATTTACAGACTAAGGTGCTCACTGAGTGAATCTGGGAGAGCTCCAACATAGACTGTCCACATGGTTACACATCTCAGTACTTGGTCCAGTCTAGAACATAATTATTCCAGTGAACATCACACGGAATATCTAACATTGCACCAGCTTTAAATTTATTCCTGTCTGTTATTTAGCCACTAATTTCTTAGTTTAACCTTTAAATCCTGCTGTGAATGATACTGGCGTATTTAAACATTCATATCCTTAGTCCAATCTGACATGGTTACAACCATCTCACTTCTGCACCCAGTAATTCAGAGATCCCTACTGAAGTCTTGATGTGGACCTTGTTCCCTAAACTTTTCAGTGCTGCTATGGTAGCTATTGAGACCCAGATGGGACTCCTGAGTGTAAAAGTGTTGCTGCAGCTTCACCCAAGGAGCAGCCATTTGGAACTGGGCATTCAGTTTCCACAGGTTTAAGACTGCAGTCAGAAAGGCAGGAGCAACCAGGAAAAACTTAGTCACTCCAAGAATGGATTTCAGGAGACATATTCACAATGCTGAACATGAACACTAGCAAATTATCACTAGCATTAGCGTTCCCTTAAAAAAAAAAAAAAAGCCACATACATATGGGTTCAGATTCTACCTCTAATATGTAAGCAGCCCCTGAATGAAACTATCATTAGTCTAATAAATGTAATGGCATCATGCAAAGAAGGGAAAAAAAAATTCAAATCCATATTTTAATTTTCTATTTGTTTTTACTAATCATGTTCTACAATGCTTTTACGAAACGTTTCTACAGAATAGTCCGAGTACTATTATGTCAAATCATGCTTTCATCAATAATGTTTATTTGGTTTTAATTACTCTTAAACTGGGAGAGATACCCTCTTCTAATTCTTCTGAGCATAAACACAGCCTAGCTCTTGTTCCGATTTAAAATGTGCCCACCAGCAGACCCAAAACATGCACAGAATTGGTTATTATTCACAGCTTCAGACAAAAGAAAGCAGTTTACAATAACCTCTGAATTTCCCCTGCTTGCAGTTTGCTGTCACCACATGCTTTATTTATAGTAGGCCTGAAATAAATACTGCAGGATCAGCCATCTTTTGGTGCTGCACAAAAAAGGAAAGCTATTAAATATTTACCATAAGTCTCTCATAGCTTTGCCTCTGACACTTTCCCTTTTGCCAGAGAAAAGGATTATTCAGTTCAGGATTTTCCAGCAAAAGAATCAAATGTGACTATCTGGAAGTGAATAGTAGCATCGCTGGCATGTCCCAGGAGGGGCAGGTTGTGTCAACAGGGCAGCACAGGGTGACGCCAAGGCAGGCGTCTTAGAGTGTCACAGGAATGTTTGTGCCAGCAGAATGAGGCGCACTCATGTTACAGCACTTTCCAAAACTAAGCCAGTACATTTGGTGAATCCTTTCCAAGGAGGCTGATCAGATTCCTTGAGTTAAGATCAAATGGATGTTGTGGATGTCCCAGTGAAACCTGTTGACAAATAATACTGCACTCTCGTGCATTGCATTTACTGTGAATTTAAAAAAGAAACCCATTCATATGAAATAAAAATAGATTTTGCATGCATTTGATTTTTCACCTGTGAACTGAATACTGTAGGACAATAAGTTTATGGCCCAGTCTCTGTGGGAGAGCCAGCCAGCCAGTTAAAGATGAACTTTGACTGCCCCAGAATTAAAATGCCTGGGTGCAGCTGTGTAGCTCAAGTAACTCATTAGAAACTGATACTGAAAAATGACTGAGGACTAAACTCCAGTAGGTCACAAAAAGATTAAAGGCAAAGCAATGTCTTTTTCCACCACAACCCAAGTCATTGTAGAGTATGACCATAGCCTTCCACAGCACTGTCTACCAGAACTAGCACCAACCTCTCTCAGTACATCTAGAGTAATGTAGGTTTCTAAGGAATGAGCTGCATCTATACCAGTATCTATCAGCCCTGATTACCTGAATTCTATCATGCCTCATGGAGTTCTACTGGGAAATAGTGCACGGTGCCAAAGAAATGTCTTTCCTTCTCCCCTCACCGCAAAGTGAGGGGAGAATTCTCAAAAGAGAATTCACTTCTAAACTGAAGGAAGCAGAGCTGGTCTGCAGGATCCCCACTTTCCACACCCCTGGATCACAAATCTCTTTCTCCCGGAATGGTCAAAATATTTCAGCTCCCTGCCACTTGCATCCTATACCTTCCCAAAAGCAGCATGGGGAGGCAGGCTCTGGAGAAGGAGGCAGCCAAGACATTGAAAATGAGCAGTCAGAAAATGCAGCGGTTCACTCAAGCCGGTAACAAGACAAGTTCTGGCTGTCTGATCAAACCTCTGGCATAGCTGGTGAGACTTCCACCCTAATTTTGTGGTTTCAGGCGAAAACATAGCATGGGTGAGGTGATAAGAAAAAAATTAACAGGTAGTTTAGGGAAGGAAGCTGTCAGAAAAAAACTTGACATCCAAAAATTCCTGAACCCATAATGGGATATCTACCTGACTGAAACATAGTGAATTCCACTCAGGCCAGCACTGCGCACTAAGCACTCATTGAAGAGCTATGTGAGTGTACCTTGAACAGTGCAGATTGATGGTTCTAGAAAGAAAACTAAGTTTGTAGAGCCAGAGAAGTGCAGACCCTCATTGTTTAGGCAGGCAAGTACGAATGGGCATTCTTAACGCTTCCCTTCTGCTACATTTGACGTCTTGCAATCTGATGTCCTGCACAACTGCTGACACCATGTACAGCTTTTCTTGACAGCCAAATAAAAAATAACCAGTTCCCCACCCTGAAAGAGAAACCCCACAGGGAACTTAAGTGCAATAATAAAAGTGAGTAGCAGCAAACACTGTCTGAACTGTCAGGTTATAAACAATGCTCATGAAACCTTCATGGCCAGGATCAATAAAAGGAAAGGCCATCGCTCTTGAGAGCCAAGAGCCATTAGAAAAATAAAAAGCTTTCTGTCTTGGAGCATTTATGTCTAGATTTCACATTCCACTGCTTCTTCCATGGCCTTACAGGCTAAACAAGCAAGTTCACTTCTACTTCCAGTGCTGCAACAGCGAAACCAAGCCGCAGATTGCCTGGTAAGGCATTGCATGACCTTGAAACATATTCTGTAGAGCCACATGACTACCTCACATCAATGTCCAAGATCATCAAAATTTAGGGCTTAAGTTTTCCCATCACAATAGTCAATTTCCTAATGCACATATATTCCTTTTCCATTTGAAAGGATTTACAATGTTTCCAAACTTTTATGCAAATTAGATCACTAAGCATACCCATCTCTATGATCTTTATGGAAACTAGCTTTGTTTTTCCATAGTAGTAGAACACTCCACTCCAGTTTCATTGCTGCGAGCCATGTCTAAAAAAGTAAAAGTGGTCTCTTAGCACAGTCATTTTCCTGGTAACCAAGTCCCAGGAGACTTTGCCTTTCTCCTGTATGTTCTTACTTGGTTGAAAATTTCTATCACTAGAGAATGCTCCCATATTTTTACGTTAACTATTCTTGTCACAAATATAACCTTTGTACAATCATTTTTGTTGAAAAAAAGCTTATTTCATTGTAAATTTTGGGCAGGTAACTAAACTGAGACAATCTTTTTGTACTTAGGTAAATTAACCCACTTGTGCCTAGGAAAAAGGATTTTTCAAGGTGAGATTAACTTCCCAAATATTGTGGAGACGATTTCTGTTCAAGACATTGGGATACTGGATCTTTACCAGGGTTCTATGCTTACGTCAGCTGGCTGAGATCACATGCTGTTAGGGTTTAGCTTGGACAAATACTGAATTGTGCAAAGTGAAATCCAGCTTAATGCCTCTGAGCACAACTTTTTGAATACCCCCTAATCATTTAAGAAACACTACCCAGATAAAAAAGAAAATTACTTTTCAGTCTTTGTCATTTGTTTTTCCCCTATAACTCTAGTAAGGCTGAATGGGTCATCAATGCAAACTAATAGTTCACATCAAAAAGCAATTTTCATACTGAAAATGAGATTCCAAGAATTGTATAAGTTTAGAGCAAAAGCATCATCTTTTAAAGTTCTCACTTGCTAAGAAAAAAGCTGCCTGACCTATTTGTGCTGAATTGTATTTCATATCACTTTATACCAGTTTTCTTCTTTCCAAAATGTATCTTAACTCATCTACATTATTATCTATGCAAGCATATTTCAGTCTGTGGAACACTCCATTATTGCTTACTTTGACTGTTCATTATCCACATAAGTTGATTATCTGAATCACATACTATTGTTCTGGAACAAAGAAACAAGGCAAGCCTTAAAAAAATAAAATAAACAATAGGTAGAGCAAGAAAGCAATAAATAATGATACTTCCACTAGAAGTATGTGGAAAAAGAATAATGCAAACCACAATAAATAAAGCTTTAGTAGTCTGAAAATACTTTAAGAAAAACTAACAATTACTTCAATCATTAAACAATGAGCAAGCTGCCCTGGATGCTGTTAAACACTTCTGTTTTTTTAAATGATGTGGCCACTACAGTTGCTGGTGCTGTAATTTAGAGGTCAGCAAGTACAAAAGCACAACGATTACTCACACAAAATATCCCTGCCTGATCCTCTTGATCAAAATTACTGTTTTAAGTGACTTGCATCTGTGATATGTATTAGGATAATCTGGCTTTGTTAGTCACAGATTTGGGAACCCTTCCTCTGTGTGGAAGGAGATGTGATGGTTTGTAGTTTTAAATGCTAGGCCATAGAAGCAGCTTCTGGACCACTTTTCAGGTCCAATATTCAGGAAAATTAACTCAAAATGTGCAACAAGCCAAAGCGCAATAAGAAACATTTTGTGTCAATGTAAAAACACAAAGATCCAATAAAAAAGCAGACAGAAGTTATAAAACAAATGGTCAGAAAGGATTTTCCTTAACTTTAAAATACAAGATAGTTCAGAAAAATGTAAATATTTTTTAAAAAGATATCATACATATATTCATAATATCACTAGCATTCATTAGAATGGAGCAAAAATAAGCTGGAGTGGGCCATAGGATAATAATTGGACCGCATGCATCAAGGTAGTGCCCCATCTTCCCTCAACACCTTTGGAAGACCATTTTCTTCTGGCTTCTGATATATGGCCCATTTCAGTACACTTAGGATTGCACTCCTGGTCTCTTTTTAATTTTGGCTGAAAGTCTTGCCTAAGCACACTAGAGACACACATGCACATCATACAAGGTGACAGAAACTATTCCATGCATCTCCCTACCTCCCTTGCACCCACTGAAACAGCTAGGCCACACCCTTTGAGAAAAATCTGAAAGTTTCTTCTTTGAGAAAATCTGGAACATCTGAAAATCTTTAATTTAAACTCTTTTCCAGGAAATATATGTTAAAGTTTACCCAATGTTCTCAGAGAAGCTAACAATTAGGCTGCAATTTTGTTAGCATCTTTCTACTTTGTGTATTTATTTTATAAATTATCTGGAACACCCACTTAAAGACAAACTTGAGAGGTACAAAGCCATGTGGGAAATTCAGCCATATATTTTGCTTTAGAGCAGCCTGCTCCGCCTTGGAAAGCTCAGCTAAATATCTCTTTCCCTTAGGTGCTAGTCTGTTCCTGATACTGCTTAGCTCTACTGTACATCCATGTATGAGTTTTTCTGGTATATTCTCAGAAATTGCCACATTACAACATGCTTTCTGTAGCAGTCTTTCCCTAGCCTATTTAAAGATTATTTTCTCCACAATGCAATAAAAATAGCAGTTATTTTGCCTTATATAATTATGGAGCTTTAAATATTAATGCAACTATTACGGGAAACCTCTGTGCAAGGTTATCTGACTTGAGAACAAGTTTCCTTGGAAGTAACAGTAACCAGGAAAAGTAAGAGACCTGTTATTTGAAGAGATTCTGTTCTCTCAACGGCAAGACAACTTTTAGCACACCTCTATGAGAAAATCTGCTCTCTCCATGTTCTACTGTCTTCCTTTCCTGCACTCAGGCTACATCTTTCTTATTCTGTCATATGCAGAGAGGCCACTTTGAAACTAACTCACACATGCCAGACCATTAACAAAAATTCTCAGCCTGCTGTGATTGTTCATGCTGTGAATGACAGGTTCCTCCCATGCACTTCTAACACTTGTTACAATGGTCATTTCTTCCAGAATAGTCATTCACAAATTAACCAAACAAAACCGTGTGTTGTCCACATGGGAATAAGAAAAAGAAACATCACTGTTGGATTTATTTTTTAACAGAAGTTTGAATGGATATGGGATTACATCTGCCTTCAATTCAGGCTACATTCAACACAGATACACTCAACGTATCAACCGTACTGGCTTCTATGAGAATCCATCTTATTTTTAAAGAATCAGAGCAGATTTTAGCTTTCCATCTCATATCTGTGCTATGAGCACTTCAAATATATCTACCAGACAGAGATAAAACACTTATATCCCTTAGACACGAGTTTCAGAGGAATCCCTTAGGAATGCAAAAACGTTAACTTATATCAACATACTTCTGAAGAGTGAGGCTCAAGTTGTGGCTGGCTGACTTGATCTTGTTCTGGGCCTCTAAGTGGGTCATGCTGTCAGTGTTGACTCCATCAATAGCTACCACAAGGTCCCCTTGGTTCATCTGTGACTGTGCTGCCTTGCTGCCAGGGGTGATCTGTGTGGGAAAAGGAAAAAAAAAAAGTTATATTGGAATAAGGCATTTTGTACACAAAGTACTTACAGAGAACTCGCTCAGAATTATAATGAGGAATAGATACAGCAATAAATACAGTAATAGACACAACACTAGCTGTATCTATTATCGTATGGGCGGAACAACATAATTTATGGAAATTAACCAAACTCGAAATTAACTCACATTTCGGCAAAGGTCCAGGACAACATCTACTTGTCGTAACTTCCATTTTGAAAGGTTAAGCCCAACATAGTGTTCCCTTACCATGTATTATCTCCTCCTCAAGGGGATAATTATCATTATTTATATTGGAGTAGTATAGTGAGACATTACTCAGAAGTGGAAAACTAATGAACCAATATTTACTGCATGATTTTATTGTATTTTTCCTCCTAAAAGCCATTTTTCCCAAATTAATTCATTATATTGAGTGGACAGAAAATGAATGTGTGTGAGGGGCCTTGGACACGCTTTGCTTCTTTTATAGTGAGCTTTATAGGAAATCAATCTGCTTAACCTTACCCACATACAACCATAGCCCCATTACCAAGACAGATTACTACATCATCAACCTGTTGGCCCTTATACTCCAAAGACAGACCAGCACTTTTAGAAATAAGAAGCCACAATACTTCAACTACAAACCCAGCTATTGAGAGAACAGTTCAGAAATTCTGGTGGTTCACTATGGCATCACACTTTGTTAGCTCCAGATGCCCCTGAACTGCATCTTCTCCGAATGGAAGGTATCCTGACCTCAATTTCACACAGCCCTCTCAGCTTGCATCCAGATGACACTGAAACAGTACAGCTACTTATGAAACTTACCTCCATTAGGGAATTCCAACTAAAACAGAACAACTTTCATATACTATGAGGCAGACAAATTTTAGTGAGCACATCAGAGTTGTCCTCTGCTTTGAACACTCTGTACTTAAAGGGTACGGAAATAAGCTATAGGTCCTTGCTCTTACTTTTAGGTAGTCCCTTACATTCTTCACTTCTGAAAAACCCCAAGGATAATTCAAAATACTACAAGAAAGACTGCTCTCAAAAACCTTGTTCCTTCAGCACTGTGAGCATAAAAGAAAGACGTGTCTAATTATGAGCTAAAAATTCCCCTCTGAATTCAGCCAGGCTGACACTGTGGAATTAAGGAAACCAAAGGAAACCAAAACCCAACAAAAATCCAAACATCTTTCCTCATCAAGTGTGAAGTGAAATTCCTTAACCTGCCTGCCTTAATATGATCTCAAAACACTTCAAAACAAAAAAGCCCTTCCAAAACAACTCCCTGGACTGCTTGTTTGTGCTCTTCCACTGGCAAAGTCAAAGAGGAAAAAAGGAAAAAAACAACAACCTTTCTTACCACCCCCTTAAAGGCGCTTAGTATTGAGACTGGCAGCCTAACCAACAGCTTAGTCTGACAATGGGAGTTGTCAATTTACTAGAACACAAGCTCCAGCATCAGGGTGTTAGAACAGGGTACTGGAAATATTCAGACACTAAAAACAGAGATTATTTTAGAATTAGGCACTTAAATAACATCCCAGAACTGATCTGACTGGAAGAGGCTGCTTTCTATACCTTTTCATTAGAGAGAAAATCAGTAAGAGTTCTGTTTTCCAAGCAAAGGGCAGGCACAGATACAATGTTCTCATGCAAAGTAGAGTTGACTGATAACAGCAGGGCCATACCCTGATGTATTTTTCTGTTGTTAAGGAACTGAGGACTGAGGGAAATACCTCACAGTAGTTTCAATGATGGAGTTTTATTCTCCAGTTTAATGCACCCTCATAGAAAGAGATTAGTGGAAACAAGAGATTCATATTACAAGCATGGTTTTCCTAACCTAATACAAACATTAGCTGCCATGCATTTCATTGACTTGCACTGTGCGAAGTACACAGAATGTAAAAGCCTATAAAGAATATGGATTAGTTGCATACCCGCGTGTACTTAGATGGTTACTGGTTACCCTTCCCTGCTCAGTCCCCCAAATATGTCAAGGAACAAAATCTGCAAGAAAATAAGAAGTCAGGAAAAGGCAAAATGTGAACAAAATCCAAACACAGATAAAAGAGTCAGTAAGACTTGAATTCATTAAGTAGGACACTTCAAGTCTTTCTCAATTTATCCTTTTTCTCTATTAACAGAAACTCTTTGCCAGTCAGGCAGACTCCAAGGCTTGAGCCTTCTTGATAAAGATTTTTAAATAAATCATCTTCACGCATCACTTTCCTAAGACACCACTTTTTACCTCCTCATGAAACATGCAATTTCTTGCCACAAGACCTTAACTGTGTGATGCAGATACTTCCAGTCTCCAGACAGCTAGTTCCCAACGCTGGGAACTCCCCTTTTTGCTCATCAAAAACAAAGACTAGTTTTTGAACATCAACCCGGTTACTGAAAGTTAAATTTCTGCCCTAATTTGGGAATTCCTATTTAACACATACATCTCTCCTTCCACTCCCCAGTGATGCTTCAAACAAAATAAGCCTGGAAAAGCAGAGTTTCCACAGAAGGTATAGAGAAGTCAAGATCTGGGATCTAGTTTAAGATGCTGTAACATACTCATTTCCCTCTCAGCTTCTCTTATCTCTGCTTTTGGCAGCCCCAAATTTAAATGTTGTATCTTAAAATAAAGATACATCAGGTAACTACAACTGTCCTAGAATTAGAGTCAAATTTAGAGGGAGGGGATGGTTATAACTAGTGACCTGATTTCACTTACTCTAGTGGGATGTTTTCTGCCTAACACTTTTAGAAAATACTGCCTAAACAAAAAATATATTTATTAGAAGAATCTATCAATTAAAAAGTCCCGGGTAACTTTGAATTTGTGATTTATATGTTATTTCTAACTATCGCCATTGCAACACCCTTTCTGAGGCAAAGAGCTACAGATGAACCATACCATGAAAGATAAGGAAATGGTCTCAACCATAGCTTACCAGTCAGTGTTCCTTTATTTGAAAAGGAAATTGAACGGAATTGAATTAATCTCTTCAGCTAAGTATAATGGTAACAAATTCTGGGCTGGATTCCTTCACACAGCTCTACTTTTCCAATTCCCATTTCAGGAGCCAGCATTCCATTGGTGTCACTTTACCTCTAAAATTCAGCTTATCCTATCTCCATAGACAGCAAGACTCACAAGTATGAAAGATGGATCTAGTTTATTGTACTTGTAATTCAGAAGCATAATAAGTATCAGGAAAGAATTACTTTTTCCCCCAGTCTTCTGACTGGCTAAGAGCATGCTATGCAGATTATTTGGTTCTGTAGAGCTTTATATAGAAGGCATTATTGAAGTCTGGATGTATAATCTATTTAAATCAAGGTACAAAATTATACCTATTTTAGTGAGAAGCTAACAGGCTTCTCTGTGAGACTTTCAAGTGAACATACACAGCATGCATTTACAGTAGACATTGAGAACAGTCAGTAATTGTTGGGGACAAAATACCAGTGTACAGATGGAGATATAGGGCAGCCAGATCTGAAGTGTCAATGCACATTCAAGACTATCTTGTTCCCATTTTTAAAGATCCAGCAGAAAGGAATGGAATGTAAAGTGTTTATCTGTTGGTATTTTCCTTTGAAAATTCATCTCTGATCCACTAAAATTTTACTAAATATAATCACAAACAGAGAAGATATCACTGTGTCTTTATGAAATCTTTAGGGATTAGTTTCTATTTAAAAAGGTTTTAAAAATATTTTTAAATAGTGAATGTTAATTAACCCTTGGAATTGGACTGCAAACCCAGATCTGTCTACACAGTAAGTTCTAGCTGGCTCTCATCTCATCCTCTCTTCTATCAACAGAAATAACAGAAGTAGAGAAATCGAGTTCTGCCTAGCCCAAATATGCATTTTTTCCAATTTGACCACCAACGCTTTTTTCTTAAAACATCTCTGCGTAAGATATAGACAGAAGTATTTCAAAAAACCTTTGTAATAGTCTTAACTCATTTGTTCTGGATTACAACATACCTTTAGATGTTAGGTGTTGCAAATGCCTTTACTTAAGGCTACACTGAGATGCTCACCAGAGATTCAAGTATAGCTATTTCTGTCAATTGATTTACAAAATCCAAGCCAGGGTACCATTGACAGATCTAATTTTAATAGTATTTCTTTAGACCTCAAGCCTAAGCACTGACTTCATCTTGAAAAGCCAAGCATCTTTCACCTCTCAGAAAAGCAGAGGAACACTTGCTACTTCAGAGATCTGAATTTTCAGCCCTTACAAATTTCCTTCAAGGCAGACATCTGACTTCCAATATCCCCAGCTTAAGGCAAGTGGGCAGGCTGAAAGTATCACATGTTGCTTCCAATGCACCATGGAGAATTCTTACTACGCTCTGTTGTGAATAGATCTGGGTACACTGGGTGAATATATAGTACAACAGTGACAGCTGTGCCCTAAAAAATGAGTCTGCACTGGGTTCAGAGCAAACACTACTTAGCAGGAGCTCTGGGAGGCAGCGTACAAAGTGCAGCTGCTGCACCACCTTGAGAAGAGCACGTGTCCCCATCCAAGGCCTCTCAGCTCCACTCCAAATGGGGGAGAGATAGGGATCAGGCAGCATTTGAGTGCCTGAGTGTTAAAATACTAACGAGAATGCTTGGATAAACAGATGGATGGACATAGCTTTCCTACCCCAAGGAACTCCTAATTCACAAGGCAGACAAAAATACACAGGGAAGCCTATACAACTGAGGAGGTGTTAATATGGTAGCTTGCAGCATCAGCCAGGGCCCCTCCTTTTTCCAGGACTTGAGCTATGCCTGACACCCTCCTGACCCCAACCCCAAACTCAAAAACAGTCAGATAGGCTAGAAATCAGAGGCAGGACATGAGCTATCAGAACATAAGCTATCAGTTACCAGAGACTATAACACACCATTCCAAGAAAAGGAATAGACACTAAGGATCACTAGAAAAATAAAATCTGTTTTCTTTATGGAGAAAACAGCATTTAAATCTCCCTTTATTAAATTTTTGCAAGTGGGTTTTTGTAAAGATGCTTCCAGTAAACCTTCTTGGATTTTTAAGCACCAAGGCTCACAATGCCTGGGAGCAGCAGCAGAACTTCCTCGTTTTGCACATAGGAGCACGACCTCCTGAAAGGAGGAGAGACATGCTTTGAAATCCCACCACAGAACAGGTGTGCTGAGCTGGTGAATGCTCATATGAATCCAGGTAGTTATCTCTAGACTGGAGACATCAGTTCCTCTCCCACTATGAACAAGGAACTGAGGAAATTTATATTATTGTTTCCTAAATGAGACACTTTCCATCGCTATTCCCACAACAAACGTGCAACAGCTCCAAAGGGAAAATCAAGGGGTTTCTTAGAAAATAGAAGACAATTCTGGACAAGAAAAAACAGCAAAGAAAAGGAATAAAACCCACTGGGATAAGTCATCAGGCAGAAATTCAGCATTTCATTCCACACATTGCCAGAAGGCATAAAACAGGAACAAAAAAAGAAAACCGTGATAACCTACACCATAAAGCAAACATCCCACTGTCTTTGATGATGGCTTTTATACCTTTCAGTGTCAGATGGGTGAGCTGAGCAAGACCGATTAAATGTAAAGACAGAGGACTGTAGGAAACTGGAAATGAAAATTCTTGCACGTATCACTAACCAAACCTAAGGAAAATTCCCTTTTTGCAGCTACCATTTTCCTAAAGAAAATGTCTCATTGTTTTGAATTTACTAGTAGGCTTCTTTTTTCCCTTTCTGGGTTTTTTTTTTGTTTGTTTGTTTTTAACACAACAACAAAACCTGCCTTCAATGAACACTCAGGGCATCTGCAAAATGTGCCACTGACACCTTGAAGAGCTTCCATTTATATCAAAGAGAGCTGAGCTGGCAAGCTGCAGAGACACTCTGAAGTGGCCTCTCAGGCTTTGCTTCATCTGTGGTTAGGGCGGGAGATTACAATACATGTGAGAACACCTAAAATAGCTTTAATCTACCTCTCTCGGGTACCAGGAGCCACAATGCCAGAGCAGGACAGAGATTTTGTGGGACAGACAACGAAGCACTTACAATTCAGGACACCCTGTGCTGAAATCTGTACTGCAAGAGTACGAGGGCTATCGGCACTTGAGCTCCCTGGCTTACCTCAGGCTCGGGTACGCCAGGCCATGCTGGAATGATACCACCTCAGTTAACACCAGAAACTTTCCTTCTGCTTAACACCTCTACAAAACTGCTGTTCAGGCACAATATATAGGCTCTTCAAGGAAGAAGACAGACAGCCCTTTTGCCAAGCTAAATAGACCCAGGTGATGAAAATAAGCCAAATGTAAAAGATTTTCAGCTGGGAAAGAAAAGGAAGCCTGTAGGCAATGCTTAGGGGATTGCCCTAGGCAAGGCTTTGGGGGAGTTTTTGAGACTGAATGTGAATGCTCCTGTCCCTGGTTAGAAGGAAGGTCATTCTGTTCCCTGCCTCAACTTCACGTTATCTGATTGAATAATTTTCAAACCTTTGTTAAAAAATAAGAAAAGGAAATATTTTGGAGTTTGCTGCTTACCCTGCTAGCAGCACGACTTGTTTACACCAACTATACAGATAAAAGTAAAAATGTGGATGTAGCTTTTTAACAAGATGTGTTGGCATAGCTAGAAGACTATGCAGCTCTCTAAATCTTGTATGGTGTGACTAATAGTAATCTCTCTTCTCCCAATCTTCATCTAAAAATAGCTGTTAGATCTATCCAGTCTATTCTCAGTTAGCATCACATACTGTGCTTTGTATCTTGCAGAAATGAAATGGAAGCAGAGAGGCAAGTCATATAATAATAGACGTTGATTGTTTTATTACAACAACAGTTTTTAAGGAACAAGTAAATTCTTCTTTAGTATCAATGGGTTTAATAATGTTAATGCAAATCAAAACTGAGAATATAACTGAGGTACTGATCCTTAGTATTCCGGCAGCCCCATGTGTGTGAGCAGTTCTGTCAACTGCCACAGGACAACTCCCTGCAGCAAAGCTACGCTCAGCTTGTAAGTACTTGCAGGATCAGAACTGCCAAGTTTTTCAAATGTTCCCCTTCCTCTTCCTTACTTCTCTTTTTAAAATCTTAATTCATTTTAAGGCAGTTTTATAAGGTGGAATATTTCTTTGTGTTTCAAGTAGACAGATCTCAGTTATCAATATGGCCTTTTACATTTTCACAGCTATCCACTTCTTGAATTCTACATTCTGTGCAGTTTTTTTGACCTCCTCATACAAACACAATTTGTCTTGGCTCCCCCTACAAGCATTAGCAGTAAACTGGGGGGTTTAAGTCTTTTGCTATTGCCACTATGGTAAGATTTTCTCTTTTTCAATCAAGTTCAATCTGCTTAATGCATTTCATTGTATAGAAGTAAGACCACAATGCTTTGTAACTTTGAAGTGCTTTTGATTGGTGAAACAACAATAAGCCTGACTAAAAGGACATTTGAGACAATACCGGGAGTTTCAGTTTGGCAGTTAGTGGCCTGCAGCCCCTTCTGTTATTAAGCAACTCAAAATAGCTTTGACTTTGAGTTAAGTCCTGAGGTTCCAGCACAGATTTGACTGATGTATAAGTGACTGTTTTGCTCCTGTGTGTTTGTAAATTAGGGTGCTTATTACATCCATGCAGGCTTACGTTTATCTGTTCTTTAAATGTGCACTTGTTTATTGAGTTCTTTTTGTTTCTGGCCACCAGAATACCAGGGGAGTAATTCTTCCTCTAGTCACTAAAACATGAGCTGCCAGCTTGACACAGCAAATAGCAGTCCTGACTCTAAACCAGAAATATGTAGTATTCAACCCCATGCTTTGCCTACAGATGCTAGAATAGTATAGTACACACAGAAAGGCATCTGTATGAAAGAAGACGAAATTTAGCCTAAGTCCACAGTGCAGATATGTTGAATCAGAACTAAATTTGCAGGAACTACACTCAGTATCATGCCATTACTTTTTCATCTAAGGTTTTAAGAGGCCATACTGCCCAATGTGAATCTGTTTCAATTGGATGGCCCAGCACTAACCATCCACTAGTTAGCATCAATTACTCATTAAACACTCTCCTTATCCACAAGAATAACTGGTTTGTACCTGTAGCATTCATCCATGCTCTGTGAGAGAATAAACAAAAGCACAAGCTTCAAACTTCAGAGAGCGAAGGACTCCTTTCAAGATCCAAGTGAATAAAAAAGAACAGAAGCAAAGCTCTCCTGAGAAGGTGCAGTGCAAATTTCTTCTGTAATATGCTGTATCATATTTAGTGCACAACATGACATCCTGCCAGGTATCCCAGCAGGATCCTTGGCAATTTAAAGATGTAGCAGTTAAAATACAGTGTTGACACATTTAACAGGTACATTAACTGCTAGATGTTTCAAGAAGCAAGGGAAGTTGTAGAGACTGAGGATGTTTCTTTTACCTGTTACAATGTAATAGCTTAAGCTTTCTTCTCCCAGCTTTTCAGTGAAACAGAGATGCCTCTTCCCTTGTGAAGCCACTGGAACCACATTTGTTTAACTGGAAATTATTGGAACATGTTGATATAATCTCAAATCTAAAAGGGAAAACCTGCTGTGTTGAAGATTGTGAAGAGAAGACTGACAAAATAATAATGAAAAGCAACACAATCTGAATTTTAAAAAAGGAAGCAGTTTGTTTTACCTCCTCTTTGTCTTGACTAAGGAGGGTTGTGGCTATTGCTGAGGACAAGGATTGACCTTTATTTATAGAGTGATGGCACCAATGCTGATTTTGGGTGTTTTAACCCGTTGTAGTGGTGGGTACAGGAATTTTCAAAAATTTCCCACTTAAAACTTGCAGTGTATAATAAACCCAGATCTTATTTGACAAATTACAAGCCAGTGACATACATGGTTTTCTCAAGGTAAAAGCATCTCTCTAAGAGAATTTTACATCCATCAACTTTATAATCCCCTATTGCATAAATGTAGTTGAATACCTTCCCACACATCTCATAGTGGCTTCAGGGCACGTACTAGTATTAAACTGAAAAGTTTTCAAAATGTGGGGTTTTTTGTGGTTTTTTTCTATATACTAAAGTATTTTCCAATACTCTACAATAACCAGTTTTAATGTGATTTTAGAGTGGCTTCCTGTTTACAGACAAAATGAAATAATAGAAATGAAATGTTTTAACATACTAGTACTGCCTGTAGCTAAAGGCTATTTCAGATGCTAAAAAAAAAAAATAAAATCAATAAGATGGAAAAAGTATCATTTATTGAGAAAAAGACAGTGATTTTTGTTCAACTACTATTGCAACATGGGTAGGTTCGGTGACCGTAAGTTTACCTACTTGACTTCTCTCCCCTACCCACCATCAAGCTTGTGATGAAATGAGAGGCCAAATAAACAATGACAGAGTGGGCCTCTACATTAATCTAGAGCTCACAAGCTTGTTTAATTTCTGGTCAGAAAGTCAGACCAGATAGATCTGCTACACACAAAGGTAACATGGACCAATAGTCTTCTTTTCTCCAGAGTACTGCTTCATCAGTTTCCCTTCCCAACCTGCACCACTTCCTAGGGAGAATCTGAAGTAAAAATTTTTTACAAAACATTACAGAAAAGACAAAGATCTTATGTCCTGAAAATTTGCAGAAAGTCTTCATTAAACATCAATATTGTTTATGAGCCAATACATCCTGAAAGGTACAAATGAAAATACTGCCAAGTTAAAAAAATGCAATATTAAGAAGGGTGCACTGAAGTAAGGTTTTTAATAAGAATGTCCCATAAATTCGAGAAGTCATAAGCTGATCTAGAAGTAGGTTATTTAGATAGAGCTTTATAAAATGAATGACCTCAGTTAATTAATACTAAATTGCCTATGGTGAACGGCTCTTCATTTGACCTGACCTGCGTCTGAAGACCCAAACAATGCCACTCACCTTCATTGCACCATGTCTTCTATTTTTATGCCCAAGTTTTAGGCTGAAACTTGTCTCAAAAATACCCAACCATGACAAGGAAAGCTGTTCTTGGGGAATTTCCATCCCAGATGAAAGCCTGTGATCTCACGATTCCTAATTCAGAAGGGTGCATGGTTCAAGTAGCCTCAATTATCTTTGGACAAGCTACTGGGTTTTTATTTTTTTTTGCAGATGGAAAATTATTTATTCAAACTCCCAGTCCCTCTAGAGTTCTCTAAAATTGTAAAGCATGTTTAGTTGACCATCCCACTCAGCAGCATACTCCCAATACTCACTGTTACAAAAATAGAACTACTTCCACAATAGGAAAACCAGAAACTTTTTGACATTCACAGAAGAACTTCTTTAGTTTTTATTGTGATAAGGATGACATTTGGACCAGGTATACCAGGTATATTACCTACTTTGTCAACATTCACCCACCAGTCTTTTAAGTGCCCAGAGCAGCACTCCCTTGTGGACAAGCTGATCTGTTGTCTCTGACGACAGGTTTTGAATTCCATGAGGAGTTACCAAGCACGTGGGGGTTCCAATGTGCAAAGACTATGACCAGTAACTGGCACTAGAGAGAAGGTAGCAAGGCAGGAAGAGAAGCCTGATCAGCATTTCCTATGCAGCGGATATACTACTGTGGACAGCCTTTCACCTGCTGAGCAGCTCACCCTGGTCATTAACAGGTGAAAATCAGAGAGCTTTCAGTTTATACCAGGAATGCTAAGATGTATCCCATCCTCATAAATTCTTCAACTTCATTTTATACTACTTTCCAGAGGGCTCGATGAAAATGTCAATTGTTTTAACTACAGAGAGTAAAGCGGGCAACCATCAATTGTCAATGAACACCTTCTGTCTAACCAAAACCGAAACAGAGCCTGCAGATGTACCTGTGATACTGATACTGCTGGTTAGTGATACTTTTACCCATTAACCTGGGAAGCAATGTTTCTGCCAATTCCTTTTTGGGTACTCCGCTTCTCTCCTGTTTTATCTCATCTAGATCTGGTGTTCAGCATTTACAGGTATAAGCAGCACCAGGCTAAGGCAGGATTATTCTTCCAGAGTGCACAGGTTTTAAGAGAGTGTTTCAGGTAGGGCCTTGAAGCACGCTGTCTACACGTTCTCCTCCAACTCGCATTCCTCTGTACATTCCTGTTTCTTCCAGGTAGTTAATTATACTTGGAAGGAAAGTAACAGAGAATCATAAAGATTTCTACCAGTTTGGCAGTGTGCTCAGTGGTTTAAGAGTTCAGCATAGATTTTAAAAAAGGGCTTAGATGTTCGTATCTAATAAACATTGTTAGGTAACAAAGGTTAGGTGCATAAATTATGTGTGAAAATCATCAATAGTCTACTTGCTACATTCCCCTAGGCTTTATCTAGATGAATGTGGTTCTGATCCTCAGTTTAAGATATTCATTCGTCCTTGATTCAGAGCATGGCTCCTTATGGATCATCAAGCTGGGTAACTCACACATAGCTTGGGTATAACAGAATTATTCTGCAAAGTGCTTCGCTTCCCTTTCAAAGTGGTACTTTTATCTTTCATTCCTTCCTTGATAACCGCAGATATTTTTCTCAGAAGCACTAGAAGCAGAGGTTATAATGAGCTCCACACCTAGCCACAATGAGTTTCAAAATTCTGCATGTCCAAATTAGGTCTTTTCCTCTCCTCGTCCAGAATAAACACACTAATTACAATAATCTGATTGCATATTTTGTTATGGAATAAGCATTCACAGGACATTTATTTAAGTCCATGGAAGGAATGCAATCAAGTTCAGAATTTGGCTTAACAAGTGTTTTCCTTGGCTACGTTAGACACTGTAACTTCTGCAGTGAAGCATGTCAAAATAATTAGTTTGGAAGAGGCAGCAGGAAAGCTGTTGTTTGACCAAGAAAGAATTTCAGAAAGTCTAAGGTGGTCTGCCTTTCTGTAACCAGTCTGTCTTTTTTCCTTCATCTGGCACCAAATGAATTGCTAAACAATGAATTGTATAGATGACAAAATATGACAGTTACTTTAATAGGGATTCCTGCTGCTACTAAAACCATTATTTGCCTGATATAAATGAGGAATGAAAGGAACACATTGAAAAAAGTTAACCCTCCACTTTGATCTCAAATGAGGACTTAGCTAAACTGCAGGACAATGAGCTTCATCACTCTATTTTGTCATCAAGCAAGCATTCAAATGGCTAAATTAAAGTGACATTTTGGACAGCATAAAACAGAGATGTCTTTAAAGAAGATTGATATATTCCCTAATACCAACATGCAAATCTGAGATCCAGCCAATTATGACTGATGGAATTAGGAAAGTTCTCTGTTCTAGGCAGAGTTATATTTACAGTAACATTTTTCAGAGCTGTACACCCACATGCAAACAAAATCTGTAGGTGTTTTGGAGTTTTAATATGTTGGCAGTTTGATCTTGGCCAAGTTTCTCTAAACCATCTTAAATCAGGACATTACTTAGTGGATAACTGACTCCCACCCTCCCTAGTTATTATTTTTCATCCATTTCCTTTTTTTTATGTCCTTCCTTCTCTCACAGCATCTTGTTCAATAACATTGCTTAGTCTCATGAATCATGTTTACAAAGAAAATACTTAAAAACTGTCAGTGATGGAACTTTGATACGCTCCACATCAAGCCGATGCCAACTGCAATGGCAGCAGAAAACATTTCTCAAAGTGAATATGCACCTATTTAACAACAGGAGGCTTTTACTTCAGATACTAAGAAGCGGAAATAAACTCAAATTAAGAATGCTTGGATGATTATTGGGCAGCTGGGGAGATTCCTGGGGCAGACAGAAATGCCAAATGGAGCTGTATTAGTAATCTCTTTTTATCCTAGGATGGGTCTTCTATATATAGAATTATACAGCTTTGCAAGAGACGGTAAGATTACATATGTATATGATATCGGAGCAACATATGCATTTTACGTGTAGCTGCCTAATAAAGTCTGAAGATGCTCCCAAACTTTTACTAGATCTATCTTATATAGTGTCACAGATTATGTCCATCTGGTTCTCTCAGCTGGCGACAGGCATTTTCTTCTGAATGACCTTCCACTCTGTCTTTTTGTATCCTTTCCAGGATTGAAAGAAATTCACCCTCTACCTTCTGCTTCCATTTCCTGTATATGTTCTACACAAAATCCTCAGAAAAGAGCTCCTTCACAATTCCAGATCATACCAATGAGTCCAGCATACTCATTTTAATCCAGGTATTAAAATAAGTTCAAGTAAAAGTAATTTCTATTCCACATAGTGACATTAACCTCTTATTCTGTATCTAGAAAGCAACCATTTCCTAATGATGATATTCTTCAACAGCTATCCAATGTCAGAACTGGAAAAAGACTCCTATTATTCAGTCTTAACATTGAGTCACTACTGGAAATAGCATTTTACTAGCAAAATTTTATTACAAAATTGGAGAGACTTCTGAGGCTGCAGAGGAAAATAATAAGCATAAACAGTAGCTGATTTTAAAGCTATACGAGTCAACCACACAGAGAATTTGTGTGGTTTTGTGAATAGCTTTATCTAGCTATCTGTCTTCTCTGATGGACAGGCAGATCAGAAATTTGAGGAAGTTCTCCAGTTTTAAACAGTGAGACACTGAGATCTCGCTTCCATGTACGTACAGTGCCTCACATAATGGGGCCCAGACCTTCCCTGGCCCTGCACCTCAGGGTAATAAATGTATTGAAAATAAAGAATCAACACGTTTCACAGTGTAACAAACAAATCATCAAGCTGTATTTTGGGTAAATGATACAGAAGACTTCTTTCTGATATAAAGAAATCATCCAGGTATTAAAATGAGTTCCTAATAAAAAGATAAATAGAGAAAAAAGGAGAAACTGTAATGTAAGAAAAAGAAAAAACTTATTTTACAAGATTCTGGCTATCTCAGAGAAGAACAGAACACTGTCTTCACTCTCCACTTCAAAACATCTAAAATCATCTCATCTAACTCTGCTGCCCTGTGTGAATACCACAGACCAACAGAATTGACACGAAAGCACGGATTTCAAGCTCTATGTCACTCTGCCCTGTAGTCTAGGCAATAATTCTAACATCCGTCGCAGCCTCTGTGAAGAGATTTGCGGTGATAGTGCAGAGGCAAAAAAGCTCCACACACAATAAGGTATCAGTCACGTCTCTTTGGAGGCCCCTTATCCTTTTTTATCATGCATGACCCTGTAAGAATGTGCAATGCGATAGTCCAGAAGGAAAAATCACTAGGCTGTCAAGCTAAGCTTTTGCTGGCTGCAGCTCAGGTATGACACAAAGTCATGCCCATCTTATGTAAAGACTGATAAGAAGGCTGCACACGGTTTATACTATATCAGTGTGTAATTAGGAAGTCTTGTGCTTGTATTAGAAGGTACACTGATAATCAGCCCCCCAAAAAAAAACCCCACCAGAATGGAGAACTGAAAGTCTGAATATCAAAAGTGTTTAAATCCTGCTAAAAAAGGAAGGGCAAAGTACAGAATTGCTCTGAGATTAACAGCTTTTGAAACAGCGTGATTACAAGTACCTTCCCCAAGTAAGGTGTGAATCAAGCTGTTGTGGAAGTTAGCGAGTTAAACTGTCTCATGCAGGAAATGAATCCCATTGTGCATATTCCTCCTGTGTCCCCAGTCTGTTTGCTTGGGGGACTAGAGAACTCCTGTCTCTTGAGATTTTATTTTTCTGTCCTGTCTGTCAACACATTAGAAATAAAGCCGTAGCACAGCAAAAATATTATGTTCCCAATTCCCCATTACTTAGCATGAAGTTACTCTCTTCAGCGCAAATGCAAGTGTTTCAGTTTTTCTGTTAACTGTTTTGTAGCTCCGCAAATGACTGCGGAGCTGCCTGGCAGTGGTAAGTCAAAGCATGCATTTCACCTCAGGAAAAACATCAATGATTTCTTCTCAAATAACATTTGGAAAACATACCTTTAATTTACAATACGGTTCTAAGAGCTCTTTCATTCCCACTACAGTTTTATTTTAATCTCTGTTGGTTTTACAAGTATGGAAGTAAAGCTAAGGATTATGGGCAGCTGAGTGTTCATGTCCCTGTTTCCTTCTGGCCTGAAGAGCAATCTCCCTGCTCTTCTTATCAAAAGTAACAATTTAAGTCCATCTCACCTGTACATTTGAGAACCCCTCTGTAATGACTATGGCTAGGGCTACAGCAAACTCACTTCACAAAAGACAGAGCTGGCAGGACTCACGCATAACTTGCCATCTTGCAAAGTCAATGTGTAACACACCTTCCCCTCTTTGTACCAGACAGTCCTTTTCTGCTCCAGTACATGAACACTCAGAGCACACAATCTTTTGAATGACATATAAGCCTAAATCACAGAAATTAAAGTTTGAAGATGCCCATGTTGACAGAATGCAGACAATAAGCCCATATTAGTAGCGGCAAGTCAGAGAATGGTACACAGGATCAAAAGGATCTATCTGCCTTTAGCTGTAGTTCACTTCAGCAACTCTTTGTCATGAGAAACCTATGAAGCGTGGAGAACTTTAAAAAAAAGTTCATATAACGGATTTAGGAGAGCTTGGAATTCAGACCTCAGATCCCACCTCAGTGGGAAGAAAGGATGACTACAGAAACTTTGAGGTAAACATGAGTTAATACTAAGAAATTAATGTTTTCCCCCTTCTGTTTCCCTTCCTAGCTTTATGAGTGAGATTCAACAATCTGTTGGGAAACATAATCCATGTGTGCACACTCTCACATCCAGTCATAATATGTATCATGCCAAAGAGGCCCAAGGATCTGTATGTTTTTGCATAAGCCATAGACAAAGTATTTGTCAGTCCATAGCACTGGTATTTCCATAGTGGACAGTAATATTATAATACAGCATTTTGTTAACTCATCATTTGAACTATGTTAATGTTAGTAAAAGAAAAAAAGTTTGATCTATTTTTATTATAAACTTGCAATCTAAGCTATGACAATATTTTCAGTATTTAGTAATACAGAATGATGTTTCCAAAGCTTGACTTTAGAGTATTCAGTGCAACAGCACTTGCTAATATACTTTCTTAAAAAACTGAGTTTATTTGTAACAGAAAATGTTTTGCTTTCTTAAAAATGAAAGTACTCCTATTCTATTCCTCATATGGAATATACTTAGATACATGGCCCTGTTTCACAAAGGGCACTAATCCAAATTATTACAAATACTAAATGCCAATTAATTCTCCCTTATGAGTTATGATAAATGATTACTTTAGAGTGAAGCTATACATTTTCCAAACGGTCTTTATCACAGCTATGTTGACAGGACTTTAAGTATGGTGGCATGCTTAGTACTACCCTAAAGTAGCTGAAGTATGTGCCACAGCAGGTGCCACAAGTCAAACATAGATTTGCTTTGACATTAGAACATTGGGTATAGAGTGAGTGCAGGATTGTTTGATGGATTTGAAAAGAGCATATGTTGTAAATGGTTGGGAAAAGCAGAGCCTTTAGGGTATAGAATTAGAGTCAAAGCTAACTGAATATGAAGAAATCCTGCCTCGTCGTGGCAACAGTTATTGGTACTTTATGATCATCAGGGTATCTGTCATTAAAGAAACATTTTGCCACTTCTAAGGGAAAAGCGCACTGAAGCATAACCTCTTGGTAAAAGTAAGACCAAAGTATTAAAACATGTAGTTTGAGCTTTAAGGGATACAGTTCTGCCACAGAACTGCAAAAACTATATTTGCATCTGTTTTACAAGATGTAAAACATAGTTTACATTTATTTCACATTCTTGATAATGCCCACTTTGTAAAAACTTAGTCTTGAATTTTTGCACCAACTCCCAAAGTCACAGGATGTTGGTAATCAATATAATCCTAGTCCTTCAGACACAAGGTAGCATACACAATGAAAGCTTCTACCAACCAAAGGATCTCTCTGCATGTATGACTTTATATGTCCCCAACCTAGGCTGGCAAATGCACTCTAATAAAGTGGGAGATGAAAAGCCCCTCCTTGTTAGCCAGAGCTATAACTCCCTGCTGACACACACACGCTTCTTGCATCCATAAGCATGCACTGGCTCCTCCACTTCTCACAGTCATTTGGGAACAATCTATGTGGTTGTGATTTGGGCAACAAGGTTTCTCCTACTGAAATTTTTTTCAGCTTCTAGTAGTTTTCACCTTTGCAGTGTCAATCTACAAAGATGTTGATTATTCCTTTTCTAATACCTGAGCAATGGTACAACAGTATCTAGTTTTCATTTTCACAAACTACTACTGACTTTTCTTGTTCCACCTGCAAAATAAATTTATTGCTTTGTATATGAATGAAAGCCACAGATAACTTGTAAAAAGGAACTGAAAAGTCTAACCAGTCTGCTTGATAGTTAATAGACTTGAAGTATGCCGTAACTGTAGGTAAAATTAAAGGTCTGTGAAAAATAATGGAATCATCCCAAATGCCACTAGGAAAGCAGCCTAAGCAGAATATATGTTTCCTAGATTAACCCTAAAATAAATACACAGCCAGAAAACCTCAACCTCATCTCTGAATAAAAAACAAAACGTAGAGCTAGATTCTCAGATACTAGAAAAAATAGCACATTCTATGGTTTTCAGCCTCCTAATGGAGTTATGTTGGTTTACACCAGCTAAAAATATTAATCTTATCTTAGTGAGTGTAGCATTTCTCTTTAACTTTACATTAAATTATTTTTTTTCCAATCTTCTTTTATACACAAGTGATTGAGAACAGCAGTATCATCCTTCAACTCATAAGGCGCTCTTGACAAATATATTTCCCTTGTAACTTCATAGAACTAGTGGAATTATACCAGGAATAAATCTGTTCCAGTATCTTCAGTTACTCTATTTGGAAACCAAGCATTTGCCTGACCTTCAGTGCAATGCTAAAAACAGAGTTCGTCTGTCATCAAGAGCCAGTGAGATTTCAGATAAAACAGAAGTCATGGCTCCTGCAATGAAATTCCAGGAGCGTCCATCAAAGACTTGCCAGCAATAGCATCTCACTCAGACAGTACTTTCATACTTTGATAAAACTAAGAAAAAAAAAAAAAAGAGGAGATCTGACATTTTGAATTAGGCATATAACAAAGACTTAGTACTCAGTCTGACGTATGCAAAACTAAAATAATTCTTTATTACATTCTACCTAAACTTTTATGACTTTAATAGCTTTGGTTCTTTAAAGGCCCAGTCATTTCTCACACTATTGAGGATTTACTTTTTTTTTTGTTGTTGGTTGGGTTTATTTACCCCTATTGGGGAGTATTCCTTCTTGCTACCAACACTAGGATGTATATAAATAACATATTTCAACACAAAATAAAACATCTTTGTTCCAAACCCCAATGTAAATATTGTGAGCAAGCACTGAAGTGGAAGCAGGACTATGTATTATCCAAGCTTCCAACTTTCTCGTTTAAGTTAAAAGAGATTAACCTCGTGTTCATTAGAATAGGAGGATTGTTATAGACGGATAGCTGCCAGGCAAGACTTCAAGCTTCCTCCTTATGGTCCTATGGCAGTACACAGGCTTCCAGCGCTCTCTTTTCTTTCAGACTTCACCCTGGCATTTCTCTTGACATTATTCAATCCAGACTTACACCTCAATATACTGTCCCAGTTCTAGCAGGATATTGCCAAATGCTTTCATAGTGAAAGACTGGGACGTAAAAGTTACCAGTCATTTCCACATGCATCCTAGATATCCATTAGTGTATACATAGCTTTCTAACAACCTCACACAATACACACATTTCCAATATTGATGCAGTCTTGTAGTTACTGGATTTATACTTAGAGGATATAAACAACTATGTTTATGGTAAGACTAAGGATAAGAGTGGATTGGAGTGAAGCTAGCAAAAAGGATACCATGTCATCTTTAACATGGTGTTCTCATATCACAAAATGGACAATGTATATTTTAATCAAAAAATAAAGACCTGTCCTAGTCTCTCTTTCAGTTGTCTTTGCAATGAAAATTAGCCATAAAAACCAGAAGATAGGAAGGTCAGAGGTAAGAATAGGAAGGAAAAAGACAATAAATTTCAAGACCATGTCAGGCATTACAGGAAGTGAAAGCCTTATTTCAAAGCTGAGCAGAAGTTAAGATTCATACCACCAATTTTTAAGTGCAGTTTATAGGCATCTCTCCTTAAACATGAGGCCATGATCTAATTATCTAATTAAATTGAGAATTGTCACAGTGCAACTTATTTGCAATACAAAGTGATAGAAATCACCAGAGGAAGAGAGGAAAATGTCAAGAGGCACAGTCAAACCAATGGCTATTTGTCCTTGTTGTCACAGTAGTGCCCACAAGTTCAATCAGAGATGCTCAGCTGGTTGGACAAGTTTTCCGAATTCATTTAAGAAAACATCCACGGCCATCAAACCTGTTGTCTAACAAGGCAAGCCATGTAAAAATATTAGGAAAAAAGAAATAAAGCACTACATTTGGGAGAAAAATCCAAGTCCCTATGTTCTTGAATACTAAAGGAATGAAACTGGACACAAAGAAAACTGGACACCATCAAAACAGCCTAGATTTTTACTTATTCTGGTAGTGAAGCAAGATAAATTGAGCTAAGTGTAAGTCACAGTGTGATAAACGACAGAGAAAGGATAGATATATTATTATATACATCAAGAATACCTGTTCATGACAGGCATACATTAAAAAAAAAGCAGGAAAGATTCTTCAGTAGGCCATTTGCATCCGAAGATAAATACACAGGTCACAGGCAGCGTACGTTCAAGAGGGAAAATGGGGAGAACACTTCTTGCGTACCAATCAGAAACATAAAAGTAAGCTCAACTAAAAATGTACCAAGGACATTGCAAGTCACCACTGCCTTTATCTGTTCTCAGGATAATATTTGACATCTTGTTTGATATCTTACCAAAAAAACATGCTTTTACTTGATTCCATATTTCCTCTCTTTCATTTTTTTTTTTAAACAGAAATAAACATAGGGATTTAGAGCTTTTAATAGTATGGCTTGACTCAAAAATATGAAAGCATTCAAATAAATATTAAGAAGCAATTAGATGCTTCAACTATACCTCTTCAAGGTAGTCACCATCAGCTCTTGTAGAGCATTAAAATTTAGTCAGAAAAATGTTTTTCTCTTAAGACACATTGAGAAGACTAATTTTTACTGAGTATCACATTAATGTAATTGTAGCAATGGTGGAAGGATATGAATACTGTTGGAATACAGCATGCACCCTCTTTTTTTTCTAGAGAGGCTTTGGCAATTTGGGGGCCTCTCTTGCTAGATCCTGATCCATCTTTTGTTATTGCACAAAACCTCTCTCTCCAGCACTAGGATACCCCAGGACAGTATCATACTAGTGTGGGTATATGGGCTAGGCAGCCACTACTCTCAGATAGCAGCTGAGAGCAGATGCTTTAGGGGAAGATTAAAACTAAGGACTTCTGGCATCCAGGCCAGAACATTCACTGTAGATGTTCTAAAATTAAATGCCAACAAGGAAAGTTTCTTCCTAAGCCCTTTATGTACACATTGAACAAAGAGGTTTAGCAATCACCTACATGGCAAGAGCTCTTCCTTAGCCTCCTAAGCCTGGAGATGTGTTTAATATCGGGACATAATCCAATTTCTGCAAAACCAGTGGAGGAGGATCAAGATTTAACATAGACAAAAAGTAATATTCTTTTCAAGTCCTTTCAGCACTACTTTCCTCAGATATAACTAATAAAATATCCAGTAATAAGGCAAATAATTGTAAGTGTTAAATTATACTGAAACTGCTCCTTTGTGCTGTTTCCCGGCCTATAAAGAGTTTCAGTAAAACAAAAAAAATTTAAAAAGTAAGTAATTGCCACTCAGAGTGACAAAAGAAAGAGGCATCTACCCATATCACCAAATAGCATGAAACTCAGGTCCAGCTTTGAGTTCCTTCCCCATGGGAAGGATCAGCATCTCACACTGCACTTATAAAATACAATACTGTACAAGAGTGTCCTGCCTCCTTCCCAGGTTGTCTTTAGGACACATGAACTCCAGGGAATCGTGGGTGGAATGTATAAAAGATCTTATTGCAGCTGCTTGTACTGCACCTGTTCAAGGGATAAATAAAGCAGCTAAGTTCTAGTTTTGGTTTCATTCGCTGCCAGTCCCTTGATGTGCAAAGAAATGATATACCACCTCCTCATCTTGTCAATCATACTGCAAATATGTCTTCAATATTGTGGAAGTGATGATCACTTCTTTTTTTGCCAGGAATGTTCCCACAAGCTGGGATAACCTCTGTGACAAGTCACACATACTGGGAAAAACCAATGGCTCTTCATATTCTTCCAGACAGCAACCCTGTTCATGCAAATTAGCAATCCTTAGACCTCTTCCTATTTTTACTAGGAAAGGAATTAGAACTGGGTGTAGATGAAAATGGTCTGGAATTAAAACTGAATTAATTCACAAATTCTCTATAGCTTACAGAACGTTTACACTGCTTTGTTTTCCCCCTCCCCACTTTATTCACATCTGACTCCCAAAGCTATATTATCATATTGTATAAAATTATTGTTATCATATTGTACAAAAGAAGAAATATTAGATCTGTGTGAGTTGAAGATCCAGACCTTTTTAATGTGAGCCATTGGGGTCTTTCCATTGACATTTAGGGGACACACACATCTTCACAGGGCACGTTTTCCACAAAAGCTTGTTGCTGTTACTCTGCAGGGCAGATTTTTTTTTTTTTTTAAACTCTTTCACTCACTTGCTTATTTCTTTAGGCCACCTAAAGAATGTTTTCTAGAAATTCAATCAAGTAAATGATGCCTCAGAAGACACATGGGCTTAGAAGAGATGCATGTATTCCCATGTTTTGCCATGAAGAACTTACACAAATGCTCACAACCGCTATCTGCTTGTTTGCTGATTGTTGGCTTGTTTCTTTTGTAAAAGATTAATGTGTCCTACTATCTATGCTCAGCATATTTTCTTCAGAGAAAAAGTTGGAAATTACTGTCTAAAAAGCATTTTACAGGGGGAAGAAGCAAAGGTCTGCAGAGACTTAAGCAGAGAAATGTAGAAAAAGGGAATTGATGATAAGCAGGACAAAAACATCATTTTGTGGGCCATAGTATGTTTGATTGTAACGGGAGGAAAGTCTCTTCCAGGAATTTTCAGTGGAGATACACTCTATTCTCAACACAGAAATTATATTGCTATTAGTTGCAGCTTGGGTTCCCCAACATAGGGTAAAGAAGACTATTTAATACAGCAGCACATCTAAATCAGAGAAACAGGAAACCCCACAGCTACACACAGAGCAGTTGTGAACCTCCCCAAGGTACCCTGTTTAGCCAACTCCTTCCTGTACCCTTACATCCTGCATATTCTTTCTGCTTTTCCCTTCACTGTTCTATATGAAATTATAACACCTTGCGGAGGGGTCTGTACCATTCACTTTCCAAATGCAGTCTTCATCCCTCTGCTCCTCTACTCACAGTGCACTTCATCTAAATCTCATTGAAAGCTGGGAGCAAAGAAAGGATGGTGGACCCCGATGAGGGAGAACGTGTGGAGTCGGGCAAGGAAAGACAGGCAGGGGAGGAAGCCCACAGCAGCATCCCAGGCATATGGAAAGAGGAGACAGCAGAATACCATGCCACATGGAGCAAGGATGAATGCCAGGAGGTCTGGCATTAGGGGTCTCCCACATGACCACAGACCACAGCGATATCAGCCAACTGCTGCAGCACACAGTTCTCAAGCGTGGGGCAGTTCCTCCCCCAAAAGAGAGGATAGGCTTGCTTCACCCCTGAGGCATAACAGCCAAACAGCTCCGGCACCCTAATAATCAGTTCACTCTTTATGCCAGCGGTTTACCTCCAACAGCTTGCTACCCACAGCTCTGCACACTCATCCTGAACTACTGACAACTACATGCTAGCACAGCACATATTTTAATTTTAGAAATGTTACACTGAAAAGAAGCAGCAGGCAATTAAACTGAAAAGAGATTACTGTTCAAATCAGTTTGGTTTGTTGTTGTTCAAACAGGCTGTGAAGGCCATGACACTTACAGGCTTTTGACCACTTCTTGTCATCAAGAAAGCAAAGCAGACACATAATAGAGATCCTCATCTGCCCCATCCCATACCGTTGGCAAAAGGATTTAATCTTGAATAATTTGTTAGATAATTTAAGTAAACAAGTGAGACAAGAATGTTCTAGAGAGGAAAGCAATTTTGACAGTAGGTCAAGAGGGTATTTCTATTTTGCAACTGCTGTAAAAAATTAGCAAAAAGACTATCCATTTATTTCTTAGAGTAGCTAATCTTAGCCAAGTCTGATCAAAGTGAACATCTTGTTTTGGCTGCCAATTTCTTTTTTAAACACCTGCCATAGTACCAACCGCCCTTGGCCATTTTTGAACGAGCTATGACTAGGTAAGGAGAGAATGCTGACATTCTCAAATAGAGCAGGACGGTCCCAGTGACCCCCAGGATCAAGAAAAGGCAGCCCAAATTCACCCTAATACCAGAGCATTCTGATTTGGCACTATGTATCAGAATCTGGGGTTACATGTAGTATTTTTGGAGTTTTGGATACCATGTCCCATTCCAGAAGCTTGAGGTAAACGTAGCATTCGTTCCAATTCAAAATAGCTTCCTAAGTTACAGGATGCTTTAAATATAGCATGAGAATCCCATAGAGGCTTTTGAAGAGTGTGTATGGTCCCCTAACCAGGTATAACAAGGACTACAATGCCTTACAGTTATTTTTCTTCATGCCACAAAGATCAATTGTCACTAATGCTGGCTTTAAAGTGAAGAACCATAAATTGTTTAATGTAAATGTGTGCCCTTAAGCCTATTACCTTTAAGGAAAATGAGGGATTATGTGTATTAATAAGCATGGCTAACCAAGTCAGGGAGCCAAAACAGTGCAGTAGCTGGCATTTGGACTCTAAGGGAAAGGAGGGGATATGGTGCGAGCATATGAAAAGCTGAGTTCCTCCTAATCCTCACCTGCCATTGCTACAAGTCAAGAGTATTTGGAAGGATTTTGGGGAAAGGTTAACACCTATTTATGCACAGTGTCCAGGCACTGAACACCTGTGGCACAGATGACCACAACACCAGCTACGCATGTGGGAGGTGCAGAAAGTAACTCTACCCTTGCCACGGGATTTGCATGCCTTTAAGACATTTGACCCATTACATCTTCCTAAAAGAAGAGCAAGATCTCATTGACTTTCTGGAAAAATGGCTGCTAGCCACTGCTAACAAAAGGAGGAGTCACCTTGTATGAAGCACGATCAAGACGTCATCTGGAGCCGTTTGTAAGCTGGAAATGAATTCTTTTCCGGGTACCTAATTCCAAAAACCACAGAGTGCTTACACTCTAATTTAGTGCATGGAAAAAAAAGTTCCTTCTTCCCCCTACAAATAAGACCTGGATGCTCTTATTCCTGAAATTTCTCAGAACACAGAAACAGCTACATATTTTTTGGGGAAAAAATATACTCTTCAGAGACCTGAAAATTAAAGTTTTTAGGTCTGTTCCCAAAGGATACCCAACACTAGGGCTGGATTAAGCTTCATGGCCAGCTTCAGGCTGATGGCTCATATGATCAAGCTTTTATTTCACTTAGGCCCTTAAGTTATCTTTTTTTTTCCTCATCTGTGCAGCCCATTTTGATTTTTGCTTTTAAATATATGATATTATGTAAATTATGGGTCAACACAATGTGACTGAACAGGAGACTTGTTAGCAGACTTGTCCTCACTCTGCACTGGCAAGAATTAAGTTTTTTATGAAGTGGCAGTTATTAAGTGTCATAACATACTTTTTTCAAATTAGGATTTACAAATTTAGACAATTGTAACAAAAAGCCTATTAGATTTCACTCTCAGGTAGCCTTTTCATTAAGGCGTAAATTACACTAGCACAGAAGAAACAGCCTTTTAACACGCTGTATAACACATCCTTTTTCAATTATTCATTCCAAAGTATACCATAGCTGACACCACCAGACATTGTTTTAAATTAATTTCTTTCCTCAAGAGTTGCAAGTATTGATTTTTACCATATTCTGCAAAAATTTCCCTTCTTCCTCTCCTCTTCCTCATGATCTTTCAATGGGGATTAATAACTTACCTGCACAGTGAGCATCGAGCTCTTCCTGCAACAAAGCCCAGTAAAAAAAGAAAAGCAGTATCTCATATAATGTTGGACACTATTTAACACTACATTATGCATTAAAATGTTGGCATCTCAGGTACCTATGTGCAGAATCTTCTAGTTACACATACAAAATAAATTGACTATATCAAATTGTATTCTCAGCTAGCTCCAATCCACTATGAATGCTAAATTATAAAGAAGACCATTGCATTTTGTATACCCTTTTGATACTTTCAGAGTGCTACTGAAGGTTAGTTGTTCGTTTTTTTTTTTAAAATACCCACATGTTATAGAGTTATAAAACAACATACTTTTAATGCTACTAATTAGATAATAAGAGTGACCAGATGGGAACTGCTGTTGCTACTACAGAAAGTTAATGTTAACATATTCACAGAGATAATTTCCCTCTTTGTGTTCTACTCGCTGGGGAACATTTTGCAATAGTGTATTTAGAATAGAGCTAATGACAGGGTTATCTGCTGTGTTATGAAGACAGCCATTTACTGAGTTCAGACATCAGACACTAATAAAAAGTTCTACCTGAAAAAAGCTTATTGTTCATTTTAATTATAAAGCACTAACAGTTCAGCAGCTTTAAATTTGTAATTTTATGGTTACTTCCTGCAGTGTTTACTAGTTCGAAAGGATCTGCAAAACTATTAACTTTAATAATAACTAAGTAAGTCTGAGGCCTTCCTGAAATACTACATCAACTATATTCTCAACTAAATAAACTCCAGGTCAAAGGCCGAGCAGTTTGTCAGACCAGAATACCCAGTTGCCAGGGAACATTGTTAAAAATTAAAACAGGAAAAAAATAACAGAATTCATCTGAGTTGTGGTTCTGTTTCCTTAGGTTAAGGAACCTTCTCTCCTCCTCCATGAAGACACAATAACTATGGTTATCCCCACTTGTGAACTTCTCAGTTTCTCACAGTTAACACTATGCCTCCTGTTCAAGGGAAGGATTATGTTACCCTCCCTTTTGCAGGAAACCAAGCTGTGAAGTCACTATTGAGTGGGGGGTTTTGGCATAAGTAGTAAAGCCAGCACCAAGAAATACTGCCAGTATTTATAACTGAGTTGGTAGTTACACAGATGCCATTCATATGCCCAATTATTTCATACACTGAGGTCTTTTCACAGGTAATGCCACACAAGCCCTGATGATTCAGATACAATCACACCCCAAAGAGAAAAGCTGCATTTAGCAGGTGAAATAAGGGGCTTCAAACCCGCTAGTTATGTATTATGTGTCAGAATAGGCAGAGAAGCACTTTGATGATGTAACATCATTTAAGCTGGCACCTCAGCTATTACAGCCCATTATTCATATTAATCTGGCCTCCATTCTAACAGGGCTAAATGTTTTTCCTGAAATTCAAAACACTGACAGAATTGAGAAACAGAACCTTAAAAAGAGCTATGCATGATGTCTGTACAGATACTGTGCAGAGTACATAATGCTCCTTATATACCTCTGGCCTTCAGCACTGAGCTCAGTATATAGTGATTACTTTAATCACACAAACAGAGAAGAGGGGCTGCCTTTCAGTGCCAAGCACATACTTGATGAGAAGTAATTTGACCAAGGCAAAATAATTTGACCAGAAGCTGTAGTTAGCCCCATATCCTACCTGAAAGTTTTTTGGTCAAGTACAGAATATGCATTCAAATGACATTGCATTATGATGCTAAGATTCAAATAAAAATAACAATAAAAGGACTCTTTCCTTTCAAAATCCTGAGTTTAAAGATGCCCGCTGCATGAATTTTTCAGAATTTTTTCTGCAAGGAAAGAAAACAAAAGCTTCTTGTATCATGACTGTTTAACCAGAAAGGAAAAAAATATAGGACATTTTGTGCTGGAATTCCTTTGTATTATAAAAACCAGGTACTTGTTGAAATCAAACTTTGTCTTAAAGTGTTATCAGCTTAGATGAAACATCCATTGGGATTACTCCTCAGACCTGATTCAGTATTTTTGATCAAGAGAAGGAATGCTGCCTATCTCAGAATAACTAATGTCTTACCTCTTAGACCACCTGCACAGCCAAGTTGAAACCTGTTCTGCTCTATTCAGAGACTTCTTCAGAGTTGTCCCCATAACCAGGAATATTCTGATCACCAGGCCCCAGAACCTCTCTCTCTCTTTGGCTCAATCAATATTATTTAGAAAGAATGCAACTACAGAATTTGCTGCTTTCCTCCTTCCCAACATACACACATGCCACTCGTATTTGACGAGAGATGCAACTGTATCACACAAATGCCCTATATATCGAACTGTCACTTATAGCGTAGATGCTGACTACTGGAACATCTCAAACAATACCAAATCAGGAGGTTTAAGAGTTAGCTGCAGAGTTCAGGCTCACAGAAATGCAATAATTTCTGATAACTGTGGCTGCAAACATACCAGAATTGGCTTGCAAATTAGTTTGAAACCACAACAGGTACCATCTAAAGTAACTAGCAATATCTCATGCTACTAACACATCTGTACATATAACAAATGGCTGCACATAATAAAATTCAGAATGTTGTAACTTTGGATGTGGCGACTCTGTTGCTTAAGAAGTGATCTACAAATTAAGCAGATTATCCCAAAGCAATGTTGATGCCCACAAAACAGTTTTATCAATAACATATAGGAAAGTTTTGGAGTGCTCTTAAAAGTTGGCCTGGAAGTATTTAATTTTCCTCTCATAAGGAGTTATTTCAAGTTGAATTGTAGAAGACTGGAAGAATGTGAAACCACTCACACATAAGAAATTACTACAGTTTATCTAGACATAAGATGGTCATTACACTAAATGGCTCGTTCTCCCTCTCAGAAGTTGACTCAGTGTCATTTCAGTTTGGGGGGGGGGGAAGGAAACATCTCTACTGAATAGTAGTTAAAGAGGAAGGCTTTTAGAGGACATGAGACTTACCTGTTAATTTTGTGCAATATCAACTATTATAAATATGGTTTTTAGTGTTGTGAAGGACTTCGCACTGGTAGATGAAACAAAACTTCTCAAAGTTGCAGCTGTAGCTGTAGGACAACCACTCAGTTTGATTCACCAGAGATGGATGCTTAACAGGCGATTGTTGAATCAGCATCTCAAGGGAACTTGTTAAGGTTCTTCAGTCAATACAGGTACACTTCACTCTTCTGATTACAATTTATGTACAGCACCACATGGCCATCCAAATGACAGTTGCAGAATGCATAGTGCCTGACCCAGATGATCTGAGTCTTCCCTGCCTTCAAGAATAGAAGAAAAGCAGCCAAGAGGGACTCCTTTCACCCATCACTTGCCTGTTGTAAGGTCCTGATACTCCATATGCAATAAGGCCAACAACAGGATATTAATACTCTCCATAGGTCCTCTAAAGGAAATGCAGTCACAGTAAGAGATTGACATATATATGCCAGGGAGTAGAGAAGAGACATGAAGTAATCAGGAAAAGATGCTGGTAAAAGGACAGAGCTTAAGAAATGTGAGAAAAGGCCTCCTGCTCCTCCAAAGACATGGACTGCGAAATGCTAGAATAGGGGCTTCCCTCTCCCCCCAAAGTGATGTTTTAGGCTTCTTGTATCAGAGTAAGCATACACATTGGCTGATTTCATTTTTTTCTTATTAGTGTTTGTCATTTCCCCTCACTGTGTTTATGCCATTACCACACTTCAGCTTCTTCCTCACTTAATAGAATAAAACAAAAATAGTTCTCTAACACTTCTGTTTTGTTTAAATATTGTCTCCCTCGGCTTCAGGGTCTGGCTTTTGATTTGATACACAAGAAACATTAAAAAAAAACATCTATTAGAAATGCAAAACCATATGGATAATCACAGACTACATATGCCAGTCATGAGTTACTGCATTGTTCTGGATAATATTTCTGCCACCTCAGATGATGATAATTTTTGCGTACCTTTCAGCTCATTGCATCACCTGCAAGCCAGTCTGTCTCACTAGAAAAGCTTGCTGTTCAGCAATAATCATTCACAAATATTTGAAGAGGCTCTGCTATTGCATCCATCCATGTACAATCATACCATCTTAGGTAACATGGCAACACAGCACTTAGATAATTAACTATGCTTAAAAGCCTTCTTACAGAGGATTAAGTCTATAAAATTAATGAATTCTGCTTGCTTCCAGACAGTTCATGCAAGCAGTAGGAGAAAATAACCTGCTTTGCTGCCCACGTCAATTTGGAAAGACCAGATTTATGCACATGATCACACCACTGGTGACAGCTCTCAGCACTGCCAACAAGCTGCAAGTCTCATTCATTTCAGTAGGACTGACAGATGCTCAGCTTTACTAAGAGTCTCTCAATACTGTTTTCCTAACTCTGTTACCTGCCCATGACATTTCATGACTGAATTTGTTCTACAGGGTAGGATTGTTTGCGGGGTGGGGACTCAAAAAAAATATTTTTAACATCTTCCCAGATTATTTTCTAATGCCATCATTAAAGGCGTATGAAAGCTGTAGAGTGACCTTAACTCTTCTCCACTTGTTTTTGTCTCCTCTTTTCCTGTCCCTACACCCCTACGTTAGTCAGTCACTTATTTTTAGATAAAGAACAGATAGGCAGAACAGTCTATTTCAGGGGACCACAACTTCACCTATCACCCAGCTGACTGACTGTGACTCTTGTGTCATATGCTGTTGACTATTCAGCAGTGAGTTGATCACCTGAACATACGTGAAGGGAAGAAAATATGTCTCAGCATTTTAAAGAGTCTGTTAAAACTGAACTGTTGTGCCAAACAGCTCTGAGTAATTCCTTTCATTGTCCACTGTTTTAAGAGCATTTTCCTTAACAGAAGCATTAGCAATGCCACAATCTTGTGTTGTGCTTTTGTCCGTAGACTTCAAAGACCTTCTGGTTTTCTCTGCTGCTTCTCAGGTGGAGAAGTGCAAGCTGAGTGGCCATCACATGGGGCTGGCTGACAGAGTGCAGGTCAACCAACAGCAAAGCCACAGCACTCGTTCCTAACTCTAGGGTCCCCACTCTATGTCTAGGTGTGGGCTAGTGTCATAGTGGAACAATACTAGCTTCCCCTTTTCAGGAAGGTCCTTGGAAACATGCAGGTGTAAGACTATAGATGGGATGAACAGTCCCAGTGTGGTAGACTGTTGCCATCATTTTTCTCGGGAGCTCAAAGGCAACTCTCTCACAGTATGACTTGCAGCATGACAGTCTCCATGAAAAAGTATGAATCTTTTTGTTCTCTGCAGCCCACCACTGACAGTCTTATTGCTTGTGGGCAGTTCAAGTATAATGAGCATGTCCACATGTAAACCCTATCTGCCTGCAGAGAGGGATACAACGCATATCTAGGCAAAAGGGCCATAGCACATTTGGTATTAAAAGCAATTATAAGACCCTCTAAGTTGATGTGTTTGTGGTTTAGGACTCCTCTTGCACATAGAAAGTCTAATCCCATCTCAGGGCAGCTGTGGATCAAACCCAGTCCATAGATAAGCATATGGCATCCACTAGCAACATTTAGAGCTGTGTGCCCTTTCCCAGAAGGGGATTTTCCTCACAGTTATCTTCCCTCACCCACTCCCCACCAAGAATATGTTGAGGATGTAAGCACAGCTTTCCCTTTCCCCCATGGTAAGATTGCAATTATGGCTACATTCACAGCTCAACTCACTTATGACTACAAATTGCTGATTAAGAGGAATATCTGATCTGTTTGGAGATACACTTACGTGAAAGATGGTAAAAAATAGACTTTAAGAATATTATCACCAAAAGCCACATATTATACTGTGTTTCAGTTAAAAAAATACCACAACCAGTAGGTATTCCTTCTCCAGCTCCTCCTGAAAGAGGCTACATTCATTTTCGCATGTCTGCTTTTCCCCTCTAAGGCAGGCTACAAAATCCAATCCCATCCCAAAGCAATGCTCCCAAGTGAGCGCTGGGCTTCGCTAGGAAGGAGTTCAAACCATTTAACAGTGCTTACTCACACTTCTACTGCTGGAAAGGCAGCCAGCTGTGTGAAGAGGTAATTCCTCCACACCTCTGGGAATCTAGCCATTGTCGATTCACTCCTGCATACCATATGCTTTCAAAAGCCCCATGAGAATCATATAGCCTTTGGGCATATTGAGTATACTTCAAGAAATTATAATCTGAGACAATGGGTTCTTTGGGAAACAATTGGTTTTTCATTTCTGATGGTAACATACACAGTGTAAGTGTCCCAGCCCTTGACTGACAGCTTCTAGGTATGACTGAATTACTTATAAAAAAATTATCAACACCATACAGTGCAGGCTGCAAAGCATCATGAAAATGCCTACAGAAATATGTTGGCATCTCTCTGTACTTACCTTCGGTGGAATAAGGAAAGAAACATCAAAACTATTTACCACAGTGAAATTAGTATAAGTTTATAAAGTGAATTTATTTTTGTGGGCAGGGTTTAGGTTTTTTTTTTTGTTTTTTTGCTTGTTCGTTTTAATAACACTGACAGAACAGCCTTCTTTGCAATTACTCTGCCACTTCTGCAAAAGAGGTTATGAAAAGATCCTCTCATCATCACAGGACTTAGTATTACAGTAAATAAGGCTCTATCTTCAGTGAAAGGAATATTATGCATAAGAATAAGGGAGATGAAATAATACAGAGCTTTACAGTATGAATATGAAATAGCATAGTTAAGATTTCAGAAGCTCACTGATGACTTGGAATCATGATTGTTGCAGGGATATCAATTTGGTACTCAAAACTTAACAGATCATATTTTTTCATGATGAAAAAAGCTCAGTTTTTAAAGTAGCGTACGTGGGGTTTTTTTGCAGTGGAGCAGACCTTTTGTTTGCATTCTATTTGTTTGTCTGATTAAATCACGCTGGTATTCCTTTTAAACGCTGTTATATAAGTAACCTCTCTTGTCATTGCTCTGCAAAATAAGCCTTCTGCAGGTGATTGGTGGAACCAAGATGCCTCTAAAAAGATCTGAACATTCTGGAACAGATTTGAGACTGTCAGAAAGAAAAAAGGGAAAAGGAAAAAAAAAAAAAAGGAGGAGGGGGCTGAAAGAGGTAGTAGAAAGCAGAGTTCCCAAAACAGAAGTTACACCGAACTACGTAGTTTAAGAGAATTGTATGTAAGGGAAACACAGATTTCCTGAAAACGATTAAATGTTAATAACTTTTAAGAAACTGAGCTAATTCGGGTAATAAGAGCACTCTACCGCAATACCTTAAAATATTGCTTTTAAGAAAAAAAAATCCCAAAAGATGGCTAGGAAATACATGGGCTAATTTGTAATTGACAGATACACCAGGCAATTAATTATTAAATCACATGCTGTTTGTCAGCTGCAAATGGAAGGCTTCTGCATAATTTAAAGCCGTATTTTAAGCACTATTGAGTCTTCTGCTTGACATGTCTAATTTTCATACCATTATTGCTCCCCCTCAAACAAGGGGATATGTATCCCTGTCTTTGTCCAGTTTTAACACTTAAACTTTGTGAATTTACAAGTAGTTACACATTTATTTTATAGAAATATAATTTTATATTCCCATTGTTGTTCTACTCCCTTCCCTCTCAAACAGACAGCACCAGTGGGGCCCCTATTAGCAGAAAAAGAGACAACACTGTACAAAATAGAACTGGAAGCTTAAAAGAGACATTATTGTCATTCTTAAAAATATACTAACCAGTACTGTCTTCCTAAGGCATCATCAATGCCAGGTTGCATACCTTGAACTGGTATACTTAGAGTCCACATTATACTCTCTTTTTTCAGACCTACCTGCAAAGATCCTCTATTTTCCTAGGCCAAGTCAGAGTGCACATATGACTAGTTCACTGCTATTTTCAAAGCTCAATAAAGTTTTTCTGCTCACTTACTCTTGAGATTGTCAAGGGCATGTTGAAGTCCTTGCCCCCTTGCAGTCGGAAACCCCATGGTCCAGGTCCATTCAGAGTCACGCTGTAAGCCATTTTGTACTTCTTCCACAAGGCAACAAGGCGACACTACAGAACAGAAGGATGGGGCAGACAGAGAAAGTGTGAAAAAAAAAAAAAAATGAGAAAAGGGAAGTTTTACACAATGAAAGCAATTCTCTTTCTGCCTTGCCTGTTCAGTCCGGCTGGGATATCACCTAAGAATAGATGGGAGCTATAATGCAGATGCTGATATCCCAGCTGAGTAGGGCCCATAAAAGGGTTGCAACCAGACACCTACTATGCAAAGACTTCATGACTCAGAGGTCTAATATAGCCCCCAGGGAAGGGGACAGATCTTTCTAGGCTTTTCAAGCCCCTCTTCATGCTCAGTTACTTTATGGGCAAAACACATTTTATAATAAAACAAGCAAACAAGATCCCGTAACACCAAAATCTCTTTACTAACCTGTTAACAAGTGCATAGCCATTTGTAACTTCTGTTTCAGAACACATTTATTGCACTGTGATATATAATCTACTACAACTATATATGATATGTGATATACAATCTACTACAATCTACTACATATTTCCTTATGTAGCATGAAAAACTCCAAAAAGAGTGTTTACCACCTTCTGTGTTGGTTTGTTAAACTGAAAAAAGTAAATACTACATGCATTTAGCACCACAGAAAATTCCTGCAGCTTCTTGTTTGGCGCTGGGTTCCATAGCCCTTGCTATCTCAAGAGAAAATTACAATTTGTTCTCTTTGAACGCATATAGAACTATTATCGGTTATTTCTAATCAGCATTTAATTCCTATGGCAAAAGCATAGTTTCAGTATTGTCTCATTATTTTGATACAAGTATTCCAAAGGCACGACACCTACGCAGAAGGCTAAGAATACAAATAACTACCTAACTGCTTCTTTAATTCATTCCTTGATTTTTCGTAGTTTATATTCCAGTTGTTAGGTGCTCCGTAAAACTTTATAACCCTTGTTCAGTAACACTGGATACCATTTCTGCCTTAAATTGGGAATAGCTGAAATACAGAGAAGAAGAGGAAAAGGGGAGACGCTGTTGGCAAAACTACGGATATAAGCAAAAAGTTTCTGCTCTCAGCATAAAGCTATAAACATTAATAACACTCAACCCTTTCAAGTCATTAATACGTGCAGGACCTCCAGAAGAACTCTACTGTATCTCCTCAGCAACCCTACCTTTACCCTCCAGTTACAAAGAAATTCCCATTATGTTAAGGTGGGAGAAAAAAAAAAGCATAGGTTTTATGCTGATAATCAAAAAGACAAACAAAACCGCATAATGCACTAGAGTGATGTAGCTCAGTTTGAACACTGATAACAGGTCACTCTGCCCATACACGTACCATAAAATGTGACAGGAAAAACTGGTGGTGAAACAGCAGAGAGCCAACACCACCAGGGCCCCAGACTTTATCTAAGAAGATGGTCAATAATTTTTCAAAACCATGAAGCAATAGAAGTGTTTGTTTAGTATTCACAGCGGCAAAAGAAAAAAAATTGTACGAGAGAATAATTATGCTCCACATAGAGACTAGACTAAACCACATAACCATATTTTTAGGTCAGAGGTCCAAATTAAACCACAACCATTCACATGGATTTGAGTGAAAGTTGCACTCAGCCAGTGAACTGTCCCAAACCAAAATCAACGCAGAGAGTAACACAGCTTGAAAAGACAACAGGTTTCTGATGTCTCACAAATACCTTGAGGGTACATTTCCATCAACAGCATTTGGAACCCACCCTGATTTTGGCTGATTACTTTCACGGGAGACAAAACTAACTTGTTGCACTCCAAACAGCAAAGTTTTCAGGCCTGACAGTTTATCCAGTAGGTCTCTTTCTAAACACTGGTACTGGATATTTTTATTTATTTTAAAAAATGCACACACAAAAGATTGAAGGTAAATTCCCATTGCACTATTCCTTTTATTTTTCTAGGAATTCACTGTTGGTTTTTTAGTGTCCTTTCTTGGCTCCATTTCAAGGCTTCAGGAGAATGGAATAAAACCCGGAGTAAGATAAACATGGCAAATCATTGCTTCACTAGCAGAGACAGTATCACAGAAAAAAAAAGTATTAAAAGAGAGGTCATGTTCTTACGGACTTGTGAATCCTGTGCATGTTACCTCCTTAGATCTTCGGTCATTTGTTTAAAAAAAAACAAACCACGAGTGAGTGGGAGCAGAACCCAGAACAGAATAAAAGTGCAGAGACATCAAGCTGAACAGAGATTAAGGAGCAGGGATGCTGCTATGCGGCTTAATCAAGCACTATGTGCTTCCATCCTACTTTCACATGTGTAACATGCCATTTGCTTATCAGTTTTGAACATCTGAAAGTGTCTGTGAGATCTTTGAGGCCGGGTGGTGCACTAGGAAACTGAAGTGGTAATCTCATTAGGGGCACTGTCATTTGAATGAAATGTTAAACTGAGGTCACTTGTTTCTACTCCTTTGGTTTCTGTCTGTGTGTGCATGAAATTTCATCATAGCTTAGCACTTTTAAAAAGAAAGCATAGAGGATGTGCCAGTGTCCTGGCCAACGTTCCCCTTCAACACAAGAAGACCACAGCTCTTGTGTACCTGTACTGTCACTACCAGGTGCATTTTGAAGTAAAAATATTCCACAGTTTTCTTCTTCCAGGCCTAAGTCCTTTCTCTCCTATGTTTGTTTCCCCTCTGCCTGCCTGGAGAGAGCTCTGTGCCTTATAATGAAATGGAAACAGTAAAGAAACTTCCACTATAGTCACAGCTTCATTTGCTGGGGGGGACACTCTTAGGTCGTCTCACTTGTTTTCTACAGAATTTTAATACAAAAAAGAAAGCTGGTGATCCACCCATATGAACATTTCAACCCTGCCCTGTTTTCAAAGGTGAGAGATGTGGGTGTTCTCACCATGTCAAACCACCAGAGCAAACCCAGGAACTAGATTGGTGCAGCAAGTACAGTGCCATCACAGCTACCAGCACAAACCTCAGCAAAAAACTTCCAGGATGAAATAACTGTGTGTACATAATAGACAATCCCCTTGTTTTCAGAAGCTTGTGATGTTTAGATTAGGTTCTAGTTGCTTTATATAACTACCTGTTTGACTGTTCCAAAAAAATATTCTTATTTGAGCAAGCAAAAAAAGATTTTGTTTCTCTTGGAGTGCCTTCTTCCCTACAGTCTCCAGATATGTTAAAATCTATGAGTTGCTTACAGTTCCCTCCCTTCAGACAGAAGCTATGCTGAGTCAGATGAGGTCACTGATGTAAGGAGTGACATTTAAAGAAAAAAAAAAAAACAAAAACATATTCCAGGAGCAGGGTGACATTTTCTCTACAGATATCATAACAGAGTTGTCCAGAGCTCACCAGGTCCCCCTGAGAGCTGTCCCCAGCTGACTGACGGGAACAGTTGTGAGGAAGCTGGATGGGTACCAGGTTCTGCAGGCTCTACAGCAGAGCAAAGTGCTGCCACCTCCAGCAAACACCTCAGAGCCTGAGCAGAGCCATCCTTCCACAGCCACATCAGAGACGTTACGCTAGCGGAAACAATTCACATATGCTAGGAGATCATGTTGTGAACCGACTTTAGGAAAGCTACAACTGCATACTTGGGAGTGCATAGCCATTAAGTGAATGAAATAAAACCTACTAGTGTCAATGCTAAATTAAGGTGGAAAGAAACAAGTAATGGAAATTCCAACTGTTCGAGTTGCTACTACTTCATTAAACTAGCCGCATTACTCATCCGTTATATTTTAGCTGCATTGGTAGAAGTGCTTATAGAAGAACCTTGAATTATTATTACTGCAGCAACAAGGTTGTATCATTTGTATCATCAAGCATTTCAGAACTAGATTGCTTGAAAGTTTGACTTCTGATCGGCAATAGACTATGCATCTTTGCCATATAAAAAGACATGTGCAAGGTCAAAGTTTCAACAATCTTTTATGGTTTTCTTTAGGCAAGTGAAGGACTTGCCCTGCAAAGGAATAAACTGTCAATTCTTCTTTGATAAAAAGATCTTCAACAACCTGGATAGATACTCCATTAAAAAGATCAATCAGATAAAAATATTGGTTGCCTTTGTTTCAATCTCTCTCACCTGATGGAGTGTCAGTATGAGAAGGCAGCATTCAGCTTTATAACAAACATTTCCTTCTTGTCCCATGGATTCCCGCACTGTCCCTAGTAAAATTATCTACACTCTTTCAGAAGAGTGGAAGGGTGAAGAGAATGGGTCGGGAGCATGTGAAGAAACCAATCACCTAAATGATTGCATGAAAAAACCCAAGCTTTGTACCAGATGTGTGATATATGCAATCCTAGAGTATACAAAAATTTTAATTAACCCAATGTTAATTATATTTGACATGGAATAATGAGGAAAAAAACAGCTATGTTTGGGGGCTGATCTTCACTGCAATCCACCAAGCAAAACAGCATATATTTACTATATATTGACTAATCAGTGCAACTGACACATTAGAGATGTAAAAGCTTTTTAGCTCTGAATTCCTACCTTGTCAATGTCAAGCTGAATATAAAAGTAACTACCAAGAGCAAAGATTATTCCCACAAGTTCAATATTGCTTCCAAAGCAAGACTATTCTACAGAAGCAGAGCTCTCCGATACCTCCTTTCCTTTGCTGCTGAGCTCTGAACTAAGTTGAGCTAATCCTACTTGTGCTTCCATGTACAGCTTTGTTTCATCCATTTAACCAAAATCCTTGAATTCTCACAGAACGTTGTTTCTGCTTAGTCTTTTTATCAAGTTGTCCTAAGTCCAGTATTTTGATGTTTCTTAAGAAGCTATGTTTTGCGTCACACTTGGCTTCATCAAACTCTGCTTTGTCAATGCCTTTCTAGTAATGTGGTTTGTGGGTCCCAGCAGAATATAGTATTCCCGGGCAGACATGCTAAAGCACTATAATGGTGGAATTATCATCATCTCCCTTCTCTGTAATGCAGTGCCTTCAGAAACACAGCTCAAACTGTTCTCTGCTGTTTGCTGCTGCCAGTGTCACCTTACCAATTAATCAAGTTTGCTGTTTACCCTTACCTCTGGATCCTTTGCCATGACTACTTTCACCATAACAGAAAAATGACATTTCACACTTTTTTCCCTGCTAGGTGGTCTTTTTTGTTTCCTGCCATGACCTCTTTTCACTACCACAAGAGACTGGAAATACATCATAGTGTAGTCAGACTTGATCTTTAAAAGATTTGAAGATTTGTGGTAACTACGCTAAACTGGAAATCACACCTGTGGAGAGACAGGCTACTGAGGGGAGGGAAGGGAAGAGGAAAAGATACTTGCCCAGACTCTTTACAAAGACTTTTTCCCCCTCTGTACTACAAAAAGACTTAAGGCATATTACTAAATTCTCACCTTACCAGCATTTCAATTGTTTTTAAAGGCACCTACTACAGCATGTAATACTTAACACTTCTATGGCACCTACCTTGCCAAAATATCAACTTTCTTTGTTTTGAGGTAAAGAACACCTAAGCACCTGTTGTTGTTACCATCTCCTTTACACATATGTAGTCATTGCACTTAAGTTACAAGCTTTAAGTCACAAAATGGGCCAGCAGCAGCAACTGGATTAAAATGCAGGGCTGTTTCTAATACAGGTACTTGAACCAGAAAGAGAAGGCTGCAAAATGTGTTGCCATTCTGTTTTTATCATTCTTCCCCGACTCTGGTTTGAAACCAGGGAAGTTTATAGCAACCCTGTCACTACTGCAATTTGTGCCTTGCTGCAGGGGATCCTAATTGAGTGTTTTGGCTTACAGGAGAAAACAGCAAAAGAAAATAACCCAAACACACACACACACACACACACACACAAAAAAATGGCTCTAGAGGCTATGTGCAGATCATTGGCAGGTCCACACAGACTGGGAATCAGCTGTGACATTGATGTCACAGGACCTCTACGGTGCTGGCTCGCCTCCAGAGAGCCTGAGGCTTGGCACAGTGCAACGAACCTACAGCGAGGCTTAGAAGAGGCATCCTGTGCCGTCAGGGTAATTTCTCTGTCACACGGATCCTTCAGGAATCACCGCACCACGCTGAGGTAGCGCCGTGCCCCATCCATAGGCACAAGGATGCAAGGTTTAATCTTAAATTGAGCGGACTCCCAGAAGTTAGATTTCAGCCAAACGACTCACCCACTCGCTTCTGCCTTCCCAGTAAAGGCTCTACTGGGTAACACTGTCCACTAGAAAAGCTATTTGGAGCTGCAGGGAGGCTTTTAAAGGCAGCAAGTGGCTCCCGTCCTATAGCCGCCTGCCCGTTAGTCTCTCTGCTGACCTGCTAACCGCTCCCAGCCTGTTGCTCCCGCTCCGCGGCCGCTGGAGGCTGCGGGACTCGGGCAAACTGCCGCCCCCGGCCCGGCTCTCTCCGCCTGACAGGCCTCGTCCCTTCGCCCGGCGCTGCTCCTTCCCTCAGCGCCACCCACCTCTCCCACTCGCCACCGCTACCTCCGGCCACGCTTTACCGTGTCGCGCCGCGGCGGGCGGGTGGCTGGGTGTCACTAGGCGTGAGGCGACCGCTCCGCCGGCGGCCAAGCCCCCGAGCAGGACCGAGGTCCCGGTCTCCGCCCCCGCCGGAGCCGCAAGCTGCCCTCCGCGGGCGGTGCTTGCGGTCGCACGCACCCACGGACATCGCCGCCGCCGCCGCCGCCGCCGCCGGGGGAGGGGGGCTGAGGGGAGCGGGAGAGACGGCAGCTGCGAGGTGGAGTTTTTAAAG
>JAOXNO010000002.1:10013923-10065692 GCA_028565335.1 Limnodromus scolopaceus | reverse complement strand
CCTTGCTCCTCCTTGTCCCTGCACCTGGCAAGGCTCGAAAACACTAAGACCTTGAATCCCACAGAGCCTGGCTGGCTTTAAAGTAAATATTTTCACAAATTGAGACACTAGAGTCTTCTAAAAGTGCAATTTTCCCCAGTATTAGAAGAAAAGTTAGCCTTGTGTCTCTCAACCCAGGGCATTTCTTCACCAAAAGGGTGGTCAAATTTGGAACAGGCTGCCCAGAGAAGTGGTTGAGGCAGTTAAAAGATGTGCAGATGTAGTGCTGAGGAGCGGGGGTTGGTGGTAACTTGTCTGTTTTAGGTTCACAGTTGGACTTGATGATCTTAAAGGTCTCTTCCAACCTAGACGATTCTATGATTCTAAGCCCCCAGCCGAGGCGGGAGCTGGGCTGAGCTCAGTTCCTCCAGAAGCCGGGCCGGCCTGCGCCGGGCGGAGGGAGGAGGTTCGGCGGGTCCGGGCGGTGCGCGGGGCCGTGGCGGGTGCCGCCGGGCGGTGGCGGGTGCCGCCGGGCGGGCCGTTTCCCGCGGCCCCGGTCAGCACCAGGGACAGGCGCCGGGGCGGGGCGGGGCGGGGGGGGCCGGCTCCCGAGAGCTCTGCGGGGCGCGGAGGCGGGACCGACACCCCGCTCCCCACCCGCCCGCTCCGCGTGGTCTGGAATGGCAGGGGTTAACAACACCTGGAGAACGAGCGCGTCCGAAAGTGTCTCACGGGTCCTGTGCGGGAATCAATCCAGCAACGGCATCGCTGAAGTACACAGCGACCATTTTGAATGTGCAGCTCCAGCCTACTTAAAAGGATTGCAGTTCGGATTTAGTATTTCTGGTCTTACAGAGACATGTGCACCGTGCCTGTAGTACTGGCTGTGAAGCACATTAAGTGACGTTTTTTAGTCGAATACACAGGCTACACGGGCTGCACAGACCAGGCCAGGAAGTCTTTATTTGTAAAAATATAAATTCTTTCTCTATTTATATTTGGCCAAAGTTAATATTCATATGGATTGTGGCAATGGTAGGTGCAAAAATATTCCCCTGACAAGTCAGTTTATGTCACCAAAGGAAGCATTTTGCATCTTGTGAAATGCCTGAATACATTACTTTTCACAGAGGATTAAAGTTATCAATAATTACCATGAGACTGTGCAGTTTATATATATGACAGATTTGTCAGATGTCAGGCAATGGGCAAATAGAGCAGATCAGTTTTACCATGGATTATAAAACCAAAATCCTTGCAATTTTTTTCCCCCCAAAAATATGACAATACAGAAGACAAAAGAGTGGAAGGAAGCAAAGCATACCATAGCATTGTGCATAGTCAGTTTTATAGATCACTTAATTTTCAACAGCATACTAGATACCACTTTTTTAAAATTCTTTCAGAGATAAAATTATACATTTCATTAGTGAAAAAAGAATTTATACTGACAGCAGTATCCTCAATTTTTCTTTTATAAAGAAAGCAATTAGAAAATTTGTTTTTAAATGGCTGTTTGTGGCTATTGATGCCTTGAGCCATGGAAATACCAAGTTACCAGAACTATGAACCATTACCTGTTGGTCTTGAGGCAGCAGTGAGGCAGTATAGTAAAATTTAAGAAATTTACTCCAATTTATTTAAACTTTGTGTATCTATTTACAAATGGTGATGCTAACCAACTCTGTTGATGGCAAATACTTCTATAACTACCAATTAATGAAAATAATGGATATTTGCAGAGGGTAACTGTGCAATGAGGTGCTTTTCAAGTAAGTGTCTATTTGATCCTAATGTTGGTATAACAAAAGACCTAAATATCTTTCCCTGTTCTGCTAGAAAGCTTCAGAAGTTCAAGCAATATTTCATTTTTCAGCTTTGAGTAATTGCTTTTACCATGCTGTAAGCTTCCCTCTTATGCAAGTTCATACCCTGTTTGCATCAAGGCTATTTGATTCTCTTTAGGAAGATTAAGTGGGAATAAATGAGGGCAGAATCTGATTTGACTTTCTGTAGCACACGGCTAGACACTTCTTTGTGCTCTGTACGAATTTCATCATATGGCGTATGCAAGTGCATTTAAAAATGTCCTCAGATCCTCAGTAGTGTGTTTAAGGGCTAGGAGTTATGATTGTCAGATGCTTTTTGCAGTGGGATCTGTTAACAAATATCAGGATGAAAACACACACTTTATTATCCTTGAAGTTAGCTGTAGCTTTTTATCATCCTTTGAATTCTTCATTGACTCTATCTCTTAGAAGCCCCCTATAAATAACAAAAGCTGCAAAATGACCACAAGTCATTCTCCTGCAGATGAGAAAGCCTTGTAAAGTAGCATAATTGGTGATTTAGAGTGGAAAACATCACCCAGATGGAGAGAAATTATGTTTATTTTATTATGAATAGGGTGATAATCTGTTAGATTATTCCATTCTACCTGTGATAGAAAAAAATCATATTTATATTTAAGGGCTTATTCCCAATCTTTTACAAGGCCTTTAGCAACCTGATTTGCAGCCCGCTGCTACACACATCAGCAAGGATGATTGCAAATTGGCCCATAATCCTGTCCTGATAAGTGGCGGATCAGTTTTGCTTCACAATTTGTTTTTGTTTGAAACAGGGTGGTAACCACTAGCTTTTGTGTTACTTGTCACTCAGGGCCAGGGAATTTGAAAGTATGGGAGCTCTACCTCCTCAGCACTCTCTAAAAAAGCCCACAAACTCGTTCCCAGAAACTTGTGCCTGTCTTTGTGCCAGGGACAAAATCCTCTGTTCTCTTTTTCTGGTAAGCATCAGTGATGGTATTAAACTTGCATTTTAAATAACTTTTCAAAAATACATTGCTGACCTACCAATGGCATTGGAATAGTTCCATGAAACACCTTCAGGATCATCGCTTAGTACAGAAAGCTGAAGACTTAGGAAGCCGAGGCTACTCTGGCCAGGCCATCCTGTGGAAACAATCCTATTTGCTTTCTGGAAAGTAGCTTATTAGTAGATTTAGCTGTCCACTTTTCTCTGTGACTCACTCAGTGTGATTTGCTTCTGACCCATGAGTTTCATTCCAGCCTGAGCAATTTCCTTTTTTGGGAAATTTGCATAGTTCTGTCAAGGGCTAATTCCGAGTTTTCCATAAGTCTTTCTGCAAGGCTTTTAACCTTTCTATTAATCACAGTCTGATCTCCCCAACTGTTGCATTAGCTGTTTAGTGTCAGATCAGTCACAGAAAGATTTTCCTCATAAATAAGCCCGTCATTTTTCATAAAATTCTGCAATATGATTTCATTAGGAATATAAGGGATTTTGGTAAGCTGTTTGCACAGTTTAGTTGCAGTAACTGTAAACTGAAGGTACAACCATCATGGATGGAAATGTAAAAGAATGGTTGCTGCCCAACAACGCTGGCCTCCTCAGCTTATGAAGGGCTCCTCAACAATGATGGTGTTAGGAAAAATGGCGTGTAAAGTAAATACACTGCAGTGCAAAACACAGACGTGCTTTCTCCCAGGATAATGCTTTTGATGTCTGATCTCATCCCCTGCCCAGCTGAAGGGGTTACACTTCTGAGTTCAGAAATAAACTACTGATGAGTGTGGCTTTCTGGGAACCTCTACCTGATTACAACCAATCACAAGATATTCCTTTGGTGTTGGTGGGCTGTGTAGGTGTTATTTCTCTGTGGTGACTTTGATGTGACAGACAGAAGTGCTAACTTTTAGAGGAGTGCAGATCTGGGGTGCATTTGCGCTGTCATTCCCCAAACTGTAACAGCTTCAATAAATGAAGCCTTTCTATTTGTGATTGCTTATTGCTTAGCAGTTCTGACTTTCACTGTCCTTTGCACATGCTATGTGAGGGGGGCAGAAGATTCAGCGATCTGTTCCTTCTGTCATTAATTTATGAATGAGCAATTTGCAAAGCAACTCATAATTTTCACTTCCCTTCTGATAAAAGACTGGAAAAAATTTCTCTAAAATTATGAGTATAGATATGTCCAATGAACAGTCTAATTTCAGTGGGGTTGTAGCTTAATTTCTGATATTCGTAAAAAAAGCTGCCAAAGGAATCTAATATTTTGGATCTTCAAAATTATTTTTATTTTGCAGAACTTTTACAGAAAATCTTAGGAAAATGTAGTAAGCACAGCTCAGATGAGAATCATATTTTTAGAGTGGCTTTACTTTGGTAATTTTACTCTTGTAAGGCAGACATTCATCATTCCTATTTTCAGTCTAATCTTACCAGTCTTGCAAAGTTCCTAATGTTGCCCACATACAAGAGCAAACAAACCAGTCAGAATCTCAAGCTGTTATATAGAGTTCAATAAAACATTGTGAATTGCAACTCTAGAGTTTTGCTCAAACATAGAAAAGAAAGCTGTCAAAGGTAACCTCCTTGGACTGTTACTGGGACAGGAATGTCATTTCCCTGAGCTGCATGATTAGCATAACATTCCTAGTACAGGCTAGAAACAGAATTATGGCAGTAGGTAATTCAAGATGGACTGTCAGCAGAATGAACCCCAGCAACGCAGCTTGACTCATAACCCAGGCTGCTTTCATACTTGGGGCCAGTCCAGCCTTAAAATGTCAGTGTTGACTGTACAATATCCACAAATGTTGTGCTCTGGTTTTAGAGAGAAGAAAAGCTGGAATTCTCTTGAAGTTTAAACTTGATCAATTTTCAGTTAGTTTGTCTAAATAAATATTGGCCTCATAATTCTAGCTCACTGTTCAACTGCAAGTATTCAGTTGTAAATGCATGCTGTTTGTGTGAAGGGAAAGGTATTGTGAATCGCTTCCCACCTGTTTCACTCAGTATCTCTGCATCTCTCAGTTGAAGGCTGATTAGTCCATTATTGCATCTTTCTTAAGAAACTGGCACAGCTAATCTTCTGAGTATGGAAAAAAGGTTACAGTTTGCAACCTTTATGCAAAACCTTCCTAATTTTGCCTTGCAGCACTCCAAGAGTAAACGATACACCCATTTAGAGGTAAACTTGGGCACTGCAGTAAATTGAATTGTCAAGGTCACAGAGGGAGTTAATGCCATACTCTGGCTCAGAACTGGTTATCTTTGATACTTACCACAAAGTAGTGTCAGCTGAGTATCTGTCTTGTTCAGTTTGATTACTTGGTGCCTTGATCTGATGATTTGTTCGGTCGAGCCTATTGATTTATTGAAACAATTTTAATTGTGGCATCTGAAGACTAGGATAAACTTAGCTGAGAATACTGTGTGCCAGGTGGCTCTTCCTAATAAGGGTTTAATTCAAGCACTACTTTTCCTTGAGCATTAAAAAGTTGTGTGAGCATTAAAATGATATAAAAAACATTCCCAGAGCCTTTTAAAAGAGGTATTTACAAAAGGATGTATGACCTCTAGATTATCCAAATGAAGAAAGACTGCCCAGCTCACCTACTTTAATAAACCAGAATTAACAAATATTTTGCTCTGCTGCTGATTCATTCACTGCATCAAAGCAGTAAAGGACGAGCAAAATGACCCGCACTTCTCTGAGAATTTTTCATTTAACTATCAATAGAACATGTGATCTGGCTCAGCAGCTTTTCTCACAGTGGCCTACAACTAATGCTTTGGCCACTTAGTAGTTGCAGATAAAGATAATGATTTTAAAACAAACTTGGCAGCCACTGGAGATTGACTGCTGGTGTATGGTTTTTTTCAAAGGGTAGCATCTCAGTGCCCCACCTTTCAACATCCCACAGAACTTTTCCTGGCTCTTCTAGCATAAAGTAAATTTGTTTAACACCACCACCTGAACAGATAACCTGGAGTAAGCTATTATTGTAGCAGTATGTCTGTTAAAAGAGAAGTAAAACATATTAGACTGAAACCTAAGTACAACATTTTCATTTAGTACATTTATGCTAACAGTCTGTCCTGCCAGTTACATAAATCTACACATGAGAATATGTGCAAAAGTGAACATTTGCTAATAAATGTCAGTTAGGAGACTGCAACCAAATGCTCCAACAAAAGACAGTGACAGAACTGCTTCAGATGAGGACTTGGCTATTTAATAATGATTTAACCAAAGTCATTTCAGTTTTCATTCACACATTCTTCCATTCCTTTCTTAGTGTTTTCGGTTGTGCTGGGAATAAGGGAGGAAGTGAGCTCAAAGCAAGAAAGGCGGGGTGAGAGAGTGTGCTAGCTGACTTAGCTTCATTCTCCCAAGTGGTAATTTTTTTTCCTATTTGAAAGGTGTGTAGAAAGATTGTTTCTCGGTTGAGAGGATGGAAGATCAAGAATGTCGTAATGGTCAGATGCAAAATATACAACTCCTATAAGATGGGAACTGAAAAAGTGGCTATGTAATTTGCATGTGCACAAAGTTTTCATGCAATAAGCAGAATGAAGGACTGATAGAGAAAGGCACACCATGTCAAAAAATGTTCTTGTCTACTTCCGTTCAATCACAATAAGTAAAATAAACGAATGAATTTAATATGTAGCTTTATTGGCAATTTCATTAATAAAAAGTTTGTTTAGGGTCAGCCAAGCTTTCCAACTGAGTTTCAGTGGCCTAGGGGAAGACAAGTGAGATACAAATTCAGGATCCTGTTATGTGAGTAACCTGATTCAATTCCTTCGTGTTTAGAGGAATGCACAACTTAACAAGAATAGAGCTCCCAGACAAGACAATAGGAATGTCTTATTCTTTATTCCATTTATCTTACTTTGTTCCTCAGCCTTTTCTTTTGCAAGTTGGGTATTTGTTGTAGAGGGACTGGAATGAAAGTTCCAATGAAATGTGTGCTCTGTGATGAGTTTTTTTCTTTTGATGAGATCTTGCAAACTGAGATCAAGTAAAATAATAAGTCAAATTATAAATGAAATCAAATAAATCTACTGGAACCAATGTTTCTTAAGTAGAACAAAGCCGCTAGCTTTTGGAGGGAGGAGGCAGAGAAACTTGCCTACAAGTTTTTTCTTTTTCACATGTTAAAACAGAAGCATTATGGTGTCCTCTTGACTTGTTAAATCAACTGATATTTTGAGTGTAATATGCACTGAATATGTAATAGCTGGGACTGTTGCATTAGTACTTAGGCAGGCACTTCCAAAGAGTTTCAGTTGCTGAAGTTCAATTGAATATCCTTTGCACAAGAAGGATCCTTTTTCAGATCTCCATCTCCAGTCCTAAGACATCCAAAACTGGGCAAGAAATACTAGTATTGTGAAAATCTTAAGCAAGTGAGAAACTAATCACTAAGACACAAAGTGCTTAGTAGGGGATGTTGCTTTATTGCTGTAGGACTTTTTGTTTTGTTTTGTTTTAACATTTTTGACTGACAAATTTAGAACTGATTTGAGATCCCTGTGAAGTGGTTTAACTGCCGTGATTTTCTCTTCAGGGATTCATCCTTAAACAATGAATGAGAAATTATGTCTCTGAAACCCAGATTGCGTTAGAATCCACTTCATGTGGCTGAATCACTGTGCTGTAAGTCCTTAGTGTATCATGCCGTTCCTATCTGTATGGCTGTTCTGGAAAGGCATATGGCCCTGGCCACCTTTTGGCAAAAGAAATGTACTGATCTTATCTAAACCCCAAATCCTAGGTTTCCCAGAAATGGCTTCCAATGATGTTGGACAGTCAGCTGTGTTATTTTGAAAACTTCTGCAGTAATTTTATTTTTAAAAGCTGGACTTCAGGCAGCACACAATGTAGCCATGTTCATGACCTGCTCTAATAAGCAATTGCCGTTGTGCTGTGACTCAGTAAAAATGGAGCAGGTTCAGCTGTAATGGGGATTCTTTCTATTTCAGGAAACAGCACAACAAAAGGAGGCTGCAAAATGCAGCTCTCTAACTCATGCTGTGGCCTCCTTAGCCCTGTCTCTAGAATCATTATGGTCTGGCTCCTACACATAAGAAAAAATCAAGGAGAGTTGAGTCAGTGTAAGAAGCAAGGAGAAATCTCACACAAGATGGTAGCTCCAAGTTCCTTTTCTGATAGTAGCCCACAACAGAAAAGAGAAGAGTCATGTTTCATGTGAATTTTTTGTCTTTTGCAATCAGTCAGGATTCCCTAGCTTATTTGCAGTCGCTTTATTTTGATGCAGCGCTAATGGGTATCCTGAATTGTGTTTTCTTTTTTGCTTCCTTTGCCTTTGGCCATCCTCTACCGTCACAGTCTGTGGTAAAGCAAAAATTGAAATGAGTGTTTATTGAATTGGAGTTTCACATGATTTTTTATGGAATTTTCATGTTTTTAATTCCTTCACTTGAAATAAAGGGTCTCTGCAGTGCCCAAAGAGAACAGCTTTTACTGCTTGAAACTTATTTCTCATCTGACTGAACATAATGATCCAGGACCTGAAAGAGTTGTGTGTTTTTTTCTTTTTCAGAGGGATGATTTTCAGGAGGAATCTATGCAGTGAATATGACCAACCACTGAGCTGCCTGATGCTACTACCTCAACTCTGTCCGTCATCAGATTAAGTTCTCTTCTTACTTCACTGAGCAGCGACAGAAAGTGAGTTTTAAGCAGTGCACCTGGAAAGCAGCACTTTGAGTAAGATGTATTAATACACATTAAGGTTTCTGCCATGTGCTTCTGTTATTCAGAAACTTCAGCTGAGGACAGCAGCATCAATAGGATTAATATTTTTAAATAACAGTTTGAGGATTATTATAAACCCAGATTCCATCTGTTTCCATGCTAAGGTGGAAGCATACATGGTTTCTTTAAAAGCCAGGAAGGGGCTATGTTTAGTTAGTGCTGGCTTTGGCACCCAAGGGCAGTTGGGAGCTGCTTGGAAAGGGGTGCTGGCAGTGTGAACTAGTGAGAACTAGAAGAGGATGGTGATACTGCTGGGATGCAAGACCCTGGAGGGCTTGAAGGCTGGACTGCTCCAGGACTGTCTCAGGGATGAGTGACAAGGAATACTTGACTGCAGACTGCCTGGTAGAAGGGAGCTGAGACCTGAGTTTACAGGTACTCAAGAGATCAGAGTTACAAGGACAAGTGAAGTGAGAATCAGCAATTTCATGCCAGGTCCTTGGACAGGGTAAGCGAAGGCCTGTTCTCTGGCCCTGTGGATTAGCTAGCAAAGAGCTGACTGGTCACTCTCTGCTGGGTCTAGGGAAAACGAGAATCTCTAGGAGGTGTGGACTGAGCTGAGCAGGCTCTCTGCAGTCTGCACAACAGGATTTTACGCGATGGCATCAGGAAAGAACTTCTAAATTCAGATCTGAAAATTTTGGTTAAAGAAGAGAAAAACTTTTTTTCTTGGTTTGTTTTTAAACCTCGCTTTTTTTTTTTTTTTAAAGTGAATTTGCACAGCATGTCTAATATATACAAGTAAGGGGAGAGATATTACCCAAAAGATTGAGGTATATTTTGTTCTCTGGTTATGTGTTTATATCTGTGACCAGTCTGGTGTATATCAATACTACTTGCAGTCTGATGGAGAACTGACTTCCTCAAAGTCACAGCTCAGCACTGGTCAGTTACTGTAGAGAATTCAGCACTGTGACAATAGCCACATGCTCTAGGCACTAGAAATGCTTCTATAAGTTTTTAAGAATATAGCCTTATTCTTTCCTTCATTCCTTCCTTTTATGGCTGAGCCTCGCTGCATTCTTAACACTTATTGCAGTTCAAACTTTGAATTGCCCTGCTTTAAATCCTTTGACATTAATGGACCTCTTTTGTGCATGAAAGCAGAAGTTGACCTTGGAAAGGGTAGCTTATGTATGGACAGGATGGAAGGAACTATCTGATATTCAGAGCAGGCTGCACTATGTAGTTTTCTCTGATTTTCATTCTAGGCAATATCCAGGCAAGGTTGTGAAAATAGTTTTGGTTTGATTTTGTAGTGCTTCATCCTGTTAATGTTACCCTTTTCTCCTGGGTGACTCTGCTGGTCAGTGATTCCCTTCTCCATTGACAATTTTTGTCCCATTAATAGAGCAGAAAACCCTAAAAAGATTCTACTATCTGTTTGACTTTGCTGACTTCAAGGGATAAACCTTACCTATGAGACCCTCTTTCAAGGATCCCTCTTATAAATCATCTGTTTATTAGTTGCTTCTCCCAATAGATCTGTTTCAGCACCTTCTCCACAGATAGTTTTCCTTTTTACTTATGTATCATAGAGCAAAATTTGATGCAGTGATTTTTAATATTCAGCTTTCTCAAGGGAATACATTATTACATATCGGGCTCTTTGGTCAAAGAATGTACACAATTGCATGATACATATTTTTATGAGTTACATTTTACCATTAAAAAGCTTGATTCTACTTGACTCATGTTACAAAGTAAAATATACCTGTAGTCAGCTTGGTGGGCGTCTGTAAAGTATTTCTGTTGAGTAATTCTTGTTGAGAAAATGAATTACTATGCATCCTTTATCCATTTCAGTAACAATCTCTGCCTTTCATATGTAACATTATAATTTAGAATTTTTGATAACTGTACAATAAAGGAAGAAAATATGACCAGTGGAAAAAAATTATATTTCCAGTTGTGAATCTTGGAAAAAGTTGCAAAAACTAGTTGAGAGTAGCCTCATGATGATGAAGATCGTATTATCTCTATTGTACAGGTAGAAATACTGAGATATGAAAAGATGAAATAATTTTCCCAAGGTCACACAGAAAACATGGAAAAAAACCCAAAAATAGAATCTTGAACTTCTGATTCCAACTTTTGTGCATTTTCTCAGGACTGTTCTTACCTCTCTTTGTAAGGTTTGCTATACCAAAATACTGCTTTCTGCATCAAATCACAGTAGGGCTAATAACAATACAGTTTGCAGCACAGCTCATCTATTGGTATTAACCTTGGCTTTAAAAACTGTGAAACAGGAGATTTATTAACATACAGTACCATGGAGTTAGCAGCAAATACTAGATTGGAAAAATATTTTAAAAATTCAGTAACTTTTCGTACTTGCGTAACATAGTTTTAACTCCTTTGTTTCAGTTGTGTGTCCTGAGGGGTTGTGTAAATGTTTGTGTACATGATTAACTTTAGATATCTGAAAAACTTTATAAAAATAAATTATACCAATCCAAAGGGTGCGTCTGGGCGTATGTAATACATTTTTTAAGTACTGGGGCTTTTAAAGGAAGTGCTGTTACATTAGAGGTGCAGTCACTTTCTGTGTGACCCTCCAGGCATTGCACTGTGTGGAAGGGTATGGATTTTCCATTCTATTTTTCCAGTCAGTGGAAAACATATAGCAATTGTAAGTATGTCCATAAGTATCCCACAGCTTATTCAGAAAATGTCCTTTATGAAGCTTTACATAGGAGAGCTTGAGCTATCCAATGATGTAGTCTCAGATTTTTGTGTTTCTGAACCATTTTCTTGTTCACATGTGGAAGATGCAGTGAAGTCTAAATGTTGAGGGAAATTAATAATGGCTTTGTTTTTACATTGCAAGTAAAAACATGGTTCGCAAAAATTCCCCGTAGCAACTTTTTTACATATGCATCGTTCATGTTTTTAGTGGTTGAAGCTAATTATTCATAACAAGGTAGAATGCTGAAGTTGGATGATAATGCTGAGAGCAGATTCTTTGTGGGGAGAAAGAAATGCAAATTCATACAATAAAGCATATACTGCAACTACTCTGTCATAAATTTCCCATTACTAATGTAAGTGATACCTAACTCCAGCATAAACTGTAATATTAGAAAATCACATATGACTCCATAAATAAAAATACCAAACAATGATGGACTAAGAGGCACATGATGAGCTTTACTTTCAGGTTATGTCCGTCTGATTGTGTGCTGAGACAGTTTAACCTGAGCTGTACTCTCCAGCTTACCTAAGGCTTGACTCAAGGCTGATAAATTTAAAAACGGTGTTTGTACAAATTCTACTTATCTTTCAAATTACAGTCAGCATCAGAAGACCTGCTTTTGCCATTTTTGCTGTGGATTTCTGTGCTTCTAAGTCATAGATCTGTTGGATTATGACTGAGTATGTATTGTAGTAGCCCAAATGAAAGTGGCTCTTAAAAAGGTTCTCCCACATAAAGTCTCCTTGGCAAGTGTTGGTTAAAATTTTCCTGAAAGTGATCAAAAAAAATCTTTGGTACTCAATCTGCATCAATACTGCTCCTTGTGTAAGTTTTGAAATTAAAAAAAAAAAGAAAACAACAACCAAAACCCAAAAAAACCCAGAAGGGTAAGGAGGAAAAGTTCACTGTAAAGAGGGATGAATCATTTTCTATGCTTCCCAGCCTACTATTTAGTCCCAGCTTCAGGTAAATCTTAACCTTGAGTGCCAATTTCATTGCCAGAATGTGTTTGTAGGTAACGCGCCAACCAACCACTGTGATGCCAGCTTTGTAGTCTAATATCACAAGATCCTGACATCTCTATACACAGTGAGGTGATACCAGTGTTTGGAAAATGTACTAGCATTTTCCTACACTGACGTGACTCTTGCAGCATTTGCTTTGCTCTGCGAGCCAGGTACGTAGAATTCCTGTGCTGTGTCTCCAGCAAAACCCTGCTGCTGCCAGAACTGCTGTAACTGAAAGAAGTCTTTTCCTACCAAAAAAAATCTTACTACTGTTTATGCTTTATATTAGACTGTTACAGCTAGATTTGCTCTAGAGAAACTTTTCTGGTTTTATTAAGCTTGCACTGATGACCTACTCATTCTGCTGTCCTTAGAAGAGATATAAATAGGACAACTTATAAATCTTGACAACTGTGAACTTTGCAGGAGTTTGAAAATGAACATGTAGGCTGTAAATTTGATGGGGTAAGGAAGGTATAGTAATCTTTTTGTTCTACATGAACGTTTTGTGTATAGGATTTGGCCCATGTCTAGGGTTGCTAGGAATGACAGTACTAATAATTTATTTATTTGTTTTAAGAGTGCTTTTATATAAACCTATTTATAACATGGGACTGTTCACATTCCTATGACATGAACAACTGCAAGTCTACAAGCACAAGTGTTTAAAGTGAGATACCTGTTGCTCAGCGGCTGAAATACCGTTGTCTGATACTAACATTGCTTTGCAGATAGGGCCCTCAATAGAGCCCTGTGGAAATAGTGGTTTCAGAAGCAGAGACAGACATATGCCCCCGTTAGCGTTACTGAGGTGGTAAGATCTTTTGCTAAGGGATCAGAGGATGAGGGCCGCATTGCAACACTTCCTGGAATGGCCTAAATGCAAAATGGCACCAGTCACACCGAGGAGAACAGGGACATGTGACTTACCCATGTTATGCCCTGAAGAGCTGTAGAAACACCCCAAAAGCATTGGAGGTGACTTTGGTTTTTTTCTGAATGTCAAGCTTGCTGTTGGTTTTCCATATGACTTTGAGAAAAATACTCTGTATTACTCTGCCTTACCTGAGAATGTGTGAAACTTTACTCAATGTCACATGGTGTGATGACACTTTTTAGTCCAGTGGTGGATGCAAAACAGTTTCTAAAAGTATGGAAAATGAGGCTGTAACCTGCAAAACATAGGGACTAAGATATCTGGCAGTATGTGAAAATTGGAAAGACTGGCAACTTGTGACTGCTGCCTTATACAGTACCTCAGTATTAACTTGCAACAGCCTTTTATTACACTGGCTCTTGGCACATTCTTTGCAGGACCACCAATAGTGACCAATTGCTCAGCAGTTTTTCAGAATTACTTGGATGATCAAACCAAACATTTTCACTTGTGACTCAAGTCTGAATTTGATCTTGAGCCTGTGGAGGTGAAGAACTTGTCTGTTAACTTACAGCACTCCTTGCTATTGCCCTTGCCAACAGGCTGCTCTGTGAACAGCTGCTGTAGCACAAAAGGCCAGAGGGAAGTGCCTTAGTTTTGCCCTAGTCCTTCCACACCTCCAAGTCATTGGAACCCAAGTGCATGGTAAGCTACAGGCAGTCTCTCCAGTGCAGAACAGGCTGTACAGTTGACTTGAACTGAAACATGAATCATCTCAGTGCTGAATTATTTTAATCCAATCAGTCATCTGTGTTAAAGGGTGTAAAGAGACAGCAAAGCGGAAAGAATGGCTGCCAAGTAGAGGATACAGGACACAAATAAAGCTGCTAAGATGAGATGAGATATGAACTAATAATGATTTATTCCAAATACCACTGGGGTTACAGAGTGAATCACTTAGAGATATTCAGGTGAAATTAATTCTGTAGGCTTTCCCTGAATGATTTTTCTAGTCTCAGTAGAGGCGAAGGGAAGGCAAAGCTGTCAGTTACACAGGGAGTACGCACAGGAGTTTTGAAGTGCTCCCAAACAAATTCTCCCTAATTAATATGTGGTTTTCAAGCCTCTTCTAAGTAGACGAACGCAAACAGCTGTAGTTCTTTTTATAGATTCAAACTAATCTCTAGTACATGTTGGAGTTGAAGGATATAGAGAACAACATGCAGTGCATTCGTAAGGCTTTTCTAGCCATGGAAGTATTCTTTTTATACCCTCTAAAAGTGGAAGGGAATACAAAAGAGTGCAGAGTGTAGTCTTCTAGGATACTACTTGGGAACAAAATCATGACAGGAACAAAGGGTCTAGCTGTTACCATGCACTTCTTAGTAACACATGAAAAAACGTGTGAGTTTTGACCTATTTTCTTGACAGGTTCAGCCTGTTGTGACCCATATGAAATGGGCAACATTCGCTAGTATTTGTTCCCAGTTTTCACTAGTGTGAATAGCCTTCATGACAAAGGATGGGAAGAATTACATGGTTCGTATTTTAAAATAATTTTAAAAACCTAAGCAATAAGTCATAATAAAATTTCTTAGACTTGATGAATATCTTTGAACATACTTCCTTTTTGAAGGTGATATGATTTCTCCCTTCCTTCTCCTTATTGCTAGCTGTATATATTATTAGTTTAATATTGTTCTCTGCCTGGAGACAATATCCGGTTGCGGTAGGTGAAGGGAGGAACTGTAATAGCTCCTTTCCATCTCCGGTCTATTAAAATGCTAAAGTGGGGATGGTGTGGATTCCACACATCTCTAAAACAACTGTTTTTGGAGAACTAACCCTTCTCCTCCCAAAATCTGCTTTAAAAAAGCACATCTAAAGGTAAACCACTTTGAAGTATTAGAAGGCAGATGTATTGACTTACCCATAAGACACTTCAGTATAAACATTGCGTGTTTTCTGTGAATTTCTGTGAATTCTGCATTCTTCTCATAAAACCTGCTAAAGGAAACTCGGAAGGAGTTTTCTAATACTCTTCTATAGCTCTGGGGAGGTTAGCTAAGAGTGGGCTAAACGCATCTCTTAAGTGACAGTTGGAAAAAGAAACTAAGTATAGAAAGGACCATAGCCTCCTCCTCAGTGTTACTCCCTTCTCTTGCTCCACAATCTCAGAAATTAAAATATAGATCTGAGACTTCAAATTACTGCCCAAGTGCATTGTCTTTCAAATGGATTGTAGAAGAAAATGAGGGCAAATGTGTCATTAACAATGGAAGGGAGCACTGACTGTGTGATTTTCATTTGGTTGAGGAAGTTCACAATAATGAAGAAACCATCTTCAGGAAGTAATGTACATTTTTCCCCAAATCTCTCAGCTTTAGCTCTATAATAGCTTTGAAGTTAAACTACACTAAGTGAACAAAGGCCAGCTTTGAATTTCATACTTCCCTTTCCTCTCAAGTTAATCCTAGGAGGCTTGTAGGTAAGATCCATGCAGTGACGGAATATACCTGAGCAGAGTAAAATCCAAATGGAAGAAATCATTTCATGAGCTGCATAAAGAGGAGATAATAAAATTACAATGTGACTCAGATCAAGAAGTGAACCACTGGAGAGAGTTCTCATGCTGAAAAGCTTACTCCCCTTGCTTTAATCCTTGCTTGTCTTGTGTTGTGTCTTTGTAGAAGCATTTCAGAACAATGTAGGAAGGTATTCTGGATTCAGCTGGTCCATGGTTGTTCCAGAGGTACTGGCTAAGGTAACATTCTGGCTTGCCCCACTCACTTAGCTGTTGGACTTCTTGTTACGCTTATGGCCGTTGATCTTAGGGTACAGGAAACCAGAGTTGTATCCAGAAGGCAGTGTTACTCCTTGGACATTGCTGTATGTTATTGTAATGCTGGGTATCTGGGCTGCAGAATGTCCATGGTGAGACTCTTTTCTTTGTCCAATACCTTTCAGGCTTTCATCTCTCTAAAGGATGCAAGGGTTTAAAAGAAACGGAAAACACAAACATCTACAAGGAGATCAGGTTGCATCACTTATGAAAAAGTGGGATACATTTAGATAAGCACTTTGCTGATCCCCACAACTAACTCAAAGCCAAACTTAAACGATGGAGGAAAAAGTAGACCTGAACATTTTTTTAATATTTCATGGGTAACTTATGAGAAAAAAACCTGTTAAACAAGCTAATGTACTATAGCACAGACTTTGCATTTGCTACTTAAGAGCGGGTCTACTTTGAGGAGAGTCCAGCTAATGGCAGCACATTTGATTATGAACAAAAGTGCTATGAATATGCTCAGACAGTCTATGAATTCAGTGAGGTAAGGAATCCCCCCATAAAGAGAGACTAATTAGATTCATTTGGGCTAGAGATGATGTAAAATGTAGTGATAGCAGCATGGATAGTTTGAAGGGGGAAGCAAACCAGAGAATAAAGTGAAGAAGGGAATTGAGGGAAAGCTTAATTAGCGTTTTTTGACAACAGCAATGTTTGCTGTCACTTGCATAAGACCAAAAAATGAGTGTGAGGATGACGCTAGCAATAGCTCATAAGGATCACTACTAACAATAAAGAGATAATTTAAGATGTTTATATTAGATTGGGATTAATACTGCAAAGATAAAGCTGGCTTATTTTGATTTGCGAACCCTTTTCTTTTATTTCCCTGTCTGTCAAGAATTCAGGCAAGTTGACTCACTCCTGGCAGATGTCAAAAAATTTTTATCAGTATGTTGTAGCTTTGTTACATGGAAGAAGAAATGGACACTAGCACAACATCTTACTGAATAGGTGATATGACATGTTTCAAAAACTTACCATGATTTCCTCCAAGTTGCATTTTTTAGATGTTTGGTGCTACCCAAAACAGAGAACATTAAATAGTTAACAGTGTCACTTTGTACAGCAGTACTTGCCACAAGACTGTGGCTGTCTCAGAGGTACAGCCATCAGAATGGCTATCTCAACTTGCTGTGTATATTATTTGTATAAAGATGGCACAAAACTAATGCTTGCTGCTCAACTAAGAAAATCACAGACCTCATGAGGGGACCTACTGAATTCAAGAAAATATTCAAGTTTCTTCAAGAAGTTGGACTTAAGGAGAACCCTGTAGTACATGTGTTCTCCTTCTGCTTAGTTTCAGCAATGATCTACCCTTTGTGGTCATGTTTTCTATATTCTGCTGGGAGTATTGTGTGATTTTTGCATCTCAAAAAATAACTTAATTTGTGCTGAGAGACTGGGATTGTCATTAGTTTTTGTTCCCTTGGTCAGTTAGATCCATGCCTAATAGTAAAATAATAATTCTTACGGTAGGTGTAGCAGTGTACTCTGTGACATTCAATTCTACCATCGATATGTCATCAGCATCTACAGGTGTCTGAAAAATGAACACAGATAAGAAAGACATAAATTAGATATAGGTGTGTCACCATATTTTACATACATGAAATGCAAAGTATAGGAAAAAGAAAAAAAGGGAGACAGCAGAGGACTGACTGAAAAGTAGTGATATGCTAAAAATAGCTGTGCTTTATACCTCTCACCATATGTGTTCATTTGATACCAAATGGTGAGACAACAGAAAGATTGACCAAGGAATTTGCATAGTGAAATAATACAAATATTACTGAATACATACTTAAAACCGAACACAAGACAACATACCATTCAGATGCTAAGTTCACTAAAACAGCACCATTGCTTCTCAGAAATGCAACAAAGACAGCTGAATAATGAACCAGGGTGGAAATAAAAAGCTGATGACCTTTTACAGCCTCTTAAGTCATTACTCATTGTGTTAACTCATAGGTTATCCCCATCTTCTTGGCAGGATCCTTCATGATTAATTATGGTAAAATATGCATATTTGTTAACCTACCAGCTGTCAGAGAATTTAGATATTAAGCAGTTCTGTTACCTTCTTACCAATCCCAGAATCACGGCTCTTCAGTTTAGGTTTGGCTCTTATGTCACTAGTTTGAATTGTGTCTTTACCCGTTTCATAGGAAATTTGTCTGCTAGCAAGTCTGGAGAATATATTGGGGGCATCAGTTTCTGTGTCAGTACAGCCCTAAAATGAATGCAACAAAAACAAGCATTTTAGCTTCCTTAAACTTCTGTCCAATTTGCGCCCTGAGAATCAGTTTTACCTAGACAGAAATCGTAAAAGAGAGACATTGTATAAAAGACATTTCAAAAAAGTTATGCCATGTATGACTTCATAAAATCTTTGCTTATAAGAGGTACACACAAAATTATCAAGTCTGTTGATTCTAAAATTTGGCTGCTTTTATTTTTTTTTTCCCCAGAGGATTCACTGCAAAATTTCAAACTAAATAGCGTTTCTTTGTAGCCTATTGTTGACACTTCTCTGATGGACCTTATAGCTCTGGGGAGATTGTATTTCCACAGTAGTACTTCCCAATAAGGAAGCACAGGTGTTTGTAGGAATTAGGGCCAAAGGTTCCAAAGTGGCTTGGGTGGAAGGAGAAATAAATAGAAGGAAATGTCTGGAGACTGCAGGATCAGTGCTTTAGAAACATTTTGTTCCGTGAAGAAGCCCTGATTTTATAAACTTTGTTCCAATTAATGGGAAAACAAAAAAAAAAATAAAAAGACAAAATGCCCTAACCCACCAGGCTTTCCTAGAAATCAAAAATTCTGTTCCTTTTCGTCACCGGCAGTATTTCACTGCAATAAGGAATCACAGAATTCCACAGATCATAATAAAACAATGAAACAGATAATGGGGTTGTGATGAGCAGCTCATGGAGCAGCGTATTCTCTGTTTGACAGCGTATCTTGCCTTCAAATGGAGGAACATAACAATATGATATACTTTGTTAAATTTTTTTCATACAGGAAGGGAAGCTTTTTCATAAGCAATATATGTGCTTTGGATGTTTTGATAAGCTTTCCCCAGGGAAGAAAATAAAAAGAAGAGTGTAGAAAAACACAAACTTCGATGGAACTGGAGAAATTGGCCTGATGAGTCTGTTGCTATTAAGAGAGAATCCCAATTGGTGATGCTATACTGGAATTTTAATACATAACAGATTGATTGTTCTAAGGAGGATCAGGATCTTTTTTTCCGTGAAACTGTGGGGAAGGATAAGGGGAAAAAAAAAAGTAGTTAAGGAAAAATTAATTTAAGTTGGAACAGTGACAATCAAAATTGTATTTTCAGAAGCAGCTTTCTAACTGTTGGGGAAGCAATGATGAAGATGAGTCTACGGAGTGAAGTATCTCCAGACTGAAATGTCTCCATGGAAGATTCTTTAGAAGACCTTAATAAAATATCCAGGAGGACAATCTAAACATATGTTTCCCTGCTGAAGCACAAGAGGTTGAGCTAAGCTAGTTTTTGGATCCCAGCATTTTAAAAAATGTGTGCTGTGCTTCCCATTCCGTGCATAGAATGTATTAGCACTTACAGTCCCATTTGATTGAATTTTAAAATGGAAGTGACTTTATTTTCTGAGCATCTGTTCCAGAGCTTGGCTCCTTTTCATTGCAAAGAACTGTCTGGAAATTGTTTCTTTAGGATTTTCCAAGGTGCAGAATATCTTCATATCCACAGGAGTACAAAAGAATTGCATAAAGATAATTTATCAGCTTACAGTTTGATGACCAGTCTTGACATAAAATAGATGGCAGCATATGTACTTCTTTTTTGCATTGTGAGTGTATGTCTAAAAATCTTATAGTCTAATTGAGGCACATATGTTGCAAAAGCCTCCAAAATAAATTATCAGCGAGCATTGAAGCAAGTTTGTTTTAAACTTGAGCCCTTCTTTCTGCTCTGTACTTCAGCTAAACTGGTATTGCTTACTAATAAATCAGAGTATTCTATGGTCAAATCAAATAGTTAAGGGAAATGTATATTCCTGTCAGAAAATCTTGACTCTGTCATTGCTCTGAACAAGATCCAGACTTACTCAAGGTTTACAGAAAATTCCAGACTGAAACGTGCCAATTGCTTGGAATATTTTACTTTGGCTAATTTTCATTCTCCATTCCACTGTTTTACCTTGAGTATTAAGATTTGCTTTCCTAAGCAAAAAGCATTGTTGAATTGATTGTATGGTTCCCTTTCCCCAGCACTGATAGTAGTACGAGAACACAGAGTGTTACTTAAGGAGTCTTTTTTTTTAAGAATTGGGATTCACAGTCTATGAGATACAATATAAAAATGTTTCTTTTTTTATTAGCCAATTTTAAAACATTCCACCTGAGTAGTGGCTACTAGCCAGAAGAATTTCCTTTTGATTGGACCAAGAGGTCAAAAGAATATAGAGTGCAAAGAAATTCAAATATCACTGTTAAAAACACCTGTCAGAATTCAACACTTGACTGGATTGGATACAAAGTTTATCTTGACTACGAAAAAGAATCACTGAGAAAATTATGGCTTTTCAGGTATTTGGAAATTTCATTTAAAACAATTGCAAAGAACTAACTAATGTGTTTATTTACTTACTTAGTAATGTGGCTTTGGGTTGCAAGAGAGAGCCTGGGCTGCCAAATATTTGCCCTGTTTCCAGCTGCTGTGCAAAACATTTGGCTTCACTTAGACTGGCAGCAGCAAGCTGTTGAGGTCTTCTATGAGAATGATTCTATAATGGATTTACTGATTTGTCTAAATCTGATGATTAATGTTTCCAAAAACAGCCCATTTCACTTTCAGAAAGCATTATCTGTTTCATTACAATCTTGCTTTAGCTAGAGAACTATTTACTAACCAGCAGTTTCTTTTTTGTGTGTATCCAGACTTCAAATCTGTGGTCAGACAAGCATGTCCTAGAAGTACGATCAGACTTTCAAGGATGCTCTGACTCTAAGCTTTCCTTACTTTCTAAAATTCCTGTTGTTCCATCTTTCCACTCTTCCTTCAGTATCACAAACCATCAATAAAACAAAGATCTACATCCTGCCTTTACACTTCAGCCAGACAGAATGTCTTTTATTTCACTGTGTCTTTCTACTTCCTTTGGAACTCTTGTACTGAGCACCATAATGCATTTCATCTAAAGAATCTACCATTTTGAAGGAATCTATATGAAAATGAATTACTTTGCAATTAAAAATGGATATATGGGAAATGTCTCCCTTACTGATTCACTGTCAGAGGGAGAAGACAGTCGCCTTTTTCCTTTCTGCGGCCCACTTATCTCAGAAGACTGGCTGGTTACAGTCGCTCGTCTGGAGGAGGGGTAACTGCTGAAAGACCGTGAGTGTTTAGGAGAAACTCTCAGCAGGCATCCAAGGCAAGGAACATATGTTGCAATGGCTGTTCTGGTGGATGAGAGGTAGCACCAGTCAGATTTTTTCTGTTAGCACAAAAATTCAGTCATCATAAACAATGCGTTTATTCAGAGAGATGAACTAATGCTGCAGGGATTGGAAAATTACTGGGTGCAAAAAGAGTTTTCCAGATATCCAATATCTCATACACAATCACCCTGCAAGATCACTTATTCACAGTGTTCTGCAGAACTCAAATTTATTGCTTGGCAGGGATAAGGGCATTAAAGTATAACTCTTCGAACTGAAGGGAGCTATTAAAATGATGTTTTATCTGCTTTCAGCTTAATCAGGGTAAAAATAAAATTCTGTCCCTTTAAACTGAACCTTGCAGAAGTACCACATAATGAATTATTTTAATCTTCCCCTAAGCAGCTATTCTAGCTTCCTCTTACACATCTGTCTGCCAGCTATCTCTATAGTTGTACAAAAAGTGCAGTTATTTTACAGTATTGCTTTCCTCATATGCAGCATAAGGAAACTCTTTTACTCAGCTCTCCTTTTCCTTCCAGCCTCCACATTTAGATGTTCATGGCAACCTCTTCTCTGTCCAGTTCCCCAGTAGGTCTTTGTAAAGGGTGAAACAGCAGCACATATATAGTTTTGCTACCATCCATCAGATCTCACAGCCTGCATCTGAACTTGATATGATAATGACCCTAAATGTTGCAACTCAGAAGAAATACTATCTGAAATACGAAAGCTTGAAGAAAGGTGGAGAAGAAGCGCAAAACAGGGAAGAGGTGGATTACTGAATGGCATCTCTCCCTGGCCTGATGGATGTAACAGGTCGCTGTTTGCGACACTGACAAATGTCTGCATCCCTCACGAAGACAGTTAAATAATTAACGGTGCTTTCCTTTGAGGTGGGAAGGTCTCTATCTTTTATCATGTAATCTGTAAGTACAGATCAGTATCCATAAGCATCTCTTAACTCCCATCTGCATAGTAATTTGTTCCAAGTACAAATTCCACTGACATTTATGTGGCATTGAGACGTTTTCTGTGGGAGGGCAGAGCTGTCTTGTAGAGGTAAAATGAACAAGGGAAGCAGAGTCCAGGTACTAGTCCTAAAAGTGGTGGTTGCTGTCTGATTTTCTTTGCTATGTTGAACATATTTTATAAGAGTGAACTTACCTGTATTTTGGGTGAGTAATAGCATAAATGATGGGGTTATGGATGACAGAAGCTTTGGCAATCACAGCTGGTATGGAGTTCATGAAGGGTGTTAGGACATGGGAATACCTAGAGTAATGCAAATGCAATCTGTATTTAGTATTGAATTCTATGTAGTCTATGCAGTTATACACTGACAATACAATGCTTTATTAATGCTTCAAAGAGAGTAAAAGGGGAAATTCTGTACCCAAATAGTGACAGAACCAATTCTATATTCTTTGACTGTAAAGATCAACATCTGCCGAATTGGATTTCTGAGAAGCATGATTTTCTTGGGGCTTCTCTCGCAGCACTTCACTACCGTGACTCGGGGTGGTGGTGATCTCCATGTTGTTTACCCTAGGGACAAAGTCAGCCTTCAATAAGTGAATGTGTGTTCATCAGAGTATCTACCTGTTCCAAACTCAGCAGATATACTTGCTGAGTAATATGTCACGAAATAAGTGTGCAGAATGAGGCATTATAGGGAAGGATAACTAATAAATCTATTTTCCTGTTCAAACTTTATTTTTTGCCTGATCCGAATTAAGAAGTGAAGGGGAGTATTTTCAGGTGTTACTTGTTATGCTGTTGTGTTACTGTGACCATGCGTATGTGCAGGTGACGTGACTCTGAAGGATAAAAGAATTATGATGATGTCTATCTGCCATGCTGCTATCAGCCAGTTAATCTTTGAAGAGACCTTGAAGTAGCCCATAAGGTCTTGCTCAGAAGAAAGTCAATAGAACAGCTTAGACCAAAATAATAATATTTCATAGGCAGTTTCTACCAGGCAGATTCTCCATAGACCTGCTTAGAGGCTATGAAGACGTCTTCCCGCAGTGGTAGAAAGAGTTGTAAGTGAAATGGCTCAGTAAGTCAGTCTTTCCTCCCTAGGATAATGTCCTATCTTTATCACTGCTCTTCTTCCTGAGAAGCCACCTGAGGATTTGCATCTGACTTTGTAAAGCAGATAGTCACACCCATTTTACAAAAGCTAAACTGAAGCACAGGAAGATTCTTATGTTAACGTGGGAGAAATATTCACATAGAGACAAGGCGACCAGACTCCTGTATTGTGTTAACTATAGTCTGATGTCAAACTATGTACAGATAATGTAATAATTTCATGTTTTTGCTGAAATTACTATGTAAGATGCTGATGCTTAAATAGATCAAGAACATGCTTAGGTGATTTATGTTTATGATCTTTTCTATCCAGCAGCAAAAAGCTCCCCAATGCAAGTATGTACTAATTTTGAACTTGCTTATGCATGTAAGGAATTTTAGCATTTTGGTGTAACAAAAGAAAATGAATAGACTTTTGTAAATAAAAGAAGTGGAGAAAGAAAAGAAAATCAACCCCTGGGTGGATCTTTTTGGGTCCCTCATGGAGCGTTTTGGTGCTAAATAAAAGTTCAGATAATATGAATATCCTAGCATAGGGAATCCACATTCAGAAATCATTAGCACAGTAATGTTATGTAACCAGTAATAATCCTCCTGTGTTTTTTCTTTTTTTTTTTAAACTTTTTTTTTTTCCTATGTCAAACGAATTAAAAATAACAGTCAGCACATGCCATTTGTTAAATGTCACTCCTAAATATGTGAATGTTTTGGATGCCCTTCAGGCATTAAACTTGACAGGTAGCTTTGACTTTCATCTATCTTTTACAATTTCACACCTTTTGCTTTCACTGAATATTCCTTTGCTGATACATTCATAATTACCCAGCAAAAGCTACCAGAGCAACAACAGAGTATGGTGACCAGGAAATGACATAAAACAAGATGACAATCAATGCAATTTTCGCCATCTTCCACTCATTTTTCATCCTCTGATACTGTTTCTGGAACTCTTTATTTCCATGTTTGCTTCCAAATGTCTGAATAGACCTAGAGGAAATAAACATACAACAGCAACAAAAGGAGGTAGGGACTTGAGCAAGTAGCTTCATGAAATGGAACAACAATTACTCTTTTGCTAGTTTATGCTAAAAGTCATGCACTTTTACTGTGTATTAATGCATGTATGTGACCAGTCGTTCAGAATTCAATGCATTGTAATTGTACTAATCAATGGTAGAATTCACAGGTGACTCAATGCAGAAAATAGTCCTGTACCGGAAGAATTTCCACATGAATCAGGTATTCAAGCCTATTGAGCCTAGGTATATTAAATATAGTTAGAAAAGTTTTTGCTTCCCTAGGTCTGATTTTGCTACCTTACTCTCACTCTGTACTTCAGAGCTATGTGACTAGATATGCTGATATCTACAGGGCAGATATCTACAGATGAGAAATGTAGTGGCAGACATTGGCCTTTATTTTTACAACAATAGCTTTTATTTCAGAGACCTGTCATTAAAGGATTTACCTCTTTTTCACCCTTTGTCAAACATGAAATTTGTGGTTCAATTCTGTCTATTTTTCTGTGGAATAGTTGTTGATACACTGTTGTAAGGTGTCTCTGATGTCTCTTTAGTATTTCTTTTGTATGGTTAATTTCTGTAGTCCTGTCTCATCTTTCAGATTTCTGCTGCTGCTACTCTTTTCCGCAATATTAGACAAGTTACTGATCAGCTCTGGCTTAAATTCAGGAATGGTCCTTCTAAGGATCATACATACGTCTTACCATGTTGACTATTGACAGAATTCTTGTTTGGTTTCCTAAGTCGTGCACACAAATTTAAAGTGAAACACTTCCCAATTTCCTTCTGTTAGTCTTTGTTTTAAGAAAATAAGCAGTTATTGAAACAGAAGGTTAAAAACCTAAGACCGTTGGCTACTTACTTGTTGGCCTTCTTGATAGCCTCAAATATAAAGACATAGCTGTATATGATAGCAATCAAAGGAATGAAAAAGACAAAGCAGAAAAGCAACATTGTGTAGACACGGACTGATGGTGTGAAAGTCGTGTAGTCCCAGGAACAGGAAGTCAGCAGACCCTCGGGAACATACGCACCTAGGAAGAAAGACAGGAGAAGGCATAAGACATGAAATGATTCTTATTCTAAATGCACAAGTTAGAAAAGGATACTCAGAATAACATGGGATTTAGGCCTGTTTTGTTAGAGGGGAAGAGATTTTAAAAGGATACATGAATCTTTGTTCAAAGCACCTATAGAGGTTTTTTCTTTTAGTGTGTTGCCCTATTTTATTTATGTTTAGCAGTCTAAGGCTTCATTTTGAAAAACTGAATAAATTTGTTTCAGTTCTTGAATATTGTTTAAAGCTCAACATAGTGAAAGGGCATCTCTCCAAATGCTTCAGTGGTTCTTGGATCAGACTAGTGTTGGTTTTAAATATCTCCATTTCCTGTCAAATTGCTATCTTCCTAAGGAGTGAAATGAAGCTGATTGCTGTAGCTACTGCTTTTTAAAGATTGTGCAAATAAGAGAAATTTACTGTGCAAAGGAGATTTATTGTGTAGATCAAATTAATTTTGTCGTGAAGTAAAGTTGAATACAAGTACATACATACACACACAGTATTCTGCTGACATAAAATATAATCTCCTTAAGGGAATTGTGTCAAACTCTTCAGTGAAGAAATTGTCAACAGCAATGTCTCTTTATGTTTGTATTTTAATTTGCACTATTTCCAGTGATATTTTCTGTTGAACTCCTAAAAATACTGCACCAGATGTGCTCATATGCATCTAATTACCATATAAGATTTAGTATTGTGGATACTATTAGAATCTAATTACAAGATAACAACACCCTTCAAGCAATTATTCCACTTTCTCCAATTAAGAGTCTAGAATGTAAGACTATAATGTCATTTTGTTGCCCTGACAGCCCTTCATTCAACTAAAGGCTGCTTCTCCCAGTATTGCAGTTTTCCTGCTTAAACATGTTTCATGTTTGTGGGGAACCAGGATGACAATAACAAGACAGAAACAAAAATCTGCTTAAATTTTACTCAGTAGCTGAGTTGGTTTCAGCATCCTTTGGGAAAACAAAATACTGCGATATTCACACCTCAGCTGAGCTGACACATTCTCTTCTGGAATTAGGGAGCACAATAATGGGCTGGGGTTTTGAATGATGAGTTCATTCAAACTTACTGACTGAAACTGGTGACTCATAGGAATTGAATTAATGGTAGTGAGGCACATTCTGTTATATACAGAAACTGTTTCGTACAAGTTGCAAGGATCAAGATGCTGTATGTGTGTTCCAATTTGCAGGTATAAAATTGACATTTACAAAAGTAAATTACTTAGTTATTACTAAATGCCATCCTTATTGGATGCCTTAGTGAAGATATCAATGGCTGAACAGAGAATGTGACCCACACCCAGTGCAATTTGCCCATCTAGAAGAGTCAAGACTTATTGAAGATGTACTTGCACAAACTACTCAGACTATAGTCCTTTTTTATATGAATAAAATAATTTAGATTGACACGACAATCCTACACAGCACCTTTGGAGTGGAAAAAAGTGATTAGAAAAAAGAAAAATACATTTATTTCACTTGTATATTGTTGAATTTGGCTCAACAGAAGTAGGTATGGGATAATAAGCAGGCAAATCCTTCATAAATTTTGGCCTTGATTTTATCTACTGTTCTTTACTCAGTAAGTAACAAGCATATGGAAAAGTGCCATTATCATGTAATGTGCTGTAATACACACTGGATTTTTTTTTCTTTTGATTAGAGATCTTCAGTTGCAGCATGTATTTTATCAGTTTTCTTCAAATGGATTTATTCAAACCTAATACGCAAGCCATCAATTCACCCCTCTTCTGTAGCTGTAACTGGCCTTTAATCCGATGCTATGAGGGAAAAAAACTTTTATTCCATTTCACTTACTCCATCCAAAGAAGGGCGGGAGGCTCCAAGCCAAAGAGTACAGCCAGACTCCTACTAGGATTATTAGGGCCTTCTTCTTAGACGTCACTCCAACAGAAGCCAGAGGTTTTGTGATGACAAAATATCTGTCCAAGGCAATCACCATCAAAGTGATCATAGATGTAATGCCAAAAAGAGCTCCGCAGAAGGCATACAGCTCACAGCCTTTCAATGAAGATGACAAAAGTAGCAGTGAAATTAATCTACCCATGCCAGTTAATTTCTGGGAGAGTTCAAGTCTGTGTTTCTTGTGAACTAATGTCTTCTGGAATTCGTTAAGCAATGGAACTTTACTTTTCCAGCAGCTGTAATGCTATTTCGAAGCTGCTGTCTTGCTAATTACATTATCCATGGAGATAAACTTCAAAGATTTTGTTTGCTTGAATTGCTGGAAACAGTGACACAACTTATTTTCACTCATTGATTTCTCATGTTTCTAGTGGAATCATTTCAGCAGTCCATTAATATCTGATTTAACTCCAGTTTTAGTGCAGCTCATCTAGAAACAGCTGTTTTGCTTAACAATGGGTTATAGCTACTTTGATATCATGGAACCATTTATATCTCAAGGTCAGCATAACTGAAGTAAATATGCAGACTATGCATATATTAATGAGTGATTTTAAATATTCAAACAACCTAATGATTAAAAGCAGGGGTTTGGGTTGTTGTTGTTTGTTTGTGTTTTGTTTTATTTTAACATGTATGCAATTGAACACTCAAAAACCCCCATGCTTTTGGTCATCAAAATAGCAACATTACTTCCCTGACCTTCCGCTCTGTCAATACCTGCTCAAGAGGCAAAAACTAGTCTTCCTCTTACTGCACTTATATAGCCAGAATGAAGGCACCTTAATTCCACATTCTCTTACTGCACAGGAAATGTTCAGTTAATGTTTCTGTCGTGAAAACTTACTTTTGCCAGGCTTTCTTGCCTTGCTTTGCCAGGTGCAAGTACCAGAGCAGGTTATTTAGAAGAGCTTTTAAGCTAGTGTGTTAAGGGGTAGTGCTTCTTTGTCACAGGACTCTGCCAGTGACTAAGTTAAGATGACAGGGGAAGAATGGTGGCAAGGAGAGTAGTCCTGTGCCAATGTCACCTTTATCTGTCTCATACATGTAATTTTCCTCTTCATGGTGGGAATGTTTTTATTGCACATAAACAAAAGTGTTCAAAGAAACATTTGTGTCAACATTGAATCAATGTTGGGAAATGTGGTCAACATTGCAAGTGTACCTGAGGATAAGGAAATAGTAGAGTAACTGCCACTATGGTAGGAACGTACTTAGTGATATCTTAGAAAGAATATATACAAACCTTTCTCACCAAAAATCCAACGTTTGTGGAGGCTGTTGGTGAAAAAAACTGGAGACTGCGTAATGGACATCAGGAAGTCACTAATAGCTAGATTGATGATGAATACGTTGGCTGGAGTCTGAAGGCTCCTACTCCTACAAAGATCAGAAGGAATGTTGCTGAACACTGCTGCACCGTTAATTATGTTGTTAGTCTTTCCTGTGAGCCTTGGCAGCTTCACAAATACCAAGGCACACTACATAGCTAGAGCAGAGTGCTACTCATTTCCCTCATGAGAGAACATTAAGCAAGGCTCAGCTTTACACCCCTGTACTCCTGTGCACTTTAGAGGATTGTTTTGAAAACCATCTCAGTGATGGGGATAAACCATGTTGTTCTTTAAGTATTCTGACCCAGTGCACTGCATGTCCATGATTAACAGGAAATTAAAGTTGATGTACTCTATGGATTTGCTGGATCTGGGTCGTGTTAAGCAGGGGGAGGGCAGCGCATTTTCCAGTGCTGATAAGATCAACAGTGACTCCCAAATACAGGGATTAAGCAAACCCACTATGTACCACATCAAGCATTTTGTTTGACATCAGGTCTTCTCTATGACACTCATTTCACTGGCCCAGACACTGACTTTATAGAGGGCGATAGCCAGCCTTCAGTGTATCCTGCCTGTATATGTTATTCATAGTATTACAGTGCACTGTTTTAAGGGATAAACATAAAAGCTCAAGCGAGAGCTCCTCAGTTTGGGGCTCAGTAACTTTTTAGCTCCTTTCTCAAATTTTCAGTCTTAGACAAAATTGAAAAATACCAGAATAAATGATGGTTTCTTTGCACTGATCCGGAATCAATCACTAGGACTACTGTGCCCTATCTGTCAATTTAGGAGCAAGGAGATATTATTAATAGATGCTTATGGGTTGCGTGTATTTGGTAGTCTGCAAAGTTACTGAACGTATTTCTGTTTCATGGAACTGGCTGCCTTACAGTTTGCCATTACTTGAGACTACTTTTCAGGCATCGGGTGTGTTTTCTGAACCTCTGATTTGTTACTTTGCTATCAGTATCCCTTTCTGTCTGCATGTCTCCAGTGGAACTGCAACTGGCATGAGTGGATTTCTTGTGTTGGAGCAGGCAAAGAGCTAAACTAGCTCATGTACTTCATCCTCACCTATCTGGTCTGCATGCCAACACCTTTTGTGTTCTTAAGGCCATGTCATTCACACTTAAGTGTTGGTATCTACTCTGAATACACATATCAAACCTACCATTTAATGCACCACATAAATATAGGTGCGAGATTCAGACTACTTGTATCCACACTCCAGTGATTTAAGTTAGCACAGCCAAATTATCACATCATTGCTATTATTTTGGTTTATTACATTAGTGCCTAAAGACCAATCACAAAGGAGAAGCTCACTGGCCTGGATATCATGCCAGTGCTCTGTCCCAGTGTGACAAAACAGAAAGAGGATGAGTGAACAAGAATGGTGAAAATACCGCACTGTTGTCAGAGATCCAGTTTCCTTCAGATATAAAAGTTGGAATGTGGCTTTAGTTAAAAGGAAATAAGCCAAGTGTTAGAAAATGTGAAAACAAGAGATGTGGCCAGTAAGGAGCAGAGGGGGAAGAGAAACTGAGTAGTAAGCAGCAGGAGGAAGGAAACATCTAAAATAGGGAAAATATGCGCAAGGCACAGGTGCAAAACATCCCATCAGTCCAGTGCAGACACAGTTCAGCCAGTAGGAAAAAAAGGTTTCTCTTTTGGGTGCTTCTCTATTGCTTGGTATATCTGGGTGATTCTTTGCAATTTAGCTAACAATTTTGCTATGGCTGTGGTTAATGGGATGAAGTCAGAGGGAAATGGCAGGTTGCCACATTCTTTCCTACAGCAAGGTCTCTTGGTGCATTTTACTATGTCTGCATAGTATTCTGATGGCATGCCTGTGCTGCATTTGCAGAGCACAGTCAAGGTACTGTTAAAGTTCCTAAATTTGAGTATTTAAAAAAACATTTAAAAGAAAGATACCTGCAGAAAGCATAGATGACCAGGAAATTACCCAGAGTTCCTGTGATTCCCACTATAAGAACGACTACTCCAATTGTATAATGGGCATGATCTGGGACATCCACTGTAGGAAAGGCACCAGGAACATCTTGCAGTGTCATTTTCTGTGGAATGAAAAAGAGGTCATAGGTATATTGCCAGACTTTACTGAATAAGCTGGCATGTGCTTCTCTAGAAGAGGAAATGGTCAAGAATGCAGAAAGACAGCAAGCAAAAGAAATCAGAATAAGCTAATTGCTTTCATATTACGCTTACTGTTGATCATCTTCAGGGAATAAATATGCCATCAGCAGTGTAAAGGTCAAAGGGTGGTTTATATGTTTACCGTTGATTTAGAATTTTGGTGAAGAAAAGCAATCTATTCTCTTCCAAAAGAAAGATAAGGATATAGAGGAGAAAAAGAGAGACACAAAGGGACCCTTTTCATTGCATCTGACATCAAGTAATGCAGTAAGTTTTCTGTAGTTTTCATTTCAGGAAAGGTTCTGTACCTGTGAAGTATGATTTCTTCTGTTGTCGGACATCAGTAGCTAGACTTCTCTAAGTAGAAATTATCTTCTATGGATGAACATATATTTATTCCTTTAGAGTATGGCTATCTCACTTCTCCCACTAAATAACACTGAATTGCGAGCTGCCCTCAAGACTTGGTTACCAAAAGCCTAGCAACATTGAACAGGAGTCTTTTGGAAACTAAATTAAGGATCAGAAAAACTGGAACACAAGTCTTTTATACCTTATGCCTGGTTTCCATACCAGTTCTGTTTTCACTCTGCACTGAATGAAGGTCTTTTGCTCTCTGTGAAGTACGTGATAAAGCACTTGATGAAAGCAACTAACAGCAAAATTCAGTAGCCAAGTCTGAAGACTATAAGATTTTAAATAATAACTTTAAAAGATTTTTTAGTTCACCATCAGGAGCCGCAAATGTATTTTAGGCCAACTGACCCCAGATTAATAATGAAGCAAACAATTAGGCTGCACGCAGGAAGCAGGATGACCTGATAGAAATTGAAGGGGAGAGAAGAACAGCTGTCCAAACTATCACTGTTCTACTGCCTTTTGATATAAGGTCAGGCAAAGAGACTTAAACACTCTCCTCTGTGCAACTGCCACAGCTAAATGTGTCTTGGCATCAGCTTCAACCAGCTAATGGAGTCATGAAAAATACCAAGTCTTGTCCTTATTCATCTGCATGGACAGGCGCTGTCTCTTCTTCATAGCCAGGCTTTTCTCATCAAGGGTAGCACACGTTCTGGAATGGCATGCCATGACCACTGCTGTAGCTCAAGCCTGCATGCGGCAGCCCTGGCATTCCTCAGCTACCGAGTGAGCTACAAGAATCATACCAGGGTTGAGAAAAACCCAGGAAATATTTTGAATTGTTTGTAGCCTGCCCACTGTAAATACTGTCAACTTGGCTGTGGCCTAAGATCCAGGACAAGGGAATTGCATGTACCAAGGTCTGTGCCTGTACCAAGCTTAAATAGTGCTGTGAGGTTGGGCATGTTCTTTCCAATCACAAGTATTGGCAGGTGGTAGTCCAGCTGTCACATGCAGTCATTCCTTCCCAGGAAAAGGAATGTTGCCAGTAGAAAAGGAGGAAACTGCGCAGAGGTAGATATGAAGTTCTCCCTTTTATGCTACAGTTGTGTTCGTAGTTGGTATTCACCCTTAGAATGAAACTCAGAAATGCCTTTGAAAACACCCCAGTTGTCAAAAGAAATGGATATTTTCAGACAGTAGAGGCAGATGTTACTTCTGAATACATGTGTGAGATTGGGCTGAAGTTATTAGAGACAGTGTGTATTTAAAACCAATGTGCCAATAGCAAGAGGTGAACCTCAGGAGTGTCTGGAATTCTGGAAGAGATTGTCCTTGCTTGTGTGCTGAAGATCTGCCTGCAGCAATCGTCAACAACTAGAGTGCACTCCCTGGGTTTCTACATTAGCAGCAATGAAGTGCTGGACAAATAATCTGATTTTTGAGAGAGAAAATGTAGCTCTGGCTGTTCCTTTAATTGGAGCAAAATGTTAAGGTTGACACATTAACTGAATGACAGTATCATGGCGTTTATTGTTCAGATTCCTGCAGCAAAGTGTAAGTTGACATCACATCATCATCATCAATGGGCACCTTGCCAGGTAGAAATTGCTGTGCTTAACACACTTCCAGTAAAATAACAACAAAAAAACCCCAAACCCTGATACTAATAGCAAATGGCAAGGGAGTGTCTAAGATAAAACTGTTTTAAATAAATGAGATCAGGTGGTCTTTGGTTTGGGATTTTTTCTCCTTAGCCTTGTGGCTAGAACATTTTTTAGCTGCTGTTCTACAGACAATTAATGAGTATTGTTAATGGAATGGAGATTTCTGATGATTTTCCCTGTAGCTATCCACTTAATCAGAGCTAGATCAAGGTAACAGAAATGAAGCAACTGAAGGAGCTTGTTTTGGCTACAAAGAACAGATTAAAAAAGGCTTTAATTTGAAGTAAATTTCTGGATGACTGAAGACAAGGAAAAATTTAAAAGATAAATAGAAATACACAGAGAAACCACAAGAGAAGAAACATTATTTAAGGGACAATAGGAGACTTTTAAGTGACTTATTCAGAAATGAAGCAAGTTCAGAGTCAATAACAATGTCAAATGTGAAAAAAATAAAGGAGCAGCAATAGGACATAAATAATACTAATTATAGGGGAAAAAAAAAGGTCTGTGGCAAAGATGAATAAATTCACATTTTAGCATGGACTTCCTGTAACCTTGAGATTTTTACTACAGGGTCCTACTCTGGCTGTTCTCTAAAAGGAAAAAGTAAACTATTAAAAGAAGTCATTTCATTGTTTTTATTGGAAATACAGATCTGATTCAAAGCTTTTTTAAGTCAAAGAAAGCTACTAGTTGACCAATCACGCCTAAGCACTTAAAATTCATCACTAAGTTGCATACATACAGCTTCCTTACTAAAAGATGAAAACATGTGCCTCTATCAAGTTCAGCTCTAGATCTTCTACAGGAATTGTACATCAAAAGAAATGTCAGAGAGAAAAAGACAGTCTTGAAGAAATCAAGAATCAGCAGGGTAATCAAGAAATCAGACAATTCCCAGGGCTGTTCTCTACTCAGTTTCTCCAGCCTTGTTTAGTTATCTGTCTTCTGTTGTCACCCCATGGTATGAGTCCTTGGCTGGCAAGGGAGAATAGAAATCCCGCTGTTGCAATCCCCACTGTGGCAACTGTCCTTTAAGATTTTTCTGAAGAACTATTTCAGCTGCATTGGTAATACACAGCATTGTTGCCTTGTATGTTTTTCTGTTTAGCCTTCACTCTATAAGCACCTTATAATGAAGATAAGAAAAATGAACAGGCTAAACCAGCACTTCATTATTCCTCTTCCAAGTGATAAGGTAACACATCTTATTTAACATAACATGGTTCAAAACATCACCAAATGGACAAAGAATCTGAACTGGAGGGTAAAAGGTTGGACATTTTCCAATGGATGGACAACAGACTACAGCTTTCTTGAGTCAACATGTAAAAAATGCTTGCACCTGAGGTTCTGGACCACTGGGTGCTAGTGTACCCAGAGACCAACCATGCTGTGGGTGGCTTAGATTGGTATTAATTCTGTAGGAAACAATTTATTGCGAAGCACCAACTTCCTGACAGTCAATATAAATATTGAACATTTCTCAAGCAAGCAAACAAAATAGTCACAGAAGCTGTGGAGGACATCAAAGCAGTAACTGTAATGTAAGAGAATAGAGCGTTTCTTCCCAGTAAGTACTGAAAGTCAGTTGGAGAACGTATCACTGGCCAAGGATGGCATTTCGGTCAACCTTAAAAGCAGGTTTTACAATATTGCCTTTTGCTAGAACTGTAAAAGAATTAGTGTTTTCGATCTCTGGTAGGCATGCCATTATTTATTATTTATTTACACTATAGTTTTGCAGAATCAGATGGATAATTTTCGTTTGGTAAGGAATGTGGGAAGTGCCACACTGATTCAGACCAGCATTCCTGACAAAGCACTAGCCAGACTTGAGCCATGACTGTGTGTTTCACAAAGCTGTGAAACATGCATAATGTGAGAATTTCATTTTCAGTATAGAGTCTTAGCAGTTGGTTTGTACCCTAAAATAGCGTTATTATCCCTTTGGAAGGATAATCTCAGTAGAAGATATTTTTATTCTCCATATATAGGTGTAATCCTTTTCTAAATCCTACTCTGTCATTTGCCTCAATAGAGTCCGTGTCAAGAAGTTATGTAGTTGCTTTCCCTTAGCGTATTTCCTTCCAGCAGGTTTAAGTGTGTCCTTGTGGAAACACTAGAACAGAGAGAAGCAGCTAGGTTTAATGCAGTCTGCCTTCTTAAAATCATAGAATCATAGAATCGTTAGGGTTGCTCATTGTTCTCCCTAAAGAAATGTTTGTCTGCTGCCAACAACAAAATGGCTAAACCAGAACTGACCATGTTTTTTACAGTTCATCAGTTATCATTATCATTCAGTCTCTTAACTGAGACTTAGGAAATTATGATGCTTTTGGGGAGTTTGGAGAAAAGGAAATATTTGATAGATAAATATGTCTAAATCTTTGCTGTTCTGGCCTTGTCTGTGGAGGCTGCAGCATGACACGGAGCCTTGTTATTTCACCATGTAGTTTGAGACTACAAGACCCTGCAAGACACTGGTCTGAAGAGAGTTGAAAGGATAAAGGAATTCCTTTGCAGTCCAGGACAAAACGACCATTCTTAAGTGATTTGACCAGGTTAGAAGGAAGTCTAGATCAGATATAAAACCCAGAAATATTTGATGCCTGCACCTATTCTGTCTTGGGAATCTATTTACTATACACATTTTCCTAAAGAGAAGATTTTCTAAATAGTTATTTCATAATTGATTTTAAAAAAAGCCAACCAAACCAGGTCACTTCTGGATAACTTCTACTAGAAGACACACCAATTTTGAAAGTCCAGCCTCTTTCCCCCCCTCCCCCCTGCCCATAGCGTGAGAAAAATATTTGAGTATAAGTGAAAAAGGGGCAATAGGCAAATAATACAGTTTAACTATTATTGGGGGGAAAAAATCTGGGTTTTTTTGGAGTAAGAAAAAAATTGTATCACCCAATTACTGTTCACTTGGAGACATTGATTACTGAAATCCTACTAAAGCTAACATTGATGATGATAGGAGCAAGGCCATGAATGTAAATACTTGTACTGAATATAAATCATACTTGATATAGGCCACTCCTCCCATTCTCCCAATGGCAAAAGTATAAAGCAAGGTTTAGTGTATACTTACAGGGAAAGGAGAAATCCTCATAAGGTATTTGAGGATTTGAACATATATCAATGCTGGTCCTGATTGATTAATTTATTTATTTGTGTGACACTGTTTCAAAAGCCAGAAATAGAAAAGACTAGGAGAAGAACATTTTTCAGCTGCTTCTGCCTGGACATCAGATGGATTGTATCTAATTTGGTGTAAAACAAAACAAAACAAGAAAGGGAAATAGGGATTGCTATGTCATTGCTTTTATGAATTCATCTGTCTTCAAACTGTAGGCACTGGTTTTGCAGAATGAATGTTTTAATAGAATAGAGCCCAGTTCCAAAACATCACCAGTTTTGGCAGTTCCACATTGACTTTGGCAATGTGTCAGTTTTCTTTGCTCTTAATTTTCTTACAAATAGGGGTAATGAAGCCACTTATTTACACAGTGGGACTTGCACAACCAATGGTAGTGTTAAGCCTTTTTACATGACAACAAATCATATAGTTTAGAAAAATTTTCAGAACAGAAACACTGTAATTTCATAGGGTTTCTAGGTGCAGTGTTTGTACTGCCTACCTACAAGAGGCCTCAAACAACTGACAGCACTTACTTTTCTTCACAGTTCCTTGCTCTGCTTTCTGAGCTTGCCTCTGTAGGCACTTGCTCTGTGATGACAGACAGCACAAAGAAGAGTGTAATCCCACCTCAATTATGGTTTCAGCAGGGTGACGCCTACTGCTAAGCCCTCTTTCCAGTAGACAGCAGGGCTGGCTTTCCATAGATGATGTTTGTCCTGGTGAGCAATTTGGATAGCAGATTTTGTATCCTATCTTCTGGATTTAATCTCAGCCACAAGCAGCACATATTGCTTTCAGTCCTGAAACTTTCTTAAACCAATCTTAGTGTCAAATTAAAATGCAAAAGTTTGAAAGTACAGTCACTTGACCTAGGGAGAGGAAATGAACAGCTAATTACATCTTTCAGCAGAATAAGGAAAAAATCCATTTTTAATTTTCTGATGTAAATTACTCTGTCCCCAGATTCCTTTTCCATTTTACCATGTGCTCTCCAGCCCTTCTTCTCCCTCCCCGCTATGTTCTGCTATCCTCTTTCATACGTTATCCAGCTAATTTAGTTTTTAAGCTCCTTGGGTCAGGCCACTTCCTGTTTATTTTTCTGTGACACACTGCACACATCCAGGTTTTACTAAAAAAATAAATAAACAGACTGCATTGTTACTATACAAGCAATAAAATATTTACTGGTCCTTCATTATAAATTAGGATCAAACTGAAACACCCAATCCAACATCCTATATGCATAAAAACTTTTGGAGTGTTTAAAACTTGCACACATTTTTTAAGTGTCCACTGTGTTATGTGGGCCATGCCAAAATACCTGGTATGACCACATCGAGATTTTAAGTTGAATTTCAAATTTTAAAAACTTGAAAAATTAGTTTGGGTCACTTTTTATTCTTTACTTTTAAACAAAGTTCTATATAAACAGCAGGCAAACAAAACTTTCTAATCCTAAGTATGCTGAGATGCACAACCAGGAAGAGGACTTCTGAACTCCTTTGGTTCGGGCTTGTGGGGTGGGATAGAAAATACTTTTAGGGAGCCCAAGGATATTCCATCCCAAAGTGTCATCACAACAGATTCTCACCTTCACACTTCTAAGGAAATTTTCTGTCTGTTTAGTATTTAACAACTGAGAAAGAGCTTTGATAGAACTCACCTGGGAAAACCTGACCTGAACAGCTGTCGTGGGTAACTACAAGTAACAACTCTTCAATGTTTACGTAAGTACTCCATGGCACTTGCAGACTGTTACAGAAATGATGGGCATTTCCATCTTGAATAATAACATAACAAAGCATTGTGTTTGAACTGCTAAACAGCTGTTTAATGCACAAGAACATGTTGCTTTTGTAGTTTGCAACACATTTGTTGTACTTTGCCATTAGACATTCCTCCCTGTCTTCTGCCCATGTAACTGCTGAAAAACACTGCTTCTACAGTCTTTTCTGCCATAAATAAATAAAGGAATAAAAAGATTTTAAAGTTTTCTCTATGTTGTTCATTCTTGCATTACAGCATTAAATGTGTACATGCATCTTAAATGTCCATTTACAGTTCTATAAATGCCAGCAGAACTATTTGCTACAGCTTTTAGTGACAGAAAACACTTACTGTTGGGGCTCTAAGAGACAGGTCCATCAATGTGTAGGCATTGGCTCCCGAGTCATTCCATGCATTGAAGGACTCCACAATTTTGGTGCCGTTGAGTGTCTTCAGAGGGACAAGAGATCCCCCTTTGAATGGGCTGATTATTCAGGTGAACAAAATCTAAACAACAAAAAAAAAAAAGAAAGAAAAGCTCTCCTCTGAATTTAAGTCAGCCAATTTACCTTTTTGTGTGTGTGTAATGAAGTTTGTTAGATTCTCTGGAATATTGTGGGATCCAGTGCAGAGTTTCTCACTTGAGCTTCAGATTGCTTTATTCCATCTTCAGCTTAGCAAAGGGCAGCAGCAGCAGATTCCATTTAAATACAGGAGACAGCAGGGTCTGCACATGCCCAGTTTGAAGCTTGTTCCATCCAGATTCCAGCTTCACTTTAATGACAGTATAAAAACTGACGCTCACTTAAAAATGCTGTTATCTTTTTTTGCCTTTGATTTATATCTGAATTTTAATGCTATATCCACATTATCCCTGTATAGATAAAGAAGTTAAAAGGTGGACTTCACTATCTGTCTTTAATATTAGACGTTACTGTTCATTTTCACTGTGCTGGTGAATTACTTTTTTGTAGTCTGCTTTTAAAGAAGATGTATGTGTACAGTTCTGCTGAAATTGTCCAAACTCAAATAGATTCTGATATTTAACAATGTGCTTGCGTGCACTTATGTCTTGTAGAATTTAGGTCATGGTTATTTGTTGGTCCACTTCTAAAAATAAACAAAAAATAGGGATAAAACCCACTGACATCATCCTTTTCTGCTCTTCAGTTAAAAAAAGGCACACAAGTACTTTAGGCAGAGAACAGCAAATAACCACTCATTTCAGGAGTTGTCTGCTTCCTTTTTCAGTTGTATTTAGTTAGGGTGTACATTGCAGATTCACATTCACGCAAATCTTTCCTTTATGTTGCACTATGCAAAGATATGAATTGCCATATTCCCAGTTGAAGGCTGGTTTTCACTATGGTAAAGCGAAGTTTAATTGCAATAGAGAATTAGGCACAGAGTGTGAAAAGGCTGTTCTAGCAGATACTGCAGCCTGAATATCACAGAATTTAAGCCTTCCACCCACCATCAAAAATACCCTAATGCAAGCTATTAGCTTCATTGCTGTTTGTAATAAAAATAGATGGTGTGAACTGTTTGTGGAAAGCCTTTGTGAGAAGGCTGTGATAGTAACGGTGGGAACTGTATTCCCTCAGCTCAGCGCAGATTCCCCTCCTCATGTACCTTTCCTTAAACTAGCTCTCACAGTACCTAACCTTAAATTGAGGGAAAAGGGATCACATTTCTTTGCATGAACAGAAGCTGTGCCTCCATATCAAAAGCACCCACCTATAGTGCTGCAGATTCCCTTTCCTTGATGGTCATTTAAGGAAGGTAGCTTTTACATTGTGTCACCAGGCCATTGAACGTTAACCAGTGTAGACACTTCTTAGACTCTACAGGCTCTCGAACTATGAGACCTTAAAAATAATTATTAGCAGACCTGTTGTGAAAGGCAACAAGATTTCATTGTGTATCCCTGCCCTGCAGTGTTAGGTAGACACAACCAAGTCAGATTTAAACGAGCTGTGGTAGAACTGAGCTCAGAGGTGGCTAATCACCTGACAATTTTCAACTTTGTCAATGTCTTAGATTCTATGGTCATTTTCTAGGGTGTGCTCTTCCCTTCTTCTCTATGTGTGATATTAGACGCATAAATATTGGGACAATGGTGGATGTGGCATTAATGGTATGAGCTTCAAAAGACATTGATGTGAAGCTCAAATCCAACTCTGTGTTCTTACATACACGGTGCTTGCATGCAGCACACTGTAGGTATGAGGCAACAAATCATAGTGTTAGACATTTTGAGGGACAGGGCCTTTTTGGAAGAAAACTTTGCATTTTACTACTCAAAGGGCAGGAGATACCGTGTCCAACAGAAAAGTTCTCATATGATTACAGTTGTCTGATCCTGTATTATCGCCAATAGCTAGAGGCGATTCAGCTGACCTGTTTTATATGTGATGGCTCAGCTTCCATGGAAGGAGAGGAGTCATGTCCTAGAACTGCACAAGGTGTGAAGGATGAGGCATCACATTCTGTGTACCTAGGGCTTGGGAAGTCAGACAAAGACATAAAGTAGCAAATAATTCACAAAACTTTTTTTTGTCTCAGATTTGCTTCTGGTTTTTATGCAGCAGTAAACCAGAGAGAACAATTCAAAGTATTCTACTGAGCAATAGTTGTTTTTCTTCGTAGGTAAAGCTTAAAGTCATCAGAAGGCTAGATCTGGAGGGAGATTTGCCCTCTGTTTCTCCCTTATTTATTCTCCACCAAAAGCTCACCTGAGTTGTATCCTTGGGAAAATTAATGGAGAAAACGTATCAGCTCATGACCTCGGGTACTTTCTAAAACCATCCTGCTTGTTCTAAAGTTTTCAAACATTTCTGCCACAGTTCTGTGTGTGGAACACTCCAGAAGTCTACCTGGCTTATGGCCGAGGTCTGAATTGCCCTCCAGTCACTTCTGGAGAAAAGAAAACCTACCCAGAATTCATCTCTCTGAATTCTGTCACATTGAGGTATGGTGAGAACATCCTTCCCAGTTTTAGAGTCCTGACTTTCACGTGCACCTCTTGCTACTGGTAATTAACTTCTGTTCATAGCTTTTTATAAACTACAGGCAAAAATAGCAGAAAGACCATGGACTCTGGGGCCCTTTCATGAAACTGAGAAAATTATCTAACAGGACAAGGGAAAGATAATGCATGGTTAAAATTTAATTGAAGTCCAAATGAGCATAGGAGTTCTTTCAAAATGGGTGAAAGGGAACAGTGTCCTCTTCTTTGGCTGGGACCTCTGTGTGGAATTAGGTTTTAGCTCATCTGCAGGAATACAGAGTGGGCTGAAAGAACAGCTTACCTGCTGCTTAGAAGATAAAGACTGCTGTTGGGAAATGCCAGGGGAGTTAGAAGACCAAGGGTACGGTCAGCATGGCATTAATGTTCCTGAGACATATATATGAAAGCTCATCTGGGCTTCCTAAAACTTTACAAAAGACCACCTAGTTTTTCAAAGCCAGTATGAGGAGAGAGGTGTAGACTACTCAGTAATGGGAAAGGTAAACTCACACTTTTCTTTGAGTGCAGATACAGTTCTGGTATTTAAGTTATCACAAATTAGAAATGCACAAAGCAAGGAAGTCGGGTGATTTTTTTCCCCTGTTATGATAGGGAAAGTGGTAGTGATAAACCCTGTAAAAAATCTTGAAGATAACAATGCTGCCCTCTAAATATGCTCTGCTTGCGTTCTGAACACATTAGTTCTTTCTGTAAACGATGGGATAGAGGAAGGAATTACTGATTTTTCGCTTGAAAGTCTATCCATTTTCAATATCTGCCTTTCAAGGAGCAATACCACACTGTAAAATCTTAGTCCATAGCAGCCTTCCTTACACGGTCCCTCCTGTATAATAGTTGTGAGCCCTGGGTGTTAGGTGTAGTATTGCTTGTCAGTGGTTCCAACATCTGAAAACACTTTTCTCTCAAAAGCGTTTTCAGAGGCCTACTTTCGTACTGGTACATGCAACAAACTTATCTGCTTAGATATGCAGGTGAATACTGGTTGCTCATTTTATACAAAAGTCTGGTTTCAACCATCTGTGTTCTTTTTGCCTTTTAACAGCTAAGATGTGTCAGGTGGGAACTCTCCCACTTCCTAACTGTTCTCAGGCAGTGTACTGCAATTTCGGCACCCCAAATAACAAAGCAGGGAGAGAGTTGTGTAATATATATCTTCTTTGTGTTCTATTAATGGTAGAAATTAAATTTAGTTTGTCATGCCTGGAGTAACTTGGCAAGGCGACATGCAGGCAAGAACACCCTTTGTAAATAAAATTGTCAAACTTGAGTATAGAGTTCTGTATGGCCTTTTATGGGAGCACACTGTTGGGACTACCAAAAATCAATAGACAAAATGGAAAACAGTAAATCAAATCAGCATGGTTTCTGCTTAGCAGTAGAAGTGAATAATTCACTTCATAGGTGTTTCTAATTTTATAGGGTAGACAAGTTCTATAGCAATCAGCAAAAGCACAAATGACTGGGTGCAGCCAGCAAGTATGTAATGCTGTGGAGCTGTTTAGCCCCACAGCAGGACAGTGAGAATCCCAGGGCTGGACCAAGTACAGAAGGGCCAGACCAGAAAGGGTGGCTTACAAAAGTCCATTCAACCACAGGGTTCTTTTCCTAAGACTTACCAAAACCAGAAAAGGTCATTTCCACTGAGATGAAAAGATTATCTCGGTGATCTCTTCATCAGTAATATGGCATTAGACTGCCACTCTATGGCAACACACAATCCAGCAGGTGGTCTGCCTTGGTTTCCCCAGTAGTATTTCCAGCTTACTCTAGTGGCTTATGGCTTGCTTCAAGGCCACATAGCTTGAAAAGGTCAACCCACCTCTCTCCCTCTTGTCATTCCTCACAGAGTCTGAAGACAAACCAAAGAGCACAAAGAGCTCTCCACACCAGCCAAGTTGGATTTGCAGTGCCTCCGAAAAAGCTTGTTACCTTGTTTTGTGGACTGAGCTCTCAGATTCATCCTCCCCTCTCTCCTATGGCTTAACCTCTGTACAAAGCCTACCCTTCTCCAGGGCACTCTGGTTAACCAAACTCTTCTCAAATAATTTCAGCTGGAAGCTTCTCTATTTCCAATTCCCAAAAAAGAGCTCTCACCTTCCCAGCCCTTCTGACATGTGTGAAATAAAGCTGTGCTGGTGCAGTTTAGTGCATGGACAAATCGCATTTTAAAAACAGTAGAAAAGTTGCTGTATCATTGCAGAAAGAACAAATTCCCCATGTTTCAGGCAATTATTAGATACAAAACTTAAAGGAAACTTCCTTTGCTATTCTCTTGCCCATAATAAATCAAGCCTGTGCCACAGGAAATTCAGTCTGCAGTGGGCTGAGAGGTGGGGTCAGCATATGGTGGTCTCCAAGGTGCCTTGTCATCTTTGCTGGAAGCAGATATGATGAAAGATTTGCTTATGCAGAGATGCAGCAGAATAGTGTGTTTCCCAGCTAGGGCAGGACTCATATAAAAAAAGAATTATTGGTAGAGAAGGGGTGAGAAATAAAATTGCAGGGAAATTCTGTTTACCAATCATTTTCACCCAGTCAAGTACTGACTGCCATTAGAGGTGGCCAGTGACAGACAGCAGTGCCAGGTTTAGGTCAGCATGAATACAGAGTTTGTACTGCTGAAGAACAATTGGTACCGTTTGTTTTTTGATTGATTGTTTTTTAATCTTATCCGCTTATGTGGTAGTTACTTCTGGAATAGAAAGAACTCAGTGACTAGAGCCCATCATGGGGAGGGGCTGTATTAATATCTTGATAGCTAAGATAGAGAACAGTAATGGAGACAGCCAGATCTCTGATGAAAGACTAAGGGAAGAGGAAAAACAAGAAGCAATTTGTACCCACACACAGCAATCAAAATGAAAACCCTGGGGTTTGAGAAATAATAGTTCATGATAACCAGAGGTAAACAAAGTGTGGTCTCATTTGATATTAAAGAATTACTATCTTTCTCCTTAGATAATAGCACTATTGTCTTCAAACGATCTGTAGATAATATATATACTGCCCTGATGGTTATACTGCTCTTTTTCCTGGCACATACTGTCTTGTGAAAGAAATCCTATGCTTTCTAGAACTACCATTGGTGATTCTGAAAAAAAAAGTAAAAAATGTGATTGCCAGTCCGGTGGTGGGAGAAACTTGTGTTTCTGCACTAATAAGCAGACAGCTTTATCACTGGCTGCAGCTTAAGTCTCAGCAGCTCACAGCTACCGCAACTGCCCTGTTCTTTGCTGTTTAGCCTGCTCTGTGCCCAGTGCTTTCAGGAATTTGGGCAGGATGAGGGGGGAGAAACAGACCGCTCGCTAACATCAATGAATTTTCAAAATCTTTTGTTTTAATTGTTTCTGAAAACAGCCTGAAGAGTGAGTGCAAATTAAAAATACCAGAGAATATTTCATCTGGGTCTGTAAGAGATTTCAGTGACAAGTGTCCTGCCCCAGACAAATTGGCCAGGAGCAGCTGAAGCAGGATTTGGCTCAGATTACAACAGTGTTCAAGATTCAGGGAGGATTCTGTCATGACCGTTGACAACAGCGACATTATGAGGAGTTTCTCCCTGTTGCAATTTGAAACATTTCACACAAAGTCCAAAATCCAGCGGACCTAATGCTTAAACTACAAGAGAATCCACCACAATTCTATTATCAGAGTTTCTCAATGTACAGAAGTGTAAAGCCATATGCCCTTCTGCTAGGGCTTTATAAACTCTTCTGCGAGGGCTATCATCCAGCCTCTCATCACCTTGGACTCTGATTTCCTAAGTGTTCACAGGAGGCTTCTAAATGAACAAAGATTCTTCTTGGGTTAACTCTACAGTGTGGCCTTTATTAATACCTACTGTGCTAAATGCCTCCTCTGGATCCTCACTGACTTCTGTTTCAGTTGCTATTATATCCTTTTTCTCCGATCTTAATTAGTGGAAGGTACAGGGTAATTATCAGAAGGCTGCAGACAGGATGCAAATGTGCCAGTGCAGCTATGTCCAGCTCAGTCTGAGCCCTTTTCATCTTGACCCTGTCCTCTCCTAGCCCAGTGCGTTGACTGTTGTTGCTATGCATCCCCTTCTTTGACTCTCCCTTTTCTATTAAATCAGATATATATTGCTGCTCTTTACTTCCAAGGGCCTTGATGGATTATCTATCTCCAGCTTGCCTATCATCTTTAAGATAGCATTGGCTTGCCAGCTCTCACATCCTGTCAGCCGGTGATGCTCATTTCCATCATTCACTGAACACAGTTTCCAACATGCATGATTTGCTTGTTTTCATGCAGTTCCTTATGTTGCTGGCGGTGGCAACAAGAGCCACTGACAATAGCAAGGCTGCAGGCGCACAGAGCCTGCTGGCCATATTGTCAGCACTGACCTGTATTGTCTTATTTTTACCTGCTACTTTCCTGCCAGTATGCTTCCATTTCTTGTCTCCCTGTACTTTGATAGCAAGCTCTTTGGAGGAGATACTTTTTATTCTGTGCTGGTATAATGCTTTAACTTGCCTAATATTTCTAGGCATGAGTAATGAAAACATGGTGAGCTTCTATTATCTGGTAGTGTAATGAATTTCCTTAACAAATATACTCTTCTTAATCTTTTCGTGATGAATTGGTACACAGTTCATTATGGTTACAATAAAAAGTCAACTGAAGATCAGGGTTTTGTTTTAATAAAAATGTGGACTGTTGTTTGAAGATTGTTTTCAGAGCTTAACAAGCAAAACAGAAAGCCTTCTCAATAAACAAACATCTCAAAACCAAACTTATATGAACTAAAGTGATAAAAAGCCACTGGCACTGATCCAGGCAAACACTGGCAAGGATCCAAGAAGCAATAGGCCCATCAGTCTTACTTCAGTCCCTGGGAAAGTTATAGAACAAATCTTCCTGGGGGCTATCCCAAGTCAAATGAAGCATGTGATTGGGAAAGGCCAGCACGGATTCACCAAGGGCAAATCGTGCTTGACAAACCCAATTGCCTTCCACGACAAAGTAGCATGCTCAGTTGATGTGGGGCAAGCAGTGAACATAGTCCACCTGGACTTCTCCAAGGCTTTTGATACAGCTCCCCACAGCCTCCTCCCAGAGAAGCTGATGCGTTACAGTCTAGACAAGTGGTCTGTGTGGTGGATGGGGAACCGGCTGACAGGCTGCACCCAGAGGGTGGTGGTGGTCAATAGCTCCTTTTCAAACTGGCAACCTGTCACAAGTGGGGTCCCTCAGGAATCCATATTGGGCCCAACACTGTTTAGTATCTTAATAAGTGATCTGGATGATGGGATCAGGTGTACCCTGACAAAGTTTGCTGATGATACGTAACTGAGTGGGAGAGTGGACACTTGGGAAGAGAGAGCTGCCCTGCAGGAAGACCTAGATAGGCTGGAAGAGTGGCCTAACAAGAACCTTATGAAGTTCGACAAGGATAAGTGTAAGGTCTTGCACCTGTGAAAACATAATCCAGGAGTGCAGCACAGGCTGGGGTCTACCTGGCTTGGGAACAGCTCTGTGGAAGGGGACTTGGGGGTCCTGGTAGATGACAAGCTCAATAGGAATGAGCAGCGTTCTGCTGCAGCAAAAGAACCCAACAGGATGTTGGGTTGCATCTACAAGGGCATCACCAGCAGAGATAAAGAAGTCATTATCCCACTCCACTCATACTTGTCAGGCCACACCTAGAATCCTGTGTTCAGTTTGGTCCCTGCTATGCAAAAAAGATGTGGACAGGCTGGAGAAGGTCCAGAGGAGGGTCACAAAGATGATCGAAGGACTGGGAAGCCTGCTGTGTGAGGAGAGGCTGAGAGAATTGCGTTTGTTCAGCCTTGAGAAAAAAAAGGCTTATGGGAGACCTTATCACCACATTCCAGTATATAAAGGGTGGGTACAAAGAAGATGGAGACTCCCTTTTTACAAGGAGTCTCATGGAAAAGGCAGGGGTAATGGGTACAAGTTACTCCCTGGGGAAATTCCAATTGGACACAAGAAGAAAAATTTTCACGAGAACAATCAGCCATTGGAATAATCTCCCCAGGGAAGTTCTGGTTTCCCCAACATTGGACACATTTAAGATTCAGCCGGACAGGGTGTTGGACCATCTTGTCTAGACTGTGCTTTTGCAAAGAAAGATTGGACCAGATGATCCCTCAGGTCCCTTCCAGTCTGTATCCTGTGATCCTCAGAAAGCCAAATTATTATTTCCCACTTCACTCTCCTTTTATAATTCTGCCTGCTCCCCACAGAACTGGCATTCCTGCTCATGACTTGCAGATGATGGTGCAAATCATGAAAACATAGCTGGGTAGTAATTTTGCGGCACAACAGACATAGACAAACATGTCATTTCTACTTACTGTAAGAATTTTTCACTGAAAGAATATCCTGGACTTTGTATATATGATCAGGAAAGCTGGGCACTGTATCCTTGCACTCTTTCTAGATGTCTACAAATATGCTTGAAACACCAAAACACATTAAAAACATGATTTGTTTAATATCGACTTAATTTCTGGATCTGATTCCCCAAAACAGTTGAGCTATTTTGCACACAACCATACAGTTTTCTTCTTGTACAAACTGAAACTTAAGAATGTCCCCAGTAGAAAGCAACCAGCCTCCGCCTGTATAATAAACAAGTGGATCCCATGATGAGGAACATCAGATTTAGGTAAGCCTTATCTCGTTTCTGAGTGAATGATTCAGCTACTTTTCCTAGTAAGAAAATCAATGTGCTCTTTTCTAAGCAGTTTCAGTAATGGGACTTAAGACAGCAGAACACCTTGATAAAGAATGGACATTTAGAGGCATTCTTCCCCGAGAACATTTTCTTTGTGTTTTTTTACCCCTTTTTGCAGCATTTAGTAACAAAATGTACTACAAGTAAAATTCTTGTCCTCTCCTTGCTCCCCCCATAAAGAAATTTACCCAGCCAAAAAGTTAAGACTTTGCCCTTACTGCATAAAGAATATCTAACCCAACAAATGCATTGCTGCTGCCTTTGACACGTGAAAGCGTTCACTTTCACAAGTGAAAACATTACATTTTTTCAGTGTTTATTTATAGTAATTAATTGTCAGGGGAAAGAGGCAACAAGAAATACAGTCACTTTCGTCTTCACAAATTTAAGTGAATATAAGTACAAAAAATCCTAGCCATGCAAGCAGTACAAACTGTTGCTATTGTATTGCTGACTATGGACATATTAAGAGTCTACTCAGTCTTACTGTTTTCTATTTTATTGGTTTACGGTAGAGTTACTTTCTTGGATTTCTTTTTAAGTGAGAAGACGGGGCTGTTTATTTTGCAGTTCACAGAGAACAGTCTTTGTGCAGCAATCAGGACTAGTTACCATCAGCAACCAACTGTAGCGATCTCAATGCGTTCTAGTGTCTTGCAGACAACAAGTCAACAACAAGCATGTTGGTTACTCAATAAAAACAATAGAAAAAGAATCTCTTGGCAGCATTCTGAAGTTAGATACCAAAGAAATGCAAACCTATTTTATGAGCATAATCATTTCACATCTAAGTAACAGTATACCTGTTAGGAGTCCATTTTACAGTCGACAACAATAGATATTCCACAGAACATATAATAAATTTCCAGGTCTGATTACCTTTACTGAATTAAGCAATTTTGTGCTTTTTTGATGGATCTACTCCTCAGATAGCATAAGTCAACATGGCCCTGCTAACTCAGCTCTTATCGCTCAAGGATCTGAGCTCCCCGCTACAAAGCAACTGGAAGCTAGCATAAGTTGCCCAAGGAAGATTCTGCCACGGAAGCATGTTCCCTTCCTCACAATGCTTGTCACCTGACAGACTCCAGTTTCTGGACAAGCCCTCCAGAGCTGCTTTACAGTGGGAAAACAGTGGAGGTTTTTTTCCATTCACTGTGCTGATTTGAACACTACAGAACCCCATTCTCTAGAGGAACTTCTTGACAGTTTAACAAGTGACTTGGTTTCACTGCAACACCAGCTCAATACCTGTGTAGCAGAAAGCGTAGCAGCTCTTTTTCCTAGGGACGTTTTAAGATGATCAAACAGCCCAGTGTTCAAACACTAAAGCAAACAAACTAAGAAAAATGAAAGCAAGAATTTTTAATTAGGACATCAGTGTTTGACTATGTAAGGGAACAGCAAAGGCCAGCTGCTGTATAGAAGCCAGGAAGCAGAGGACAATAATAAACCAGGATACTCACCAGCCAGAGCACCATCCCACGGTGTATGAGTGAGGTGAGCCAGGCAGATCCGGGGATGGCAATCAGGATCAGCTGAGAGTCTGGGCTATCAGGCAAGTCCATGCCAGTGAGGTAGGTCTGAGACAAAGCTGGGAGCAAAAGGCAGCAGGTCAGGGTCAGTGACAGTACCCAGGGGCAGATCAGTAATGCCCATGGTACAGGCATGGCTGTGATAGGCTCAAGAAAGGAGTGCAGGGCCAAGCCTAAGCTTAAATGCAGCCCCTGGCCCCATTGGTAGAGGAGGGGCATGAAGGTGTCAGGTGAGGCTGGTCAGGGCAATTAAGACCTATTACTGCACTCAGACCCTTGACAGACACTTAGTCTCAAATTCTCACCACTAAATTCTGCTAAATTATTACTAAATGAGCACATTTTCTCAAATACAGTCTTATTACCTTGCACTGATGTAACCTTAAATACCTATTTACGATCTGGCCATGTATTTAGGATCTTAAGTTTGGATTTGGTATCTTCTGAAATTTTATTTATTATTTTAAATCACTTGTTGCATTAGAGAAAGATGTTGGTATTTAATAACTACCTCTAAGAACAGAAGAGTATGAGAATGACCATTCTGGGTAATCCAAAGGTCTGTCTAACACTACATTCAGTAGCTAAAAGCAACATGCTTTTAGGAAAGAGTCCAAGAACATTGTGAGATTCCCCTAGAACACTCTTTCGGTATGCAGCTTAGCAAATCTGTGCCTCTCAAATCATATTTCAGAGATCTAAATCAAACATTGATGGGGCTTTTGTGGGTTTGTAAGAGGATTCTGGATGTAAGTAAGAATGTAGTTTCAAGTTGCCAACATAAAAGTCAGGGGAAAAAAAGGCTGAAGACTGAACCATGAAGTTATTTTGGTCCATGTCAAATTACTCTTTAGCTTGAGTGCAAGCACAGAAATCTGAAATCTAACACAGCCACTCTTGGAGAGCTTTGTATAATTTAAAACACATTCATACTACAAAAACAGTTTTCATCTCAGCTCAGCAACTCTCTTCATGATATGCAAGTGCCTTTCAAAAAGGTTGCCAGAACAAACCAGCTGAGATACAAGCTCCCTTTCCCTCCTTTCCGCTAATGATTGGGAGAGAAATCATTCTTCTTAAAATGAATTTTTGGTTCACAGATTTTAATGCAACATTTATTATTTTTTTAAAAAGAAGATCCGAAATAGCCTTATTAAAAGCTCTGATTTTCAAGGCTTGATGATCAGAACTGTGAGATTTTCATTCCAGGGAACTGCCTGCAAGTGAAGCATCCAGAATGACTAGCTGAAGATTTAGGAACATGGCTTTTGTGTAGGAATTAGGCTTTAAGAACTGAAAGGTTGAATAAAACCAGAAACCTAACAGAGTAATGCAACATTAACATTTGCTATGCTGGAAATAGTTTTTAGTCACTGCTATTTCTCAGGCTCTTCTTGCAGTACTTTGATGGTGCTTTTACTGAATTTCTGACCTCTGCTCATTAGATGTTACTGGAGTAAAAGCCTCTTCACGATTCACTCAGCACAGAAAAATAATGGAGAGGAGACTTTAAAAAAGAGCAACTGTTGTGCATTCTCTAACCATTCCTAACTGGGGCTGAGTTTTTAATTTTTGGTAGCCAGCAGAGTTATGAATACATATGCTCCCAAACTGGAAGGTGTTTTGCAAGTTTTGCTTAATGATCAGTATTGAGAGGTCCTATTAGAGATCTTCTATCAGATATATTCACCCACAGGGAGCCAGGTAATTTAGTCCTTTAATGATGATCTGTGCAAGTGCATTTGTGAGCACTAGTTCTGGAATTTCACCTCTATACTTGTTGTGAGGCCACTTGATGCACTTTTCTGAAAGCGCGTACGTAGGACTCAAAGATGCTGATGGACTTTTGTACCAGGTACTTATCTAAGTAAACTCTGAGGAATTATTTGCAATTTGGTTTTAGTTGCTGCTTTTACCTGCCCTGCCAACTACACATTAATGTGTGTGTGTCTGAAAACTATCTAATTTTTCTGATTATGCCAGTTCATTCAAAGATATTTATCTAAAGAGCTTGCACAACCTGTCTTTACACCAAAACGGTCACAGCAAAAAGCAACAGAAATAATGGCATGTTTTCCTGACTTGACAGCATCCCTCCCCAAAATTCATGGAACTACACCAGAAACATAAAACACAGGAGTACTGTCATTAAAAAGATAAAACAAAGCGTGGGTCACGTAAAGAAACAAAGGCAAGGGGCAGCTGTAATCCACGCCACAGAGATAATTTGCAGCTGATTTTCCAGTATCATAATGAATTGTTTATCCATTGATCTTAGGCCAGCTTCTGTAGAAGGACATTAAATACGACAGTAGGCAATGTGTGTGACAAACACAGAATCATAGAATTGTTTGAGTTGGAAGGGACCTTAAAGATCATCTAGTTCCAATGCCCCTGCCATGGGCAGGGACACCTCCCACCAGACCAGGTTGCTCAAAGCCCCATCCAGCCTGGCCTTGAACGCTTCC
>JAOXNO010000002.1:9978780-10013823 GCA_028565335.1 Limnodromus scolopaceus | reverse complement strand
GGCAACCTGTTCCAGTGCCTCACCACCCTCACTGTAAAGAATTTCTTTCTGGTATCTAATCTAAATCTCCCCTCTTCATGGTAAAGCACAAGCCATTTGGGCCTCTATAAGAATAACAGCTTCTGTTTCAACAAAATAATTGGGAACTGGAAAGGAGGGCTTTAGGACACATGGCTTTAGGACAAAAATTTTGAAAAAGGGAAAATCCAGCTTTACTATGGAACGGCAGATACTCCATATCCTAGTGATGGTACAGTTTGCTGTCTGTCATCCATTCTAGGTTTTACAAAAACAGAAGTAGTTCATTTCAGCTGACTCTCACAAATTGTATCTGAAATTCAGCAGTTGAGCTGGATTATTTATGGTTTCTACCATTTCTCCAGGAATAACAGTTTTCAGTCACAGGTAGCTAGAAACCCTTATGACTATGTTTGAGCCAAGATGAAACTCAGCAGTTTTCCCTGATCATGCTGGCTCTGTACTTTTAAAAAGACTTCAAATACCAGTACTCCTAGAATGTATAAAATATAACAATAACTGAGGAACAAAAATGCTTTTATAACAGAGTTTTTACAATTTTTGCTAGCTATAAATATGTTTGAAAAGAAAAAAAAAAAGTCTTGTAAAAGGTTTTCCCTGTGACATACTTGTGACTGGTCAAGGCTGAATCCCAGAAAGTCTGTAACTCATATTTCTAGCTGCTACTGGAAGTTAAAGGAACAGATACCTTTACCATATGTGTGAATAAACACACTATTTTCCTCACAAGATTTCACCTGAATATTTGTGTTGATAGTCACATTATTATAAAATTTTACTAACCTAATGCTTCTGAAGAGCTAGATTTAACTAGGCTGAAGGCATTTGATTGTTTAGTGCAGCTGTTATCCAGATAAAGTCAGTACCAGAACAAATATTGTACAATGAAAATGTTATTTCAGACGTTTTGCTTTAATAGAAAGGAGGAGACAAACAGGACAAGAGGCAAAGGGCACAAATTTAAAGCCTGTAATTTCCATCTGAATACAAGAAAACTTTTTTTTTTTTAACGTGAAGGTGGTAAAACATTAAGACAGGTTGCCCAGAGAGGTTACAGAATCCCCAACTTTAGAGATACTCAAAAGCCGACTGGACACAGTCCTGAGCAACCTGCTGCAGCTGACCTTGCTTGAGCAGGGGTTGGACTGACTGATCTAAAGAAGTAATGTCAAACCCCAGGTATTCTGTGGCTCTCTGACTGTAGGAAAGAAAGTGAATTCTTCCTTGTTGACTGAGATCCGTTAACCAGAACAAAAGTAAGAATGTAGCAGGGGATAAAAAGTCTAACATTAACAACATGAAAACAACAGTTCCACACCGACAAGCTGCAAACGCAGCTCTAGGGGGAAAAAAGCCCATATCTTGGGGAGATGAAAATCTGAAAAATTTCTCTCCTATCACAAAGAACCTAACCCAAAAGCAAATGCTGACATGAGTTAGCAGCCACATGGCTATTTATTCACAGACTACAAACTCATTTAATACTTCTGGACTAACATAACTTAGAATTTTATGAGATTTGGTTATAACTTCTTGACTTTGTAGACATCAGCAAATGGTAACCGAGGTATATTTTTCGCAGAATATTCCCATATACAAATACTTCCTTTGTTGAAATAAAAATATACTAAAATTAAATAGTTTATTATCTTTGTCCAGCCGTTTGCAAGTTGTTTTCCTGTTCTGGTACTTGAGAAATCACAATGGAAGCACTTTTTTTACCCCACAGCCATTGAATAAATCCAATTTTAAACTCAATTTTGTCGGTCTGACAGAAGTAAGATTTCACTAGTTAAAATAAATGCTTATTGATAAAATTAATATTCTGAGTTATAGGTAGTGTCTTTATTGATGTTCCATAGTCAATAGCAATTCCTCTTATCTATAGAAAGAAATATATATGGAAGTATTTTAATAGTTTTTATTACCAAGCAGTTCTTCTAGAAATACATTTGGTTGTTGTTAGCAAAAACATGTGTGATTATTTTGGCTGTTCCCTGAGCCGAATTCCCTCTTTGTCTTCACTTTCTCCAGGAAACAGTCACAGGACTTCAATTACACAATAGTCCAGCTATTTAGAAACTTTTCTGCATTGGAGGGTTAAGGTAGAAACCTTTCTTCAGGCTAGACTGCAGTATCTAGAATTCTACCAAAGATTTTTTGTTTACAACAGACATTTGCTGTGTTTTGCCAGAGGCTTGAACAGTTTACAGCTTTTCCTAAACATCAATTGTTAGTACAAAAACCAGACATTTCATCTGTCCTTTTTCAACAAATTGGAATAAGAACATTATTTGTCAGCTATAAGGCGAACTTCTCATTTCCTCTGTACTGAATTTCAGAAGCAGAGTACTGCATTGAAACTGAAGTGGTCTCCAGGTAAAGCATCTTCTGAGAAAATGGTGTCTCTAAATACAAATCTGTATCCACATTAAGGAAAAATGGCAAATGTTTAGACACCTCCTAGGGCTCCTGCAACAGCTTCCTGACATTGTAAAAATAATTACCATCACAAGGGATTAAATTACTTTGACCAGAAAACTTTTATGCAGATACAACGTAGACCTTAAAGTGGGTATTCATCTTAAATAGCCTCAGCCATTGAAAACTTAGCAGTCTCTTCTGAACTAGCTGTGTGCCCTCTTTAAATGCCTCCATCCCAACTCATCCCATGCTGAGATGAGTGTCTAAGATAGCCAGAACAAGCCACCCTCTAGGGCTGCTCTCCTGTCTCCACACTATAGAGAGGGCATAGATGACTAGCAGAAACAAGTTGTAAAACTCTTGCTAAGGTTAGCTGAGTTGAATCCACCCTCAGGATAGAGCTATGGGAGAAATACAGCACATATGAAAAGAAATCTCATTATACTGAGGTCTGCCTTTTTTTTTTTTCTTTTTTAAACTTCTTTACTGTTTCTGTTCCACTAGGACTAGCAGACTCAATAAAGAGGACTTTGAATTCGTCTTGAGCTTTCCATTATTATTTGGACTATTTCAGACACCACTTCAAAAGTAGCCTCTATTACTTATAAACGTCATACATTCAGGCCATATGGGAGACTGCTCTGTGTATTGAAAGAGATTCCTTTTTAGGAAACAGTGTACTAGAACTGTATGTTAAAAAACAAATCTCTCCTTAAATACCTGAAAACCTCAAAGTCTTCATGATGGGACAGTACCAGCAAAAATAAATTTTAAAGGCTTACCACTGTAGTGATAGATAATGCAGGAAAATTATTGCATCTGTTCCTAAAATAATCTTAAAGAATCTTCACATCTGCAAGGAAAAGCTAGTAAAACTCAGCAGTGCTGGAGCCAGTGAAATAATTCAAACAGTCCCAGTAAACAGTATTAATGCAATTTATTGCATCTTATTTGGAAAAGTTCTTTGCTTTCTCTCCGATGTTTTCATGTTTCTGTGATGACTTATTTCAGTTTATCTATAGCAATGTGATGTTACTGACTCTAAAAACAAGAGCTTCTACTACTGGAGAATGAGGGGTTAAGCAGGATAAATATGAGGGAGAGACAAAACAACCTGGGTCATAACTGGCAGCACAGTTCTGACATGGTGTATGTTGTTAATAAACAAACATGCAACAAACATAATTTGTCAAAGCAGCCCTTAAATTGCCATAGGTATTCCTAGTTTTTAATTGTATCTCTGTCTCTCACTCATGGTCAAAATCAGTCTGTCTTCAGCAGGAGACAGGACAATTTCATACTTGAGCTTCCCAGAGGTCAGCAGAGGCACTGAGGTACACCTTTCCTGCTGCAGAAGAGCACCATTCACATACACTCTTCAAGAGAGGACCACAGCCCAACATTTAAAATTTGAATTTGCTCAAGGGTCTGATTTTCATTTATAGTGACACTGTCCTGTCATACAAGGGGGCAAACCAGGTTTGAATGGGAACAGATCCTTTTCTTCTGGCCATACTACAGAACGCTTATGCTTGACCAAGGAGGAATACAATGTGACTGGGAGAAAATCAGAAATTTTATTTCAAGTGGCATTTTTTTGGTGGTTGCTAAGGGAGTGATAGAAAGAAGTAGGATTTTTGACTATTCTCTTTGGTTTGCTAGTACATTGGCAGCTAGAAATTCTAAAGCTTAGGGCATACATTTTCTGTACCTGTTTGCACCAAGGTAAATAAACTTTTACAAGTTAATATTGCTTAGGTATTCATATTAATATAAATTAATGGCAACTATATTTATCCAAAGGCTTGTTCTCATAGGTCTGGGGGGTGGAGTTCAAAAGACTTCACACTGATTCTTGGTTTAGGCTAGGCAAAGGAAAGCAAGAAAGAAGGAAAAGGCATTCCTGAAGGAAAGTCCTTGTAGTATTTTGAGATTGTTGGAGTCCTGAGGTCCAAAATGTCTTGGGCAAATGACAGTTGTATTTCTAACCATACACCTAGAAATAGATTTATTTACAACCATGTAAACTCTGTAAGTACATGCTAAGTAGCTTGTGTACTTAAAGAGACATCGGTCTAGATTACAATCTCTCATGGGTTACCACTTAAATGGGGATGGTGTGACTAAATGTCCTCCTGTGTATTCTGAAATCTCTTGTAATGTCCAGAAGCTGGGAGGATAACCAACAAGGGGGGAAAGTTAATGCTAACAGAAATCAGATAATAACTGTGCTCCCCCTTCTCTTATGTAATGTGCTATCTTTAGGTGATGAGTAAAAAGAGAAGGTATTAGTGCCAAGGGAAGGATGAATTCGCATGGTATAAAGCAGGAGATTGACATTGTTTAAATTTGGGATACAATTTTGCACTGTTTTATTTACCAAAAGATAGATACTAGTGAGTTGATTTAATTTCAATCTTTTTCCTTCACAGGACATTACCCAAAAACCTTTTTAACAACCTGTCCTTACCTGAGCAACTTTCTGCTCCACTTCATACAGAATGCTTGGCTCTGAGTCTCCATGCAGAAAAATAATGGCTATTAGGTGACAAGGTCTAACAGAGAAACACCACCCAGACATGTGGAACCAGGTACGTTTAAAACTCGTATTCTATAACTCTTCTTTTACAACCGCCTGCACTTTGATATCAAAGTACCAAGCCTTAATTTACATAGGCATGTGATCTTTGCATTGCTCTGTCCCACAGCTGATTGGGGACAGTCTCATTTTGAGAATTAACTTAGGTGACTAAATATTACAGACATTTGATAACCTGGTATTAAGTAAGATCTTCTCCAAAACACCATTTAGGTACTTAAAAAACTGGCCTTGAAATACAGTGTAGATTATCAGCGCTGACACCCAAATGTGACCTCTATTATGGCCATGCAACAAAGATAGCAAGGGACTTAAAAGCGCAGGTGGTTAGTTAAATACTATATTGAGCAAAATGTCTGTGGTCTACCAAAGACGTAAGCTATCAGACACGTGTAGAATAGCATGCAGAAAATAACCAAAGATATATAGTTTGTACTGAACAGTGGTGCTAATGACTAAAGTGTATGTATTCAACATATAGAGTAATTCCAAAGTGCAGAACAGAAGACAACAGCCAGAGGAACACGTGCATCGTCTAACTTAGTAGTTAAAAAGTTAAGAGGAGCTGTAGCTTGTAGCCTTTGAATTCAAGATATTGAAGAGCTGGATCTAGTTGTATGGTGCTTGGTCACAAACCCAGAGTGCACCGTATTGCCCTGAGTGAAACATGAGAAATCCAGTATTAAGTAAACCCACATACTTGGGAACTGCAAAGACTCTGGAACCTGGAGGTGGTGGGATGAGGAGCCTCCACAGTGCCAGCAGCAGACTGCAGTACCTGGAGAGCAGTAGCAGCCAAGGACAGAGCAGCTTGTGGCAAGTAGCAGTCAGGCTCTGCAAGGAGCAATAAACATGAAACACCACCCTGTTAACTTTGAAAACACTGCTGCACATGCACAAGTCTTCTATTTTTGTACTACCTTGTACTTACCAAAGTTTAGTGCAAGTTCTTCTTACACAGGAGGTGAATAAAAACCAGAAAAACGTAGTGAAGGTGAGAACAGTACAGTGGCACAGGGGACAGACAGGACCAGAAGAAAGGAAGGAGACATAGCAAGGAACAGACTAAAGCAAGCAGTGATAAACCATTCAGCTAACAACAGGGACAAGAGGTGCCAGTCCTTTACTCTCTAAGAGCAGAAATAAATCTACTTAATGCATCAATCAGTAAGGCTTGAAATCAATAATACATAACAGACTAATGGATCTGAAAAGTCATTAGTGGTGTGTAGGAAGCTTACTTCCTAAAAGTAATCTGCATGAACATTAACATCAGAGCTAGTCAGAGAATGGATAATCTTGCCTGTGCTAAAAGTGATATTATATCTTCAAGTGATATGAAAAGCATAAGCTCAGTTCTTTTGCATGAAAAAAAAAATATCAAAATAAGTCTCTTAATAGGTCCCTTTCAATATTTTTGCATGAAGCTTCTAAACTAAAAATATGTTTATTTCAAAAATGTTGTGAAAGAAAGCAGATACTCAGGTTTTTCAGATTTTTCACCAGTAAAACAATTGGAAAAATATCTAGGTGAACTGTCTTTTTCTAAGGAACAACTATTTAGATTTATTTTTTTTAGTAAAGCTGTGACTAGCACCAGAAGTTAATGGTGTGAATAAATAAGAAAATAATGAAATACAGTGACTATGCCAGCTAGCTAGATAAAAAGCCAAATAATTTTATCTGTTTTATCTAGACAATAAAAGGCTGTTTCATTACAGGAATGTTTTGTTGCAGGTTTTTTCTTATTCTTTAGATAGAAGAAAAAAAGCTGCAAGGGTTGTGATAAAGCTAGTGAGTCATATCAAATGTATTTTATTTTTTTTTGAGGAATATCTACTGACACCAGATATGTTGATCTTGCTAATGGTTCTGGCATAACATTTATGTGAGAGGATTACAAATCTGTAAAGCAAGTCTGTCACATCAGTCAGCTGTTCAAAGAAGGAACTTCTCTGGAAAAGTAACTGTACTTAGGCAAGAGTGGTCTTTGAATGTCCAAAGCAGATGAAAGAGCTCCCTTCCAGGCTCTGCTCACCAGAAGACAGATATCCCTACTAACAAGCAACATAGAAACAGAATGGGAGGAGGTATCTTTCTCATTCCCACTACCCATGAAGGGGGAAAAACTTCTAAGATGGTTTTCTGAAAAGAAAAATATCTGAAATTCTGTATGAAATCTTTTTCAAAGCAACCAGCAGACATTTGAGACCTCCAAAAATTTAACAAAAATGCTGATCATATTACTTTCCTCCTCACTCTGAAGGAGATGTAGTAACTTCAGGTCCCACTACCAATTTGCTTTCCTCTGGTCCTTTTTCTTTCTGTTTGTGCCTAGAAGTTGTTGTTTCCTTGAAAGGCAGGTTAAAACCTGAGTGCAAACTCTAACTGGAAATACAAATGAGGTTAAATTCACTTCTACAGCAAATTGTATTAATAAAACTGGCTTCTGAAAACTGGGCAAGTTTCCGGAAGTTTTTATAGATAAAAAGGTCTAAAATAAGATTGCAGAAGGTCTCTAAGAACTTACTATAACTGGTTTCACTTAACCTCTATCAAATCTAATAAGGACATGAAGCTTATGTTAACTACAACTAAAGCATGTGCTAAGTCATATTGACTTTAATATTGTTTATGTATGTGATAGATTAAGGCATGGTTTGCTTTAACAGCCCCTTTGCTGGTTAGGAAAGTATTGATATGCCCATTTCATTGACTAACATAGATCCTTGCTAAACAAGTGAGTGGTCTACTGCAGACCTAGAGGTCTGGCTATGGTCCACTGAACTGGACTAAAGTGAACTCTGCTAAAAGCAAAAACTCTCAGGTGAGTCACAAGAGCTCCAGCCACCCCTGAACACACGTGTTAAATGCCATACAGGTAGGCATTGGAGGGGGAGAGAAAAATCACTTTATGTAGTGTTACACATAGCAATCTACCAGTTCAGAAGATGTCATCCTAAGGGTTGGAGTCCTGTTGAAAAAAAACTGTGAGTATGACTGGAAGAATTTAACAGTAGGATGGCCTCAAAAATTTGCACTCAGATTATTTAAATAGTGTTCTGTGAAAGCTTGAGAGTTCAAGTAGCAGTTCATTTACCCAACTCAGGCTGTTGTTGTTGCGCTAGAAATACTGCCTTAGTGATGAAGTAATTTCTTTTCTCAGTTTTTTCACCTTACTAAGTTTCTCATCCCCACCCAATTTACTGTTCTTTCCTTTTCCTCCCACCCTTTATTTCTACCTTCTTTTTTTCCCCCCAAGTTGTATCTCTCATTCATTCCTCGGTTACTTATCCTGTCTTCATTTGATATCTTGCAGTGTCTGTGGAAGAACAGATACTTAGTTTTGTAGGAAAATGGAAAAAACCACATAAACAAGCTATTTTTCTTAACGGGGAAGTGGTGGACCATATCAGTAGCAAAATAATCTCTGCTGGTCTAACAGTAATTGTTTGGAAGAATTATTTATCTAATTATCTATTATCTAATTTTGTGTGCAAGAATTCTTTGTGCACACAGGAAGGTAGCAAGTACACAAGCTTTGTAACAAGACCTTTAAAAAGATTTCACTGCAATATTTGGCGCAAACTTAGGGACTTTTTTTTAGATAATGAAGGAATTGTTAGCTAATGAATCCTCCATTGTAGAGGATAACATTACTTAACAATAAGATGAAAACAAGGAAACAGTTTCCCCCACAGAGTAAAGGCATATTACTGCATGCTACTGCATATAATAAACTACTTGTATTACAATCTTTTAGAAAAACCTACACTTACTCTGAAAAATAAGCAGTGGACCTTTAAAAAGGTCCACCCCAGTGCTAGAAAAATATAACTATATAGAAGATATTTCATAGATATAGCTGTTTTGTTAAATAGATATTGACCTGGTTATTTGCAAGTTAGTTCTAGAATAACATCATTATGGTTTTAGGAGTTAGATAAGGAGAATGAAGGTATTTTCTTTTAACAAATAGCACTAAGTTAAAGGAAGCTTTGGTGGTAGTTAGTGAACTACTACAGAATCTGTTTTAGAGTCTAATAGACATTGAACACTAAATAATGGGTTTGTGCTCATTGTTCCTTCATTTGATTACATTGTTCAAGCAAATGTAATCACAGCAAGATTAACTACCTTCTGAGGTAAGAGACAGCTCAGAGGCAGCTGTTAAAGTTTCATATCTTTCACAAGCAATTAACTGTTTTCAAGTAATCAGTATCTTCTAATGAATTGATGGGGAATAGCTTGTTCTGCATGAAATAAGAAGGCAAATTTTGACTTCGTTGAATAGAGTTTCATTTGAATGGCTATTCATTTTTAATTTGAAAGCATTGATAAGGCACAATACCTTTACTGACAACCTATTTTATCACATGACAAAACTACAGTGCCTTGTCTCCATCCCTTCTGCAGCAGGATATCTAGTGCACATTTATTACATTATAGGAAGCATCTTTTATTAAGTGAAATGATAGCTCCAACTAAGAAAGACTTTATGATACAGTACAGCAAAAATTATTTTAACAAAGAGCCCAAGTCTTTAGAAAGACTTCTTGCCCACTCATTCTTTTGTTCTAGACCTCACATTCCACAGTCACCTCTTTCTTATGATCTGTGATAGAAGACATACAAGAACTTTCCGTATCTATACAAAAGTAATGTTCTTCTGTTGCAAGTCCACATTTCTCAAACTTCTCTCCATTGCTCTTACTTTGGAAATAATGTTTGATACGATCTCAGTTGTATACCTCTTTACTCCCCTACTATCACTTGATCTGAGCAATTCTCAGTTACTTGAAAAGCAAGTAAAACCATGACTTACCTACCGTTAATTAGTATGATTAGATTATACTATCTGTTAGACTATGATTAATAACTAAATAGATCTCTAGGAAATTTAAGAAAAATACATACTGTTCCTGTTACTTCTCCAAGCCACCTGCTCTAGTGCAGCTGGAAATGGCTCAGCTATTACAAAACAATATGTTTTTCCTAGTCAGCTGATCAGTCTGATTATAGCAAGAGGAGAAAACAGCAGCAAAACGTTTTCTTAATTGTTAGAGAAAAGACCTAGTATTCTGACAGTACTGATCAGGAGAGCTGGGACAAAAAAATATCCGAAACAAACCACCAGTGAGGAACACCACCTTGTAATCACTCATACTTTAAAGAAGCTCCTCAGTTGGGAGTTGCAGCAAGATTCATGACACCTTTATGGACAGTCTGATTCAGCAGAGAAAGGCTGAGAATCGTTGCTGTAATCCACAGTATGCATGAACAATTGATTCTCTTCCTGCTCAAAATATACTACAGTATTGTCCAAATTAAACTGCAAATTTTAATTTGTAAAGAAAGTGTCAGTTAGTCTATTTGTCAAAGATCCTGAGGCACTGTCACAAGACTAGAGCTATAACAATTCATGAAAAATTAAGTTTGAACATGAATAGCCTTTCCTAAACAGGGCTTTATTACAAGGGCTCTGACTTTACCTCAAACAGTAGAAGTAATTCTCAGTTGCAATTGCTAGAAGCAATTTTTAGATGCAGTAGATCAACACAACACACATCAGTAGTTCCTGCTCCATATTTGTTGCTTAAGATCACAAATTGAGAATACTTGCATAATCTTAGTGAGCCCCATTACCTTCGTCTGAACCCTGAAATTCAGGGCAGTGACTGAATCAGGGATAGCTTGCTTCTTCCAGTCTTTGAAAGCCTAAGGATCACAGGGGATACTGTGGTGACTATAAAACATTGGATTAAATTCTTTATTTACTTATCACTTAATAGTGGATACCCTTGCTTTAAGTTACCACAGAATTAGTGTTTTGGATATAAGGAAAGGTTTAACACAAATTTGAGTTTCATATAAGAATCAAGTGCAGTTTATAGAACAGTGATTTCTAGTGTGAGTAAGAACTTCATAGATACAAAAAGAGAAATGCTTTGCTAATGTATTATTAACAGAATTGAATATGAGGCTTTAAATGAAAGTAGAGTTAGTATTTTATCAAAACTGACTAATAGTCTGAATTAGTCTTCAAAGACCCCTAGAAAAATAATGGGAGTGATAAGCAGTCTCACAGGATACAGCTCCTACTTTTCACATAGAATTTTTTTAGGCATGGATCACCAGTTGAAGTTTTATTGAACTAAACCCATTCATAACAGTCTTAGCAAATTAGTGCTATTCATTAACAAACAAAAGAACAAGATGAGTACTTAACTTCAAGTATGATTTTTAGCAAGTGAAAATGGTGCAAAAAGCTTCATACCAGGAAACAGCAAGGGCCAGCAGCTCCATAAGGGACCATACACAGCAGCACAGTCAGGAGAGAAGGGACCTCCATCAGTCAGGGTTCAACCCCTCTGTACCTGAGAAAAGCAAACAGGACAGGCTAAAAAATAGCAATTAGGAGTCTAGATCTTCATGTATCACCCTGAAGACAACAAAGAAGGTCTGAAGTCAAGCTGAAAAACCACATCAGAATCAGACCTACTAAGGACAACAAGGGCAATGCCCCTCAGGGAGCAGGTCTGGAGTCAGGCTAATAAACAAGAGCCAAGACTAAAAAAATATAAATATAGTAAAGTTATAACAGGTTAAAACTGCAAACCAGCAACACACCCACAGATAAGCTCAAGGAGGAAGTAAGCATCCAGGGCTGAGCTTAAATAGAGCTTCTGGGCAGAAGGAGTAGGTGGAGGCAACAGCTGATGCTGGTCAGAGCAATTAAGGCCTGTTAGTTCACTCAAGGCTCTGGTGGTTTGAAAACTCTCTTGCTTCCCCTAGGAGTAGTTGATTTACTAGTATCTGCATAGCTATTTTTTTGTTTTTTTCTTGCTGGACTTACTAAGATAAAAAGTTAAAAAGAAAGCTTCTCTTTCCAAATTGCAATTTGATCACACAAGCTTGAATTACATCCCCAAACATTACTCATGTTTCATTTAAGTTCACCAAGGTTTCCCTTCAAGTTCCTGAAGTGAATGATATTTAAGTGATTTTTAGCTTCTCTTTTACTCTCCATAAGTTGGACTTTAACAAGCTGTCAGATCAAATACATACGAGGCTGTTCATATTTCCACTCATTTTATCAAGAGAGGAAGAGTGCTCTGAATCAGGGAGAGAATAGAGGGCATGTCAACACCAGACAATGAGCACCAAGCAGAGATGCTAGTTTGGATTGTGGAGGCAGAATGGAGACATCGATACAACACTTCTTCCCAGCTAATTACTCCTGCTGAGCACGGCCTTTCAGTAATGCTAACTATTCTAACCATAGTGCTGTGCTATCTTTGTTCTGTAACTTCTTTTGCTTCTACTGGCTTCTCTGCACAGCGCAATAGCATATGGTATAGGCACACCAAAAATAAATGAAATAAAATAAAACAAAACCAAATAAAATGGGATAATAGTCAAGAATCTGCACCACCTTGTGCATTTGGATATCCCTGTGTTGGATACATGAAGATCCCTGATACGGGGAAGGTATACATGTAGCATGTTCTCCAAGGCACTTTGGGATATTCTTTAAAATAGCAGTTGGAGGGAAAGAGAAGTGGCCACGTTGATCAAGGCACATAGTGCAGGGCTCCTGCCATTTTCCAAACAGTAAATGCAATGGCTGCAAGTGAGCACAGGCAGGGAAAAATGTTTTGAGCTGTCACAAGACTGTGAGGAATGGGATTGCCTGCTGTGCAGGCACAAGTCATGTCCAGAGCCAGCTGTGCCAATAATCACTTGCAAATTAAATTGTAAGAGCAATGGGGTCTCTGTAGTCCTGTGATACCTGTTTGAGACAGTACAATTCTTCCAAAATCCTTGCTTTATGCAAATACAGTATTTGTGTAGCTGTGGATTATCTGAAGAATAGTGTTGGGGTTTTTTTTTGCTTAAAATAAATGAATTAAATGTGTCAGGGCCTTAATCAACTAATCAACCTCATCTGGAACCCACACCCTCTGCACATGGGCCCAGAAGCTCTACTTAAACTCAGGTCTGAGGCTTCAGTGTTTAGCTTCTGCTGTAGAAGTACTGGTCTTTAGTTTAATGTTAGTCCTAGCTAGCTGGTGCTTCAAGTTGTGACCTACAGGCTGTTTTTCTAGCTTCATCTCAGGTTAGTGCTGTTTGTAGGGGTCTGCTGTGCACTTAATGGCTGCTTTTACTGGACCTGACCTGATCTGTAGTTTGATTTTTCTGGTTTGACTTTAGATCTGTACCATTGCCCTGACTTCTGGGTATTTGATCAAACTTAGTTACTATCTGTGGGTCTGTTTTGCTCAGGTACTGTAGGCACTACTAGCCTTGTACCTGGTTTCTTATCCATTAGAGAATACTTGGTCCTTGCTGCATCCTGCCAAAATAAGTAGTAGATATAGAATTGATTGATATGGCTTTCAGGTATCTTCAATGACTGTTTTTCTATTCAATTGTAAACTTTGTTCTTATTAGTGCTGTTAGCAATGCTTAACAACTCACAGAAATTCCTTAGTTTGTTCTTCTCGACTGCTTTTCAGGCTGTTCTTACAGTTTGTCACTTACATTCTGTGTCTTCATATTGCTTCCTATAGGTAGAGTTCTTCTTTCCTGTGAAAAGAGCCAGTTCAGAGAACTAGAAACAAAGTGTAGCAGAAGTGGGTGCAGAAAGCTGATGGAGGCTGAGCATGAGGGATGATATAGCTCTATTCTAGTTTCTTTAAATATGCCTATTAAATTACTTACAGTATTTTTCCTAGCTGTGCAGGACTTAGAGGGTTGCCTTTCTACTTCTGGAAGTAATTACAGGGTGATTGTCTTAGTGAAGACTTCTAATTTGTTTTGTGCTTGAGGTAGCCCCTATTGTTAAATCCCAGGAGTAAAATAATGACAGAACAATCTCCATATGATGCTGGATTACTATGTGAGTGCTTTGACTTTGCTTGTCCTATCTTAAAAATGTGAGAAGGCTATTTGTTGTGTAATATCATGGGCCAAACTGCAACTCAAATGTGACCGCTCTTGTATCAGTCAGGTCCTACCACGCTTTACAATGGGGGCCTGCTAAGCCAGATGCCGTTCTCATAAAGCAGGTTATGGAGGAAAGGGAAGTAATAACATTCCCTGCTCCCCAGTGCAACATTTCTCACCACAGAATGAACTCTTTCTGTAGTGAGAAGCTGTAAAAGACTCAAGGGTCAGCAGGTTTGCATTGTAAGAGTGTCAAAAAAAAAAACCACCAGAGGGGTTCCTCACACCCAAAACCATACAGATGAAAGACAAAAAAGGCAGGAAGGCAAAAGTAGTATCTTCATCTTGTAGTTCAGAAATGGGACATGATGTGGGTAGGAGAGTTATGTATACCCATTCAGGAAGTCCACAGCTACCCAAGTCCCAGCCTCATTTAGAAGACCTGTCTGTCCTTGTTTGTGCAGAAGGCTATGTTCTTCTAGAAAGAAATTATTTCTGCCTCATGGCTACTACCAGAAAGGCTGTAGGCTGTTCAGTAGTCAGTGTACAGACAAATACAGATGTAGTCTCTTATTTGTGGGTGAGAATTTGCTGAGGGATGAAAAAGCTGAAGGCAGAACTGAAGGTGGTTATAATTGCCTGGCAGCCTGGTCAGTGGAGTATGTGGCAGCAGAAACTACCTCAGCAGCATAATTATGTGAAACAGACCAGATGCTGTTTACAGCATGTGGAAATTATTTATTTACGTTCAGAGATACTAATGAAAATAATCTTAGGTGCTGTTACAGGAAATATTTGAAGTGATTTAATCAACCCTGTCTGACTCTATCAGGTACCCTAGAAAGGGCAAGAGAGAAAAATTATATCCTATTATTGCCTTTTGGAGATAGAAGAATCTGTTTTCAGTGTAGGACTTGTGTATCAAGCATGTTGCTCTTGCATCACTGCAGAGGATGCTGCTCATGGCATTAGCAGCATTAGTATTAACTTTGGCTAGTAGCTCTTAAGTGTGTAAGAAAAACTAAGCTAAAAGCATGTTAGTTTGTCTTCATAGCTATTTTAATCTGAATTAGGAACATTTCTCTTTTTTCTAGCGTAGAAAAAATTCCATATTCATGTGTATCTTAAATGCTCCTTAGTTATGATGTATTGTGAGCTATCAAGTAAATATTAAGTATGTGTAGGGTTTTATATAAGGTCAGGCACTTGCAAACAATGGAAGCAGTAATATTCTGGCATGTCAAGCCTATTTACAGAGTGGCTCTTAAGTACGTTTGTTTTAACAAACAGAGCTATTCATACCCACTGAATAGAAGTAATTCCCACTGATATTTTATGTCAGGACCTACATGGACATTTTCCAAGCCACAAATTATATGACTGAAGAGGTTGGGAGCAAGCGGTGGATTTACATATTCAAACTTATCATGGCACAATACACTGTTTATAGGGAAATAACTGTAAATGCATCTACATAAGAGAATTGACTGTGCTCTGTTTTGAAACATAATTACTTTAGTTAACTCCTCTCCTGAAAGAGAAATCAAATGATTGTGGGAGTTGAGTCTTTTGGAGGTGAAAAAAAAAAGGCTTTGATTAACATAGAAATGTATTGTTATAAAATAATTGAGTTTTTTTGACTTATAAAGTGATGTTTGACTAAGTTGCAGTCATCTGGTGATGAATACCTTCCCTGAGGGCTGTTGGTGGGAAGATGTAAGCTTGATTTGAATTACTGGCGTGTATGAAGCCAAGCGATGTGGTGGGGTGCACTGGGATAGTCTTTTGCTGCTGGGGATTTGCTTGTAAGGAGGGAGCAAAACTCTTAGGCTAGTTTAGTTATTTACTTGGTTGTCCCCGCTTCCTTTTGAAAAAAAAAAAAAAAAAAAAAAAAAACTCCAGTGCCTTAGAAAAACCTAACCTGTTTCTACTAATTTAGCCAAAGTGCAAGGTTGTGTTTATCTGGATGGAAGCTAAATACAGCGATGGAGAAATAGGACAGTTATATTATTGTGCTATCCTCTCTATGTCCATCCTTTCTCCTCTTAAACATGTAGAGAGAGAAGCCAAGGTAGAAAATACAGGAGATGTAGGAAGAGAAGGAATGTGGTAAGGAGAGATGGCTGTGAGGTGCTGGAGGAGCAGTAAGCAGAGGAATGATGTGGTGAAGTGTCTGGTTTGCTATTTTTCACTCCCTGTCTCCATGATGATTACAGCTATGACTATGCAGAAGGATTGACATTCTGCAAAATGCTGTATGACCTGTTTTCTGTAGCTGCTACTTGGTGAAGATACATATTCTTGGCTCATCTGGGAACCTGTAGACCGTGTCTGTAGTTGATGTATTTCATAACTGTTTGATGCTCTTGAACCTGTGTAACTGCAGATGGACTTTGTCATGCAGTCTGAGGAATTTCTGTGTCAGCTGTACTCTGAAGCACCAACTGATACCAGCTAATGTCTCTGAGCGGCTATCCTGCTCCAGCACAAGTCCCCTGAGTCCCTGCTTGCTAGATTCAAGTTAGATCTTTTGTAGCAAGTGGCTGGCTATTAGGCAGCCAGGTCTGACACATGGAAAAGTTGATTCCTTTAGGCAAAATCAGGACTATGCCTTACACAGTTCTCTGCAGAACTGCATCACCTTTGTGATCCAGTCTTCAGAGTTTTGAAAAGACAAACTGTTGCACGTTAAAAGGTGAGCACAGGTGGCTAATCATCACGTGTTGCTCTGGACTTGCTGCTTTTACTGATTTTTCCTGTCTGTGTGAGAGCTGTGAGTTAACTGAATGTCATATTGTATTGTGTGGTGGCAAACTCTACAGTGGAGTGAGGCCAATGGTGCCAGTACAGCAGTTCCCAGTGAAGCTCTGTTTGCATTCCTTGTGAAGTGCTACTGCTGCCTCTGCAGGATTCAATTTCCTTTCTATTTTTATATCATTTTCCAAGTCTGTAGTTAATACTAACTGACAGGGCCAGCTGGGAATACTGGGATTTCCTATTACAGATAATTAAGGAAAATACTAATTCATGTACAGACAGATGCCTTGTGGTAAATTGCACTGCATGAATATCATTGCTTCACTGCTAATTCTGTTTCCTGCTGATTACTGAATCTGTCTTCTAGTATAAGGTGCTAGAGACACACAGCAGGTTTTCCAGCAAGTAGACATGTAAAGAAAGCTGCAGAGAAGCTCTTATTCTTATTTTCTTCTAAAGTGTTGCTTTTATGGGTCAGTTGTCCAAAATTGTTCTGTACCTAGATTATATGAGAGCTTGTATTTTGCTTTCTCAATAGAGCTTGGAGAAGGACCTGGGAAGGGGACTTGCATGCATCAAGGGCTTTTCCAGTTCACCACAGTTATTACCAAATAGGTGCATAGTTACACATGAGGTTAGAGTTAAGCTTCCTGTTTTTTTCAAAAGATACTACCATCAGGGAGCAGCAAGAGTGGGCTGCTCTGCAAGGTAGGCAAGCCAGAAGCTGAGGATGACAGCAAGGCAGGTGGAGGAAGTGGCCTCACCAATCCCGCAAGACTTATGCAGTAAGAGCAGAGAAGGGCCAGTGGCTGTTACCAGGGGTGGCCACAGGCATCACTAGACAAGACACTAGTGATGAGGCACATCCAAGGTCTAATGAGAAAGATGAGTCAGGGTCTGAATCAGCAAGGCACAGCACACAGTGATTCTTACCTACAACACAGCTCAGGACTAGAGGCTACGCTTCAGACCTGCTCAGCCAGACCGTTGTGAGGGTCTGAACTTAAATGCAGCTTGAAGTGGAGGAATCCCCGATGAGGCTTCTCACAGCTCTTAGAGTGCAGCTGCAATTCTGGGTCAGGCTCGTGTGCGTCTGAGCTGGCCTTGAGCACAGGGCACTCAGAGGTAGGGGTGGTAGGTTGCAGAGCCTGTTGGTGCACTCATGCAGCAGTTGTAAACTACTATGTGCTTGCCTTGGTTTTGAGCTATTTCCTAGACAGGAGGCAGGATATTGGGTTAGATGGATCCACAGTCTGATGGGGTGCAGCTATTATTATAGTAATATGTTAAACCCTTCTGGCTTCAGAATGATCTTAATTTGGACATAGAAGAACAGGACTTCAAAAATGTAACTGAATGAACTGCCTCAGGTTGAGCAGGTTTGAAATGTAGTACTTTTGTAAAATAATGTTTCCTTATTAGTTGTCAGCATAAACATATAACCAAATATTCAGACAAGCAGGTATCTGTGATCAGAAGTACAAAGCTGGCCTCTAACATTTTGTGGAATAGATCTGTTTCCTGGGAGACTGGCTGCTTATCTTGTCAGTTAAAGGATCTGATCATTTAATCCCTGTTCTCTAGGAAGGAATGTGCTGTAGTCTCCTGACTCATAACTTACCAACAAGCAGATGGGTAAATGTTGATTGTAACATGTCTGAGTACAACGAAACATGAGCAGAGAGGAAGGAGATCTGTGCTTGCCTTTCACCTTCTCAAGTGTCTCCTGCAGAGGGATATGAGCACAGCTTCACTGGAGGTACACCAGCTTGCTCTCATCTGCCCACACTGGGTACCAGCAGTAGGGACACTATGGCAGGTCTGGCTTTTACAGTCCTCAACCTGATGAAGATGTAGTTTGAGCATGCAGACTCAGACCGTGAGCATTCTGCTTGCAGTACAGGTGTACCCCAACTAAGTCAGTGGAGTTGCTACTTTAGGGGGAGAGGGGGAAAGACTTTCCAGTTGTAAACAGATCAAACTTCATCTGGAATCAAGGAAACACAGGTATGGCCTGAGGCAGATCAGAGGTTACGCTTAAAACCTGCTTAACCAAAGGTATTTCATTCAGTTGAATTTTGAAGTCCTGTTCTTTTATGTCCAAGTTACCAATTTGAAGGCACTTTGGATGATTCAAAGCTGCTAGCAGGTGTGCTTAACACTCACTTCCTTGTGCTGTAGAGAAAAGAAACTAGAACAGACTAGTTTCCTGGAGTTTAGTGTGAAAGATGGGAAATCAGCACAAATAAACAGGATGTAAGTTTTATATAGCATGAATGTACTTGTTTGAAGTTGATGAGTGCCCTTTAAGACAAGGATATGGCAAGGCTCTGTAACTGGATTTTGACAGACTCCATTGCAACAGCTTGCTTTTCTAGCCCTGTTATGCCTCTGCTTTTATCTAATTTTACAAGTTCATATCTCAGCATGGGTAACCCTGATTATGGTCGTTCTGATATCTATTAAATGAACTGCTTTTTACCAAGCTTTGTTTCCAAGACCCTTAAAAAAAAAAAAAAAAAAAAAAAAACTAGGATTTGCTATTAGGTAGTGGCAGAACAAAGGCAATCCATGCACCTCCAAATTGCTACTAATTCTTTATCTCCTCTCCCTTGGAATACTGCAAAAACAATGTCTAACCATGCACACTTTTTCTATTGATCTGAATAACTCAGTGAGTGCTGAGACTTGTATCTTCTATTCATCTACTGCAGCCATCCTAACCTACAGCATTGGTGTTACAGAGAAAGAGATATTCTGTGGGCTCTAATTTAAGCAGCTAATATTATAGAGAGTTGAAGTTAATATATTTTAATGTATAGGTATTAGTGTATATATATGATGCCATTTTCAAAAAGCATTATGTATCACTTGGCGCTTATTTGGATATATAGTTTATCACACAATCATAAAATAGTCTTGGTGAGAAGGGACCTCTGGAGGTGTCTCATCCAACCTACTGCTCAAAGCAGGGTCAGCTCTAAGGTCAGACCAGATGGCTCAGGGCTTCAGCCAGTTACATCTTGAAAGCCTTCAAGAATGGCAACTGCACAGCCTTTTGGGGCAACCTGCTCCCCTGCCTACTTGAAAAGGTTTTTCTGTATCCACAGCTGGAATTTCTCTTGTTATTACAGCTAAATCCATATTGTAAAACAAGTGTGTTGGATTGTAATTCAGCTGTTTAATTGGGAGTAATGTCAGATACAGAACACAATGCTGAGAACCTCTATGGGCCAGAGGTGAAGTGCTGCTGACTGCGACAGAGGCTGATGTCTGCAAAATCTATGCTCCAGTAGGGATACAGGGTCCCTACTCATGCAGCACGTAACTGCACATGGAGCTCAATGTCTGAAAGTCAGCCGGAATAGAGGCTGTTACAGCAGCAGTGCCATGACACCAAAAGTACCCCAAAGTAAAGATGTGTTCGTAAAAGTTGTACTGAATCTTCCATACCTTGTTTTCCTAACAAGTTTTACACATCCTCATCCCCTGCAATTTAGGCATGATTCGTATCTGTGTCTGCTACTGCTTGTATCTTTGTAGAGCAGCAAAACCAGCATGAAATTGATGTGATCTTCTTTCACTGCTGCCCAAAAGGTTCTCAATAGCAGCCTGGAACAGAGCGGGCTTGTTGACTTCATTCTGCAGCTGCATGACAAATCTGCCTCTAAGCCTGCAGCTTCAAGAAGACAGCGCAGCATCTGTTCACATAAAAGATAGCTTTTGGCTTGTCTTTTTTGAAATAGTGAGAAATTTAAACTACTGGGTTTAAATGGAAACTTAGAAACAGGTGACTTGGGCTTCCTTCATTTGCCAAGAAAAGCTTCCTACTTATCTTTGACAAAGGACTGGGTGGATTATCCTCAATTTCAATTAAACATTTTCACTCCATGTGGAGAAATTAACATCTTATTTACAGAAGCTTTAATCCTGGTATAATAATTATATTCTATTATGTGAATCTCTGTTTAGTCAAGGAATGAATACAAAGTCTCTTTGATTTTTATGGTTCTTTCTACATGCATCTCTTTCTATATGCATTTCCTTGTCACCATGACAACTTCCTATCAGTTTGTCTGGCACTGTGTACTTTGGAGAAGTTACGGTTAACCCAGGGCCTGGATGCAGAGTACTAGGGAGCAACGTCTGAGCATCTGATTTCCATGGGGTCATGCATAGTTCTGCTCTGCTGAAGTCTGATGCATCCATGCATGCAAGTTTAAGAACAAAGAACTATATTCTTTTACCAGACCTTCAAGCTGCAACACACTGCAATTTCTCCAATATATTTTAATTCTAATTATGTACACAGGTTTGTAAAGCCGCTATTATGGACATGTTTGTAAAATCAATATTTAATTATCACTTTACAGATTTGTAGCCTAACTTATAAAAATGTCTCCACATTTCCTTTAGAAATTATCCTCTTCACAGTCAAGCTTAGAATTTTTAATTATTGAGTACTGGGATCAGTACTTAATTGGTGAGTATTTTACTGTAGAACTAAGCTGCCTTCCACCTGTCTCTATATGCTCTTCAGTAACCTAGAAAAATATTCTTACCTGTGCAAATCTGTCTGATCTGCTCTGTCAGGAGCTATTTTTCAAATTAAACTTCGGTACTCAAAGGTACCCAAAAGATCTGCACATTCTTTGATCTGAGATGCCTGGGCTGATACTTTGTGAGCTGTGCTGATTGATGGTGTTGGGTGGTGGTGGGTGCTCATTCTCATGCTTCCTCACCACTTCATTCTGCATTTTTGTTGTCGTGGGAGAGTCTGCACTGGAGTCTGGCAGACTCTACCAAAACATGCTTTTGGACAGGAATCTTCAGGTCCATAAAGGAACAATTTGCAGGATGAAGAGTTGAAAAAAAATTATTTGGAGTATCTGGCTTTGCTCAGCCATATCTGAAAGTGCCTCAATGTTTGAGGTGAAACTGAAACAACTCTAAGCCTGCCAGAGGTAGTAAGGGCAAAGTTTCCTAACGAAGTGTGAGCGGCTTGACCTCTATCAGTGACGTTTATTGCCAATTGTTTGGCGAGACTGTGGTTTAAAAACTTTGAATGTTATTTTCCTGTCAACTTCAGAAGAAAACCCTTGATCACAAATTGTCTTAAACAGCAATATTCATGTCCCTACAGTGAACTAGCTGACAGAGTGGAGCCTAATGGTAGATGGAGGGCTTAGTCTGCTGCACAGAGCAGTAGTACTGCTTTTGCTTATTGCATTGATTCTGCATGTTCCACCTGGCAGCTGCTGTGTCTCTAATTGCATATCATGCATGTTACATCCATTTTCTCTGTGTAAAGCCTTGCATCATGTTTGGTTTCTTGAAGAGTTGTAATGGATGACTTGAAAGATGCACAGGAATATTCTCTTTTCCTAAACAAAGTATCCCAAGTATCTGAAAAGGAAATTGGTTACCTTTGTCTGCATTATCTGATCAGAAAGGCATGTACAAATTGACAACTACAAGTATTTCCACCAAAGAGCTGCTTGTTCCAGTTTTTGCTAAAAGGGCCACTGGAAATACCTTATTTGAATCACGATCCTGGAGATGGGTTATTCCTTGTGTTTTGCCATGGAAATAAAGCCTTCCAGGAGGAGTTCTTCAGACCTTATCGTTACAAAATCTCACAGTAAGAGGATAAGGAAGATGAGTTTTGTATTGCCCTAACAGAAAAAGAAGGCACAAAACACTTACCACTGTGTGTGAGAAGATTCCCAACTGTCTCTTAGGGAGTTTATTGGTATTTATTCTTTTACAAGTGCTGGCTGAAGTTTTGTTCAGAAATACCTATATGACCTACAAGACTAATACAGCTGTGACAAACTAGTTCAGCACTACAAATGGCAGGGATTTGTGAGAAGGAAAACATGATCTCAGCTGGTTGTGCTACTGATGAGATTTTAACTTTGGGAATCCATGCTAAAATGCATGCAATTGAAAGAAAGTGACAATGGGTTAAATTATTGGCTTTTTTACTAGTTATATTAGTGAAATTACTGAGGAAATTGGAGACATGTCCCAGTGTACTCTAGTAAACCAAAAAGCCACTGGACTATTTTAACGGACTGCTGCCAATAGCAAAGTATGACTTGACAATATCTTTAGGATGAGAAAAACACAGTTCCAAGCAATAATCAAATGCAGTCAAAATTCTATTTTGAAAAATAAACACAAAATGTTTCATTAACTGTAAAACGAAATTGTAACATAGATCGTAGCCTGGGCTGACAAAAAATGTATTAGTGATTCGAAGGGCAGCTGCATAAATTAATGATTCCACATTTTCAAGAAATGTTTGGTAACTTCTTTATTTACCAGTAGATGTCACTGGAGTCCAGCAGAGAGCTATTATTACTTTAAAACATCTTTTCTGCTTAATTGAACCGTTATTTCATAGAGAAACATTTGGTATTTGTATATGTTGACGTACATCCAGTAAAAATGAAGAACTGCAATCAATGGTCTTTCAGATATGTTTTTTCCTGTTTCAGTCACTGGTAACTGTTGGTGGATAATTCAATGGATTGAGAAAGAATTCAGAATTCTTTTTCTCTGCAGCATGCCTGAATCTGATCCAAACTGATAATGACCAAAGTGATTATTTGATGCAAAGGTGAAGCCAGTTAGCAGTGCCTGTATGATTACTCAGCCTTTGCCAAACCTTCCATTTTGGGGGTGGGGGGAAAAAGATGGAAAATCGAGCCAAAAGACCAAAATCTTCAAATCTTTTGGCACCTGTGCTGGAAATCACAGAGTCTGGGATCATGGGACAGGAAGGACCTGTCAGCCACAGAGCAGCTCTCTGCAAGACTGAGAAAGCATTTAGGGAGGAAAACTAGTGGAAGCTTTGCTTTTGATATCTGTAGTTACCTACCTCTGGAAATAAGCGGTAGGGTCTTACTGATGTCAGATGGGTTTTTCTTCCAGTCTTAAATATAAATTACTTCCAAATAATACAAAGAATCTATATAATCACATATCATTAGTTTTAAGCACTTGTACTTTATTACATGAATATTTCTCTGAAGATACTGATCTTGCTTCTTATACCTTGCATTAGCAGGCAGAGCACTGTGCTGAACAAGGATTGAGCTGAAGTAGAGCTTGGAATGATTTGTTTTCTGTTTTAATGAACTGTAGTTCTTGTTGGCTGTGTATTTGCTAGACAGGTGATCAGCAAAAGTATTTTGACTGAAATGCACTTTCAAGTACAGTCAGGTATTTGCTATCTGAAAGGCACCAAAAAAGCACCAAGTAGACACCGTGGTGGTTACTACATAATGTTCAAGCCACTTGATATTACTTCAAAAGTTAAAAGGGGAATTGGGTTTTGTTTTCCCTCGGGTATGGTAAAAGTCTTATTCTTCATAAAAACCATGAGGAAGACATTTTGAGTTAGTTGAAGCAGTTTTAGTTTGAGCCTAAGCTCTTGCATCAATACATTCCTCCAAACTTTCAAATGTTTATCAAGAGATGACTGTGCTACACAGTAAACATTTATCTTGGAAATTTAAGATCGCATCTCCAGTATCAAAGGCACTATGGATAGCATAGGGAGGCTGTTGCAGGCCAATGTATTATTAGATAGTAATGTGCTTTTGGGTGGTAAATGCACTACCTGTTCTGTTGCCCTTCCGTGTGGCTAGATCCAGTAATGAGTCATTTGTTTGATATGTCTAAGGAACCAGTCAATACACATGTTGGTTTTAGCCTTTTATCTTCTTTAAATAAACTTCTGAAGTACTCTGCTACCACTCAGTCCTTAACAGGCTCTCTATTGCGTGCTGTAGGATGGTCTTTGACCACTTCACAGAACATGGTTGCATCGTATGCAGAACCTGTTAACTGTGGACAGGATTGCAGAACTGGCACAGTGTATGGCCTTAGATGTACCAGAGTCTTGGGCAACAGGCATAAGACATTGCAGCTTTCTTCATGGTGCTGCACTGTAATTTTAGTGAAGGTGAAACTAATTTGCTCAGGGCTGTCTTCTGGCAGGAAACTAATGAAGTCACTCCCTGATATTTTGTTGCCTCCTACCTTCCCATGAGGAAATCTTAATTTTTTTTTTTTTTTAATTTTCACTTTATCAGTTTAATTTGCTAGATAATACATTAATTCTGCCATGACTTTCCGGGACATGCCCATCTGGTCCTCCTTAGTGCCACAAATTTTAATTCTCTGTGGATTATCTTTTCGAGTTGTAGTTTATGTTGCTGTTCTTCATATCATCACACACAATGCTCGTAAGTCACACATACTGGTCTCAGTGTTGCAGTTTAGTAGTTTGACCTGATATTGCCATGGTTTAATGTTTTGCAACTGCTGTAGAAGTGCTTTGTTACTGGCCAAGTTCTCTTCTTTCTAAAGAAAAAGTCAAAGCAAGTACTTGAGAAATACAAAGGGGAAAACAAAAATCTTTTAAATAAAAACTCAAAAGGGAACCAAGTGACTATAGCATCTGCACATAAGAGCCACACACAAACCTCATGATCAAAACTAAGAGGACAAAGGAACATAAGGTGTAAGTGTTGGTCACAGACATGCCCTTTTGGTGAAGGAAGCAAATTAGCAAAATAAGCAACATAAATGGCTGCTACCCTTTTGCTTGAGGAAGAATAGGGTAAGACAATGACAGACCCACTAATGAATTCTATAGGAAAAATTTAAAACACCGATTCCTTGTTGCATTCCCATGTTTTTCCTTCCCCAGTAAGCACTATGCTAGTGCATTTTGGTAGCTTTCCTTAAGGCAGCTGCCATGAAGACAGACATAAATTCAATCCTCATGTGAAATGATAAGTTCTTAAAAGAAGCATTAAAAAAAATAATCCTCAGTGAGAGCATAAGGTTGGTATTGAATCTGGCCTTCCTATAAGGCTGCAAGAGATCTCAGGCATTTGAGAGTCAGCCCCTTTTTATTTCATAACAAAACAATGGAATCTTTACATGACCAAAGAACCTAGGTTTTTCCTTGCTGGTTTTAAAGTTAGTCTGCATCCTCACTGCAAATGAGGGTTGGTTTGGGTTTTTTTTTTTTCCTGAAATACCTTGGCATGTTGTAAGATCTTCATGGGAAACAGCACAGGTGGTTACTTTCTCAGCAGAGCTTGCTGAGATAAACTGCACGGCAGAATAAAGTTTTGACCTTGACGATTATAACAAGGTGAAAGCTACTTTGTGCTTTTCCCACTAGTATTTCACCACAGGTTTTTCCAGTAGACTTGCAGGCTGATCACCTAGGGAAAAAACCTGCACAGAACAACCACTGAGAATTTAGCCGTAGGTGAATGACTGCTCTTGGTTCATCGAGTAAAACTTGTCTTTCCAGAGGCTTTTACATTGCAGAGACGATGCTGCCTCTCACATGATTGCAACAGATGGGCGTGCAGGCCAGGGAGAAGGTGGAGTAGAGCGACTCTTTCTGCTGCCTGCCTGGGTCTGATTCAGCAGTGCCGTGATCCAGGGAACTCTTTTTCTTCGTCAGAGAGAACTGACCCTTTGCTGCACTCCTGTAAGGGTTCCTTTGTTCTGTCCAGTGGTGCTTGTCTTAACAGTTCGATTACTAAACTTAATGCCTTGGTTTGACCGCCTTATATGAGGAGACAGCTACAATGTGATGCAAATACTGAAAAATAGGATCCAAAACTGCATAAAGATCCCCTATTTGAATGCCTTTCTTCTCAGGGTGCAGTGTCAGAAAAAAGCAGCGCGCTATCCATTGGAAATACCTCACGAAGAAAAGCCGTGTTCTTGACAGAAATCAGGCTTCTCCTGGACGCTGGGTTGCAGATCTCCCCTCCCTCCCCAGCCCTGTACGTTCTGCTTTATGGTCTGCTCTGACCCAGCCGCTTCAGCTCTCTGTGAACCCAGCAGTTCTCGCCCACTCCCATGCTGCCGCCGGAGGTGTTGCTGAACTTCCTCCTGCACGCATCAGTAGCGATACTAATGTATAAATGACTATTTTGAGAACTGTTTCAGGGAGGTTGACTAGAGCATGGTAATTAGTTACTTAATGTGTCTCTTTACCCTCCCTTCATCTTTGCTATGCAAAATAGCAAGGGGGAAATTTTAGCCCCAGTGAAGCGAAATGGCAAGGCCCCGAGCGCTCTCGCCCATGCGTGCCGTGTGACACTTGAAGGACAGGAACAGGAGGAGACTGACATTTTGCAAAGAAAAAGCAAAACACACTGAAATGTTTAGCATTTTAAGTGGCACTAATTGTGACATGAAAGCACTACAGCAGCTGTGAGTGCAGCAAGAGCAGCATGACATCCTCTTCTCCCCTGTCCCTTCCCACCTGGACAAGAGGCAAGGAAGTACTCAAGGAAGCTGGAGAGGACTTGGGAGGCAAATGGTGACTGGGCTGAGACACAGAAGAACAGGGAAGAGGTGAAGGAGAAGATACTGAGGGGAGCGGTTTGGGCATAAGGAGAATGGGGAGACCCTTCCTGTGAGTTACTGTTTGCTGCTTGGGCAGTGCTTCGCAGGGAAGTAGAGCAATAGGGAAAAGAATGTTGAGCTTATTCTCCTGTGGGAAAAGGAATGGAGCAAGGATGCGTTATGCTGTTAATTCATGTACTTGGTATGAAGGATACCTAGTGCTATGGTCCTTTTAAAGTCTGTTCGTAGCCTCGCTTTAAGCTGACATTACTGTCAAATGCTAGTTTTTGTCCATGAGGCAGCACTGAGAAACCTTCCTGACAGCTTCTGGAAAGATATGACTGTCTTCATCCCTCCCCAGAGTATCTGCTGCATGGGAAACCTTCCGTTTTCCTACTCTGTTGCCTCACTTTTCTTTTGAAAGAAACAGAAAGTTTAAAATGTTTTAATGGCTGCCTCAAGACTGAATGATGTGAAAGGCTCCTTACCAGGCTACAGCTCATTTTGAAAAGTCTGTGTTGTTCCCCCCTACAGAGATCTCAGCACAGAACCTCAAAAAGAGAACTGGGAGGGTTCTAGAGTGTATTAAGATGTGATGTATCCAAATAACTGTTCTGTCCTTACATGTTCCTTCTAATGTTGTACTTTTATCTCATCTCCAGCTTTGATGTATTTAAGCTGTGTTTTTTGGTGCTTTCTGACTTTATAATAAATAGCCAAGATGTGAATTTCTCATGCTGAGCGGAGTAATGGAAAGCAATAGGAAGCTTTAGGGTTTCTCAGAAAAGTTTTCAAGATGGAAAAGCTGAAGTTGTTAGATGGCTGCTTACCTCCCCACTGCTGTTCTCATGCCAAAATGGAGTGTTTTGTGTGCTGTTTTTTTGTGAAGGGTTTTGTGTGGTTGGGTTTTCTTTTGGTTTTGGAGTGTGGGTGTGTTTTTTTTATGAAGGGAGATGGCAACTATCAATAACAGAACTCCACAAAAAGTGTAAGATGCCTGTTGAATTCCATCCTCTTTGAGAATTAAATTTACCTACTGCCAAATGTAAATGGGATTTGGCTTTTATTTGCCCTGTCTTGGTACTTGCATATTTGAGGTAAGCCAGATGAAAATGGAAATAGCAAAGCTTAACATGTTAAATGCCAAGCTTATTAAGTCACAAAGTGTGAAATTTTCAGAAGTGTCTAAAGTAAGTTAGGTGTGGAAAAATTGGGCTGTCTCTGCTGTTCTTGAACATAACAATATTTGTTTTCCATCATCATCTAAGTAAAAGGTTTTATTAGACTTACAGGCTTCTGCTGATACCTAAGTTAGGATAGGCAGCACATAAATTAGTTTAATTTATCGTCTTGTGTGAAATTCCATCATGACCACAAATCTGCAGTGTTCTAGATTAGTGTGTATTCTACCAAGTAGAAAAGACTTCCACAAAGACTGAAAATACTGTTGGGAATACGAAGCTTGCCCAGGAGGCACAGGGTGTGTGTGAGAGCTTTCAAATGGCATCCAATTACTATCACTGTACTGCAAAAATCTCTGAATTACTGTTTAAGTGACCTATGTAGCCCAGGCTTTAAGTAGGAAACATATTTAATTTAAACTCTTAACTTTATATCTAAACAAAAACTATTTCCAACTACTTTCTTCCTGTCACTTCCTTACTCTGGCCATATTCTTCAATTTTTCTGGTTCTCAGGACAAACTGGGTTTTTGTTGTGTTGTAAGGAATTCCCCAGAGCCTCAAAGTATTTTGAGCTCTCACAGTTTTGGGGTTTTTTCCTTTGTCTAAGTTAGTCCAAATAAGACTTTTAGACTCACACAATAGTATGCAAAACTCAAACTGGTTTAGCTATCCATTTTACTCTTGAAATTTAAACAAGCTAATTAGTAGCTCTGATACAGGAATACTTATAGGGGAAAAAAACCGCTCCTCCGGTTTTGTATTCAAATTATATATTTTAAAATTTGTAACCTATTTTAAGTAGCTCTTCACTAAGTGAGTCAGGTTGTTAGATATAGAGAGGTTTGTAAGCCTTCTTTGAAACACCACACACACCTGAACTGTATCTCAAATCAAGCTTGTACGTCTCATCACAAGGCCCAGTCTATTTTAATCTTCACTTTCTCCAGCCCCACTTGTGTGTTGTGTGTTCGGAAGTAATACCTAAAAGCTACTGACACATCGAGAGGTACCAGGTAAAGGTCAAAATTTGGTTTACTTACAGGATCACTAAACAAAACTATAGTCTTTAATCTCTTTATTGCAAGCCAGTAATTTTGCACTGGATAAAGGAAAAATTAAGGGGAAAAAAAAAAAGTAATGTTCCTTAATTAGAAGTATCAAAACAACTCTGACCTGTGCAGTGAAATCAGCTTTTTTTTTTTTTTTTTTTTTTTTTGCATTTGAGACCTGCATTTTAAAACCTGTCCTCAGAGGACAGATGGCTACAGTACGGTCACGTGTGCTGTGAAACCATTTTAGGTTCCAAAGTTGCAGAGGGTTTTGTTTTTCGGGTTTTTTTTTGTTTGGTTGGTTTTGTTTTGCTTTATTTTTTTCTTTTCTGAGCTCCTCACTCCTCTTAGAAATTACCAAACTACATCTGTGAGTCTGACGGTCTTCTTTATTGCACTGCTTTTCTAGTAGCCCATCCTTAGTTTTCTATTTCATGAACTACTGCTTACAGAATGTGAAGTAGTGGATTTGGTGATTGTTTGACACCTATACCTGCATGATGCAATCCCCATGGAGTCCTTTTTTCACACTAGACAGAGTATATCGTTAATTAAAGTCTCAAAGGTGTGCATAAATATAATCTACGTGGGTGGATGTAACTGCTTTGTATAAGCCGGCGCTTGTGGAAGCAGGAGCATGTGAAAGCCAGTACTTCGCAGCCCGCGCTCCCTCTCTTCGTTCCATGGGACTCCTCTGCGGAGCATGTTTCCTCCCCGGAGCGGATGTAAAGGCTGGGGACGGTGCAACCTCTGTGAGTACGAACCCAGCGCTGCCGGGAGCCGGCGGGGCTCCTTTCCTCGGGGTGCGGCTGCTGCCGCTTGGCCTAACAAACTTTTCATGGAGTCGCCGCCGGGCTGGTTGGGTGCCCCCCACCTCCCCGAACTCCCGCGGAGGGTTTCGACCTGAGCTCTGCCCGCCCGCCTCGGCTCCCTCCTGCCGCCCCACGGAGCCGGGGCTCCCCGACAGACCTCCCCCCCCACGCCGCGGCCTGGTCGGGCTGCCCGCTGCCCTCGCCTTCAGACCGCCGGCAGCTGCACGGGGCCCAGCGGAGGCCGTGGTGGGTGGTGCCAGGCAGCGGAGTCGCGGCCGCCTTAGGTCGGTGGGCCCAAGGCAGCGCGGGCTCAGCCGCCAGCTCCCACAGGTCTGGTGGGGCCTTACGGGCCCCGGTGCCGGGAGGGGCTGCCCGGCCTCGCCCCCGGCCCGCCCCGGGCTGCAAACTACAGCTCCCAGCAGGCGCTGCGCGGGGCGGGCCGGCGTCAGCCGGGCGTGGCGCACGCGCGGCGGCGGCGCGGTCGGTTGAGTAAAGCGGGGTGCGATTGGCTGGGCGGCGGCGGCCGGGCGTGGGACGCGCAGTGACGGAAGGAGCGGGGCAAATGGCGGAGAGATGGTCCCGGGCCCCGTCCCGAGAGCGGCGATAATCCCGGCGCGGAGGAAGCGGCGCCGGAGGAGGCGGCGCCGGGGGCCCTAACGTCCGAGCCACCCCGGGAGAGTGCTGCTGCTGCTGCCGCCGGGGAAGGGGCCGAGGTGTCCCGTCGGCAAGCGCCTTTCGCAGGCGGCAGATCGGCGGCCAGAAACCGCGGCGAGAGCCACATCCGCGGCGTCGCCCAGAACGCGCCGGGCCTGTGCCCGGCACCGTCCGCCCGCCCGACCGCCCCTGCCGCCACAACCGACGCCGAGGTAGGTGCCGGGTGAGGCGGGGGGGCGGGGGCGGCCGCCCGGCCCCCGAGGCCAGTGCGGGCCGCGGAGCAGGCCCCGGCGGGCAGCAGCCGGGCAGGAGCCCAGCCGCTGTCCCCCGCGCTGCCCCCCGCTTCCGGGGCGGTGGCGGCGGCACCGGCGCATGGCGGCGCTTCCGCTGGGGGCGGCGCGGCGGCACCATGAACTACATGCCCGGCACGGCCAGCCTCATCCAGGATATCGACAGTGAGTGCGCCGGGGCCTGCGGAACCCCCGTTCCCCGAGGGCACCGTTCCCCGTGGGTGCTGCCCCCACACACACACCGTGAGGGGCCGGACCCCCCCCTCTTTCCCCGTGGGAGCTGCTCTCCCGGTGGGCGGTCGGACCCCCCGTTCTCCATCCGTGCTGCCCCCTCCGTGGGGTGATCGGACCCCCCCGTTCTTCATGGGAGCCGCTCCCCAGGTTGGGGGGGGTCGGACCCCCCCGTTCTCCGTAGGTGCTGCCCCCCCCCCCCTCCCTCCGTGGGGCGGTGGGACCCCCCCTCTTTCCCCGAGGGTCCTGCCCCCGGTGGGCACCGGTTCTGAGTGGGGCTGTTGCGGGAGGCGTCCTCGCTCCCCGTCACGCTGCCGGGGCAGTTACCCGCACATCGCTGGTCTCCCCCCACTCTGTGCTGGGGGGTGGGGGGTGTCGCTGCCCACGCGTGGCCGTGGCTGACCCCCCCTTTCCCTCCCCCCCTTCTCCCTCTCCCGCAGAGAAGCACCTGGTCCTGCTGCGGGACGGCCGGACGCTCATCGGGTACCTGCGCAGCATCGACCAGTTCGGTAGGTCGGCACTGGGGGGTTACCGGGTCTGGTGCCAGCCATGGCGGGGGGGGGGGAGGAGGAGGAGGAGGAGGAGGAGACCCCCGTGGTGCCCCTTCCCGTGAGCCGGTCGATGCTCCAGCATCCGTCAGGGCCGCGCTTCCCGGAGCAGCTCCCTTCCCAACCGGTGCAGGGGGAGGGTGGGTTTGGTGGGAGCTCCCCGGTCCCCACTGACGAGGGGGGGTTGTGACCCCCGGGGTGAGGAGCCCCCGGCCCCGAGCACCTTCCCTGGGCTGAGACCAGATTTAAAAGAAAAGGGGTTTAGTTGTGCGTAGAGCGACGGGATGGTAGATCATGTATTTTTAGAGCGTGTTTGTGTCCTGGATGAGACCGTGTCCCACCGGACTTGGTCCTTCGCGGAGGCTTCTCCCAGAATTGGCTGCTTTTCCCCACGGATGCTCCGCCGCCTCTTTTTTTGGGCACAGATAGCCCAGGACACGCACAGGGGTGATGCTTGTGCTCACGGCCGAGTGCCGTGGTCCTTGCCCAGAACCTGCAGCACTGAAGATGCCGGTGTCTTCTCCGCTGCCCGTCGGTGCCTGGTGCCCGGGGGGGCTCAGACCCCGGTGGTCCGGGCTCGCTGCCTGCCTGGGGGGGGCAGAGGCTGCCTCGCAGCACAGGAGCTGGCACCGCTGCTCCTGAGGTGCCGCATCCATCACTTTTCAGCCGGGACGATGGTCGGTGCCTTCGGTGGTCCGGCTCAGAGGCGTGAGGATGCTGGTGCCATCGCTGCTCCCGGTTTTCTGCCCGGCTGAGGGGATGAGACACTCCTCGGAGCTGGAAAACACAGTGAAACAGGGGATTATTTTCTCTCTCTCTCAATCGTTGCAGCAAACTTGGTGTTGCACCAGACTGTGGAGCGCATCCACGTGGGCAAGAAGTATGGGGACATCCCTCGGGGCATCTTTGTTGTGAGAGGGGAGAACGTCGTGCTGCTGGGGGAAATAGTAAGTAAGCAGCTCCCCCCCTCAGGGACTGAGCTGGTGGGGTTTGGGGTGACCTGGGTCCAAGCCGCAGAGCTGAGGCGGACGCCGGAGCTGGGTGTCCATCTGTCTGTCTGTGTGCTGTGAAATACAGTCGCTGTGCCACCGGGGGGATGAAGTTTGAGCCCCCTCCCGGGGCCGGTTCAGGCTGAACCATCACGAAATCTCTGCCGTGTACCCGAGGGCAGAGCTGCCGTCCCGCGGCTCCGGCTCCTGCGGGATAACGTGACGGGCAGAGGGAGACATGGGGAAGACGTGGGGAGGGGGTCATTAGTGGCTGGCTGTGGGGCTGTCACCTCCCTGCGGGCTCGGCAGCCGGGGACACCGTCCGGGATGGGCTCAGGAGGAGTCGGGCACCGTCTCCCCTGCTGTTGGCTTCGGCCCTTTGGGCTGAGCTCAGCCCGGGAGCCCCCTCCCGTGGGCCGTGACCCGGGGGACCTGGGCATTCCCAGGACAAACCCCCAGGCTGCCTTCAAGAGAGAGCCCAGAGCCAGGGGGGCAGCCCCTGCCGTGGCTGGTCCCCACCTTGGGGAGCATCCTGCTCCAGAGACCTTGGCAAGAGCGATGGAGCACGTCGGTGGCGCAGCGATGCCCACTGTCCCCGGGAGCACGGGGGGCTTGTAGGAAGCGCTCGGGCGTCACCAAAGCCCAAGCACACAACGGGGGGGGGTGCTAACATCCCGGTGGAGACGGGAGTGCAGATCTTGCCCCGGATCTTTGCCACCTCTGATGGCTTTTAGCCCCTCCAGACTGGCCACTGCTCGGCGGAGGTGACATTGGCTCAGCCCCGAGGTGCCCCGTAGGGAGCAGTGCCCGGAGCCCCCCCAGAAGCAGAGCTGTGGGTCACGGCAGCTGCTGAAGGGGTGGTTTCTCTTGCAGGACCTGGAGAAGGAGAGCGATACGCCTCTGCAGCAGGTCTCCATCGAGGAGATCCTGGAGGAGCAGCGCGTGGAGCAGCAGGCCAAGCAGGAGTCGGAGAAGCTGAAGGTGCAGGCGCTGAAGGAGCGGGGTCTCTGCGTCCCCCGGGCAGACACCCTGGACGAGTACTAGCCCTGCAGCCCCCCGGAGCCTCCCCCCGCGGCAGAGCCAGGGGTGCCCTGTGAGCCCCCCGCGCCGGGGCAGGTCTCTTGGGAAAAGGCGCTTTTTACGTTCAGGTTGTGTTTTCCGTGGCGCAGATAACTGTGAGAGAGAGAGAGAGAGAGAGAAAAGAAGGAAAACAAGGATCATGCCTTCGGTTTCTCCTTGCGGAGAAGGAGAGAAGGCCGTCGGCTGCCCCGGAGGTGGCCGGGAGCGCCGGGGAGCGCCAGCGATTGTGTTCGGGAGGCGAATCGCTGGCTCCTTTGGGTTGGTTTGATTTTTTTTTTTTTTTTTTTTTTTTTCCTCCTCTCGTGACTCTGGGTGAGAGTTTTCCTCGACGTGTAAATAAATCCTGGGTCTCAACAGCGATGGTTTTGCCTGTGTCTGGGACCTGGTGGTTTTCCCCTCTCTCAGGGGCAACCACGCTCATCCCTGCCAGGTGCTGCGCAGGGGGGAGACCCCCTGCCGTGGGGTGGGCTCTCTCCAAGGAAAAGCTTAAGGATGTGGGGAGATCACACCCCCCCCTGGGATGGGGAGCAGGACCTGGGTACCCCCCTGTGCCCCAACACGGGCTGGGCTCTCTCCAGCTGGGCTGCGGCTGCTCCCCTGCAGCTGAGACCACTAATTACCTGCTGATGAAGATCTGCCGCAGCTGGGGGGGGCACCAGCAGCCCCCCCTTGCCGTGGGGCTTTGGAGGAGCTGGTGTGGCTGTGACAGGTAGGAGAGTCCTTTGTGTGGATGTTGGGTGGCCATAAGGGGCTTGGGGTGGCTGCCAGGCTGGGGGAGCTCCCACGCCGGGCAAGGAGGGGGTGTCCCTCTGCGGGGGGTGTCCCTCTGCGGGGGGTGCCCTGTGGAACCCCTCGGCTCCTTTCCCTGCAAAGAGAAATGCTTTTTTTTTTTTTTGGAGGGGGGAGCCAGGGGGGTTCCCACGAGTGGGTGTTCTCTTCCCAAGTGGCCCCTTCCCTCGCAGGATGAGCCCCGCTCGGTGCACACACACACCCCCCTCCGCCAACGGTGTGCTGTCCCCCCCGAGAAACACCCCCCCTACACC
>JAOXNO010000002.1:9962554-9978680 GCA_028565335.1 Limnodromus scolopaceus | reverse complement strand
GTCAGATAGCCCCAAGAAAGTCTTTGGGGCACAAATTTGTCTTGGATTAAAACAACTCTCCTGACAGATGTTGCCAGGCCGGCGGCGGGCTCTGCCGCTCGCCCCGGGCCGCGGGGCTGCTCGGCGGCTCCGGGGGACTTGTGTAATGGGGGTTGGTTTTCCTGCGGGGCGGGGGGGAGGGGGCCGGGGAGGAAGGGAAATGACATCAGAAATTGCCAGGCGTGCACGGTGGGGTGACCCGGTTCCGCTAGCACCCCCCTCCCTACCCTCCCCCCCCGCCGTCGTTGGGGGAGGGAGGAAAAAAGAAACTGTCACCGTGGGATTTCATCAGCTTCTTCTGCCTCTCTGCATTTAACCTATTTTTCTTTCCTTTGATTATGTAAGAGGAATGGTGTAGAGAGGAGCCGTGAGTCGGGATGGCTGATGAGCTTTCTGGGGAATTAATCGGGTTTTTTCTGTCTAGCTGATCTGCCGAGTTCGCTTCAGCAAATGAGGGAGAATTATGTTTCTGGGTTTTTGCTTGTGTTTACGTTTCTTGCACCGCTCCAAATATTGCAGCACAATGCAGGAGAGAGGGGCAGGGAGTGGAAACAGAGTGAAATTGGCCAAGGTTTTTATTTCACTTTGAGTGACAAATAAGGGAGGATTGCAAGTAAAGAATAAAAATCCTGTTGTGCTGATGTTCTCGTGTAAGGTGGTACATGTGTATTTCCTTGTCGTCAATCTCAGCATAATATACCAGTTTGTAACGTAGTGTTTTTATATTTTCCTGATACTCGTTCTTCAACCTGTTTACATCATAGTGAATATTTATTTGAGTCTTGATATTTTGATTCAAAACTCCTAATTGAGATTATATTAATTTTTAAATATATAAATAGGAAAATGTCGATTGAGGAGCTCTACTTTCTGAAAATTAAGTCCTCTTGACTACAGGAATCTTCTCTTTAGCACTGCAAGCCACAAGTCATAATTTAAGTCTGTCATTATTTTTGCAGATGCAGGAAATGTAGTGTTGGAAATACTTATTTGAGTCAGTTTTAGGGGAGGAAAATGTGCTAGTGGTCAGTGAAGTCGTTTCACTTCTTTTTTCTGTAGGAGTTTTAGAGAAACTGAGTTGTTAATAAATACTTCACTTTAGTTTCTATAGCTTTGAAAATTGGCCTTTCTGGTATAAAATATTTTGATTACTGTTATAAGTATTTTCAAGCATCAGCAAAATAAAACTGCTGAGTTTGATTTGTTTTGCTATTCATTTTTGAAAGTATTTGAGGAAGTTTTAGTTTTGCTCTTGGATGAAAAATAGGAAATTAGAGCTACTTACAGGGGAGCAAAAAAGAAAAAGTATTTTGGCAACGGTGTGTTTGGAGCAGCACAGAGTAGGCTGATGACACTGGGGGGAGGAGGGGAAGAGAATGGAGATGGGGTTAAAGAGTAACATCTACTAGGAGCCAGCAGAAGCAGTCTTCTGCAGAATGGTGTTTAAGCAGAATTCTGGTTGGTAGATAAGCACATGCTTTACCATCCATCTGTTAAACTGCTGGGGAGAAGAGTGTTTCCCAAAGTGGTTGTTCCTGTATCTCTTCTGCGTTGCAACACCATCTGCCTGGTAAACTTCTCAAGCTCAAATTAGATACTTCTAATTCACTTAAAATTTGCTCAAACGGAGATGACCGATTAATTGCTCAGTTCATGTGATAAGTGCAGGTTGGCCTGGTCTGAGGGAGACTATTATGAGTGAGACAATCTTGCTAGAGCCAAATGGTAGCATGACGTTTCTGGAAACTAGTCTGGCGATTTTGACAGAAGCTCGTCTGGCACTTCAGGTTGAGAAACTCTGAGTGTCAAGATGAAAAGTAAAAGGTGGAAGAAAGACAGTAAATCACATATTCTTGGGAATAATAATAATTACAGCTGTTTTGAACATATAGATCATGTAATAAGTTTACTAAAGATTATTTTTAATACACTTCACTATATATGAAAGCAGTTGACACTTTAAAAGTTGGATTTCTTGGATTCTGTAGCTTAAATAAATGCCCCTCCCTCCTTTTAACAGAATTTTCTCCAGTATGAAGAGTAATTTCAGAGAGAAAGATGGACTTGATTAGATTCAGACTGACTATAAAGAATTCCAATTTCCTATTCATGTTTAGGCCAAACAAAAAAAAAGAAAGAAATGCTGGTTTATACACCAGATATGATTGTTTAGTTTTTATGTTGTCATTTGTCCAGTAGTTGAAGTATTTGTTTTGGGAAAAAGAAACCAAGTGGTCTGTCTTCCTTCTTGAATTAAACAAAAGTAAAAATAGAACACATGCAGGGAAGTGTTTAAATGTGTTCCTGTTTAATCTATTTATATTTAAACTTTATTTTTCTGAGACACCAAACTGTCAATCAGGCTACAGTTGTAACAGCCAGTAGACAGTTGTGGTTTATGCTGGTCTGCGTAAGATGTCCTCCTTGTTCTTAGAAACGGATTGAGAAGTGTCTCTTTGTTCCTGCCCCTTGATCAGTCAGATTTACTGATGGGCGATTGCTGGGAACTGGTCTTGACCATGACTGTGCAGATGGCATAAACCACATCATGTTACCAAATAATATGCTTGTGAATTAAGTCTGAGTGTGCGAGAAGAACATGGGGTGAAGTTGTCATCATTATTTGTGATTCATTAGTATTTAAAATATCTATAGCAACTTAATTTTTTTTTTTTATTGAACTATAAAGAGTCTTTTTAAAGCTATACTGTGTTATTGGACTCTAGCAGAGAGCTGCATGCTCAGATGTGGTGAAAATATTGTTTAGTTTTCTGTTGATGTTTCATGAAAGTGGTGCCATCTATACTTGAAAACACAAAATTAGAGCAAAGCAATACCAAAAATAACATATTCATAGCAGATTTTTCTTAAGGATCTATTGTGCCATTGTTGTATAAATCTGCAAGTAGCTGAGTTTTTTAGTTAAGTTGGTAGATACATTACTTATTGTACAAACTTTTGACATAATGACATTCACATGTAAATGAGTTAGTCTATAGAAAGAAGCAGATGATGTATCTGTTGCTTGTGTGAAACGTACATGCTTGTAGGCCCAATAAAGGGTGGAAGTACAATCGTTTTTACTAAAAATTTGGTGAATTTATGTTTCTTCTTTCTTTTCCAACAGAGAATATGAAACAGGAGCCAAAATGACATCCCGATTTGGAAAGACCTACAGCCGGAAAGGGGGAAACGGCAGTTCCAAGTTCGATGAAGTATTTTCCAACAAACGGACCACCCTTAGTACAAAATGGGGAGAAACCACCTTCATGGCCAAATTAGGACAGAAGAGGCCTAGTGTCAAACCAGATATTTCCGAAGTTCCTAAAAAACCCAAAGTTGAAGATGAGGTAACAGAGGATCCATTTGGATTTGACAGTGATGAAGAATCTCTTCCTGTGTCTTCAAAGAATGTGTCACAGGCTAAAAGCTCTCAGCTGGAACCCGGTGAAGCTACTCAGCCTGAGGACTTCACTCCTCTACTTGAAGCTAACAGCAGAATTAATCAGCCAGACAGTGGAGAAAACGTTGCATCCAGCAAGTGCACATCTTTTGACAATACTGTTCCTCTCTTAAAAGAAAAGAGCACAAGCAAAAGCGTGGAAGATGGAGAATGCAAAGGCAGCACTGCTAAACTTGTATCTGCAGGTATGTTTACTCAGTTGGGCAGATAGTTCTGTTATCCTCTGATTTTTAATAATCTGTATTAAGAAAGACGTCATGCTTTCAGGGATTGGTTAAGTGTTCTAATAAAACTGTGGGACAATTAATTCTTAATTGTAAGAAATTGTGATTTGCTATTCAACTAAAAACACCAGGAAGCATTCTGCACTTTACACATTGGTCTGAGATCCTTGGCACTCTTATCCTTATGTCTGCAAATTGAGATACAGTGCTTTAGATTAAACGTAGTACCTGGGTCCACCTTGAAAAGAACAGAATAATAACCTTCTTTTTCTAAAATTTGTTCTGAGCTCAGTGGATTTGTGGGTTCTTTTTAACATGTAGTATTTTGAAGAGTGATGAGTTGGTAATAATAGAATGCTTTATTCTTAAGTTGCTGGCTTTAATTTAGTGTGGGTACGTGGTTACTACCATGCAGGTGCAGATACAGCTCCTATATTTAATTGTTTGGGTGGAAAAAGTAATTTTCTGTACTTCAGTTACACAAAGGTATATATTTATTTTTTTTTAATTAGCAAACCTTTATCAATATGTGTGCAAAAAGCTTCAGAGCTATGAAACAGAATTCTGTCAAACTTCCTTTAGGGGCTCTTTTCAGGTTCTGAAGTGTTTGAAAGATACCTTAATACTTTTGAGAGGGAATTTACAAACCCCATGGAGTTGAACATCGCTGTAATTTTGTTTAAGTCATTCTTAGACAAAATCAGGTGTTATTATATGTCATTAGAAGTTTTCTTATAATGGGCTGATTAAATTGCGGCTTCTAAAATTGGGCAGAAGATCCCATTAGATGAACCTGGATGAAGATGACACCTCCTGACTTGCTCTGGGTTATCATAATCAACTTTAATGAGAAGAGCTTACGTAACTTTGAATTCTCAGATTTAGTTAACTTAACCCTAGGTTTGGAAATTAGAGGGGACTCCTTCAGTTGTAATACAGTCGAGAAGAAGGTACTGAATAGTGGAAGATATGCATAGCTCAGTTATTTGCAAGATCATTTTATTAGTGATAAAATACAAGAAAAAACAAGAAAAGTTGTTTTGAACTGTAGTTTGACAGACATTAATGGGACGTGTAGTTGTCTTTTGATGTTAGTCTTATTTTTGCTGCTGAAATATTTCCCATTTTCATATGGTTTTCTGCAGTTTATTTATCTGTAAGTGTGATCCGTCTACAGTCTGGAAATAAAATTTATGTTTTGTTAAGTATTAATATAGTTTTAATAAGAGATTGAATAGATTCACCCCCCAATATTTACAAGAAGAAATGGTAATGAGTTTCCTTGGTTGTTAATGAGAGATTGTAGCAGAGCAGGTTTTACAGTGAAATTGTTTCCATGTAGAAAAGCTTTGTTAGAAGAGTATTTTCTTAGGTTGGAAAAGAAAATGTGAGAGCGACAGGAAGAAAATGTGATAAAGCTCTGAAAATTCCTAGTGTGTGAAAGGCCAAGAGGAACAGAATTGAGCAGTTTCACTGGTGCTTCCTAGTTCCAGAATTGTGGAAAATAATAAAATGCAGTATTTAGCACAGAGACACTTTTTAATTGGATGCTTATTTCAATTCTAGAACAATACTATGTATACCATAAGTATTTACAGCTTTAAAACAAAGGAAGCTGATGAATCTTGTTGGATAAATCCACCAGTGGCTGTTGGGTGTGATGGTGGTCTGGATGCAGAGGGGAAGGCTAATTAAACAACAGCTGCTGAAGGAATTCTGGTTTTGCATACTTTCCTGAAGTATTTGTTACTGACTGCAACTCAGCCGGTAGTGAAGAATAAGGTGAATCTTAATCTGATGATACTGTTCTTTCAGAATCTATTACATTCTGTTTACACCCAGTCAAATGAAGATAAAACCCCATTTTGTAGCTTTCTTCAGAAATTAAATTCAACTGAGAAATGAGTCTTTGCAAAACATCCTAAGAAGGTGTTTAAATAAGGGTAAGGAAACCAAGGCTGTAGTTTTGGTGATAGTGTTTATTTTGGACAGTTAGTGTAAATGAAACTCGGATGGTTTAGGCAGCTATTATGCTTGTGTGTAGACTGATCCAAAAAAAATAAAAATTGTCTCTGAGTACGTCACTCAGAACATTGAGCAATTGGAGATAGTGGTACAGTGAGCCAGTGTAAATGCAGGTACTTCAAAGGCTTCTTTGTTATATTAAGTAAAGTTTGGTGCTGTAATGCTGTCTTTCAGAACTGGAGAGAGTTAATTTTATGTATTTGGGGGTGGGGTATGGAGGCAGAGGGAACTTGGGGGACAAAAACTGAGTTACAATAAAAAGGATGTTTCTTGTGTGGTCTCCTAAGGTATAGTGTGTGTACTTCTGCTGTTCACATGTCCTCACCCTACCCGTAATCATTTTCCCCTTCCTGGTGACGCTTGAACTCCACCAGGTTCAACCAGATTGCTCAAAGGGCTTACAGATCCTTGAGATGGTAACATCTACTATTCCTGAAGAGGGAAGAAAGGGGAAAAAAAGGCAAGCAGATAGAACAATATTGATATTCCCAGTGTGAGAGACACTGCAATGTGAGCTCAACCTTAACCCACATACAACGGTGTATCTCTAGGTAAAGGAAACTAGGCTATATTGGTACTGATGTTCATGAAAGTGCTTGTTAATTTATTTTAAGTGCAATTTGCTAGTCCTTGCCCTGATACTGACTAGACAGTGCCTGAATTAGGGTCTCAAAACTTCCTGATAGCATGTGCCATCATTGTATCTTCATTCTTAATGTAGGTGAAATAAGGTTAAGCATTAGAATAAGGTGAAAACTGGCTTTAACGTGGCTATGGGCTGGCTGGAAACTGCACTTTAGCCTTCCCATTTTGCTCTGACTGTATTATCCTGCCTCAATTTCCATTTGTTTGGACATTAAAATGAAGGTGATGCAATGTCAGTTAATTTTAACTAATGTTTGGTATTAAAAAGCAGTCAATTTTTTGGGTCATTTTAATAGTTGTGCAACTGTGTAACACAGTGTAAGATCTATATCTTTTCTATAAAGCAGTGTGACTTACTGGTCTTTTTTTTTTTTTTTTAATAGCCTTCAGCTAGTGCTTGTAACAATCTCATTTTAAAAGCTTTGAGAAGCTCTTAATGTGGAAAGCTTCTCATAATCTTACCCTAATGTTGCTTGATCAAGACTTAGTATTGTTGAAGAATGTTCATGAGTAATCCTGTACATAACAGGTAATTTACAGATAGTAGGAGTTCAGGTAAATTAGAAATACCAGAAGAGTATTCAGTATTAATAGCTATTGTTAGGTCACTTTTGTTAAGGCAGGAGGATTTGGTAGCTAGCAAGTCAGTCATGTCATTGGAAAAGTATTATCTTGGTAATTCATATAAAGCAAAAATGCAACAACTTAGTACCTAGAAGAGAAACTTTTTTATGAGGGAGTCTTACAGTAGGATAAGGGGAAAACCTGCAGAGCAATTTCTGAAACACCTTGGTGTGTTTTTGTTTGTTTTCTGAATTGTTAAGATTACTCTGCAAGGCATAAACACAAATAGCATTTCGCATGAAATTTACCTGCACGCAAGCTTTAGTATAAAAACATTTACAGCCTTGCAGAGCAACTTGTGAGGTGCTATTTAAAAAAAAAAAAAATTCAAATAACCTTGTTCATAGAATATTTATATTAGCTTGTGTGTTGAAATTAACATAGTATGATTATTTTTTTTAGATGAAAAGTAAAGCTTGATGAATTTTAAAAGAGGTATGGCATTTCATAATTATATTAGTGTATGGGTTGGATAACTACTTTCCCTACTTCGGCTAGTTCAATGTAGGGAAATGCTACTTCTGGCATTGTTGTGTGCGAGTTTGGTTTGGGCTCTGGATGTGTTGGTCACCTGCTGTCCTTGGCTTGTGTGCCACCGGGCTGAGCTCTGTCACTCAGGCCTTTGGAGGGTCTAGTCCAAGGTGTTGCTGTTGTTTGTCAGAGAAGGCACGTGGGTCAAGGTATGTTTCAAGTAGTTGGATGACATCTCTCGTCTTTGAGCACCTCATATTCCTGTTTGTGGACTATGGAATAATACTACTTATTTACGTGAATTCTAAGTTAAAATATTAGGTATTTAATGACACGTTTAACTGAGAAGTGTTTTAATTGGGCATGGATTAATGTTTTGTTTTAAACATGATTTGTTTTAAAGCCTATGAGTTTATTTCTTGAAATGTATTTTGCTTGCTGTGGAATAATAGAAAATAGAATGGCTCAAAAAGTCTTTTCAGGATACGGAGTGGTGTAGGAATCGTGTCCCTTTCTGCTGTGTTGTGGTGCTGAGTACAGATTTTGTGGTTATTGTCTTAGCAGTGCCCTTTGAGGCTTTTTAAGATTAAAAGGACAAATTATTGCGTTTAAAGGGGTTTTTTATTATTTTTTTCCCTACATTTAGAGTGATTATTAAAATAACTAATCATCATCTTGTCATTTGTTACTATGTACTGGTATTCGAACAAGTCTTTGATCTGGAAGTAGTTTTGCTCATGGTGCTGTAAGGAAACGTTTGCCTGTTTTCTGCTCTTCAGTTCTTCTGTGCTTGTCGGTAGTTCTTAATGCCCTCCTTTGTCACTTGGGGCACGGGCACGTATCAGTAGCAAATCAAAATGGCAAATGTAATCCTTCTTGTTAATTTGTGCTTGTGCAGTGCATGAGTGAAGGGATACAACTGTGCTTTACCATTTCATGACCCAGTAGACAGAATCTAGTTGCGTTTAGTTGCTTGGGAAGCGTAGTGGGTGAATAGAGTCATTTACAGAAAATGGTTGCCCTGAAAAGAAGAGAGTTCAAGCCTTTGGGTCCGTTCCTGACAAACTATCCTGATAGTGCCTTGGTGAATGTGTCTGCAAAGCCTCTGCATCCTGATTATGTGGGTGGGGGAGCCCTATCTTTAGAGTTAAGGTTGAACTTCTCAAATGCAAGTTTGTTACCTAGTTATGTTTGACAAGATTTGCCAGGGTATTCCTTTCAAATTGCTTTAGAGCTTCTATTTTGTGTTTAATGGTGACATGGACATTTAAGATAATAGTTAGGTCTGAAAAATCTTATCTTTCTTTCTCTGCAGAGTTGTTGAGTGCAATTTATTTACCTCTTGAGGAAGAATTTCAGTTTAGTCATTTTCTGTCCAAAAATGGAGCAAAAAGTTGGGGTAAAGCAAATGAGGTCTGAGTATTTGGTGGTCTTAGGAGACAGCTGGCGGCAACCATGATTAAAAAGAACTGCAGCTGTGCTCTGGCTGGCTCAAAGCATTAAGAAACTGATAGCAGGGAAGGGGAAAGGTCTATCAGAAAACATGTCTGCCCCTAGAATTTCAGTGTTACGAGGTTTGTTTAGATGGCAGTAGTTGTGCTGCGTATATAGATAGCAAGTCCTCTCTTCCTCAGTTGTTTTTGTTATGTGTCCCTTTTTTTAAGACATCCTGTACATGCAGAATTTTCTTGCTATGTTGGTAGCCCAAGTTCAAACTAGTGTGATAATTGTTCTCAATTTTTTTTTTTTGCTCTGATACTTCTTTGAAGATTTGGTTGTGTTTTTTTTATTTTCTTGATATTTTTAAAAAGTCTGAAAGGACTGAAATTCTGTTTAAATTTCAGTATTTATACTGGTTTGTTAAAATAGCAATACAGGGAAAAAACTTGTATTTAGGAAGGAAACATATTTTTCCTAATGGCAGGGAAGTGCACATTATGTCTGTGGACAGAGCATATGAAATTTTTTTCCCCCAATGTGTAACTCCCCCTTCCCAAACAAGGTGAGATTCTCAATTCCTTTTTTGGATCCCATACTTTTAAAATAATTCTTTCTTCATGGACTTGTATAATGAACAGTTAGCTTTTTAAAAATCAGACATTTGACTGCTGCTTAACTTCTTACACATATAAAAAGTTAAAATAACTTTGCATTCAAAATCATTGGTCAGTGCTTGTAGAAGAAAAAAGCCTGTTACTGTGCATACCTCCTAAGTGAGCTGAAGCATGCAGGAGAGCAGAAAACAGTTGGTGAGGAAGCCATTTTGGGTTCAAGCTGCCAAGATCTTATTACCTGTATGGAAGATGTTTTTAAAGTTCAAACTTAGCTCATATTTTCTTTTAGGAATCTGCCACTGTGTTTAGTAAAGGGTTTCAACATATTTATGACTAGTGTCTGAATTCAGACTGACTTAGCCTAAGGATACATTTGTTTTGACAGTTATTAGTGCTGCTGTGTTATAATATGCTTTAATACATTTTTTATAAGGGCTCACGCTACAAAAGTTGGTGAAAACAAGCTTTTTTGTCATGTGCCAGCCCCTTGTGTTGCCTGTGACACTTTGTCTTGTTTTCCCTGCAAGGGAGAAGTAGTTAGCTTCCTGCTTCGGCTTTCTCCTGCTGCTCTGAGCAAATGATGCCCTTCTGAGCTGCCAGTGAGGAAGAATGTGGCTGTTCCACTGGACTTTCCATCAGAGGTGGACACATGATACGGCTGGTTCAGGCCCTGACAACTCTTGTATTACAGCGTAGCAGCTCTTCTGACCATTGGATTTGATGTCGCACAATTTCTTGTCGCTTCAGGACCGTTTTACATAATATCAGGGTCTGTAGAGTCACATTATAATTTATATTGTTATGAATGTGGAGAGATAAAGATGTGAGGCAATGTTTAAAAAAGTCATGTTTGTCTTGTAGGTGTATATTCACCAGAAGGAAACCAGACTTTAAATGAGGTTTTCAGAATGTCATAAAAGAATTTTAAGCAAGATTAGAAAAAAGGGTAAAGGAGGAATGGTAGTTATTGCAGCTGTGAAAGATGAGGTCCAAGACACATAGGTGCAACTTGGACAAAAGTACTTGGGAAAACAAAAAGGGTCGAAGTGCAAGGGAAGTTACAGGGCTTTAATTTGATAGAAATTAAGAGTCTGGATAAAGCTGATTACAAGCAACCTAGGTTAATTTTTGGTTGTATTTTCATTGGAGGTGGAAATGCCTTTAGTAATGAAGGAGTGAGCTAGTAATTTTGAGGTTTGGTGCTTTTCCCCCAGATGTTTGTGGGGAAGGCAATTGTGCTGAACACGGCACTGTGTGGGGTTTGGCCAGGTACGTGTGTAGAGATTGGAGGAAGGTGGTACTGAGATAGGCGGTGACTTAAGATACAATGCAAGAGCAGTGATCTGATGAAAAATCAGGCAGAATATCTAATGATTCCCTTCTTCTACTTCTTCAGCTAGCAAAAACTAGATTGTTACTTCAGAAAAGAACATCTTTCCATACCATTGAAAATTGCACCTGAGATAAAGGCAAGTGGCTAGCTCTGTGAATATTTTCTGTGCAAGAAGGAAGGTGGTCATTCAGCCTGCACCCCTGTGGAAGGCTTCCATTTCCATTGAAATACAAGGATTATTTTTAAAAAACTGTACACTGGCTAACAGGAGGTACCATTTTTGCACCAGCATAAGATAACCTTTTAGAACAACTGCTAGTAGCGTGTTTTCCCAGTGGAAAAAAGTCTGCAAGGAATTACTTCTTGCAGCTTAAACAAGGATGCAGGGTGAGAAGCAGTAATGTGGGGGTGAGGCTTCAGCCTTTCACAGGTTGGAGCCACAGCATGATGTGCTGGTGTGCCAACAGCAGCAGCAGAACAGTTGATGTTCTGAAAATATGAAAATCTGTTAGGTTCATGGTATAAAAATAATGGTTTATTAGAGATGCTGAATACTGTATTACCAAACTGAAAGGCTGGATGTAGGTGATTTGAGAGAAGAAAAGGTGTATTCTGTCTCACAAGCTATATGTTTGGAAGAATAGCTACTCTAACTGAAATGATGTAACATGATTGAGAACTTGTTTTGTACATAGTCTTAATAAATTCAAGCTTTTCACATAAATTGCCTTAGAACTTTAATTTTCAGGGTGCTGGAAAGGAAACAAGCAAACTGTTCTTAAGGAAAATAGTTCTGTGATGGCAGTAAATTAAATCTCATCACTGTAGGGGCTTCTGTGGAATTCTGCAAGAGAAGATACCACTTAAAACATCTGCAAATAGACAAGCAGTAGCTATGCAACCTGCATGCAGACTGGTTGGGAACTCATTTTGATTCAATGAGAGCAAAGAACCAGAATTACTTAAGAATTTGTAATCTTAACTATGGATGTGGTGGTTCTATAATTTTAGCTATTTTAGTGATTGTCAGCCATGAAACTGGTCTTGAGAGTAATCTTCTGGGGCTCTTAGGCTTCTTATCTTCTGTTTGTGCCTGCTAAAAGGCACTGCTTTTTGAGATCTTGTGGGTATCAATGGATAATGACAGATCTAAGTAAATTTTGCCCATTTCTTAGAATTGTGTATTTTATATCCATAAGCTTTTTTTCTGTTTCCCAGCTGTTCAATCATAGACAGAAAATGGATCAAAGGAGTTTAGACTGTAACCTTTTCTCCTTACCAACCACACCATTTCATTTCCAAGGTAGAGTAGAAGACAGAAACTGTAATGAAATTAGTTTTCTTACTTGGAGAAAAGCATGGCTTCTCTGCAGTTGCTGGTTTTCTGTCCAAACCAGAGAAGACACTGCATGTATGTCTCCTTTGGGAGGTCCTCCCAGAAATGAGGAATGTGATTCAAGCACCTGGTAAGGATTTGTCTTTTCCTTTAGCTTCATCAGCTTCAAGTTGTAAAGTGATGTAGCTTTATGCTGGGAACATTGGTGATGGTGTAATGGAGCCGTAATAAATGTTTCCGAGTGTTCAGGAACATCAGGCAGAGCTGTAGCTCATAATGAGCTTAACAAACTGTTTCCTACATCCTGTGTCAGTGCTCTGTTCGTGAGCTGTAGCCTGTTAATATTTGTGCTCTCAGTAGCTGGAAGGATCTGAAGGCCCTGGATACACTTATTTTAATTTTATTTTTTTAAAATCTTACTGCCTTCTTTTCCTTGATGTTTTATTCTCTTGCTTTTATGTCTGTCTTTGTAGTCAGGTGTCTATGTGAAAAGAAATAGAGGGATATAAAGTTGGCATCATGCCGCCTGCGCGCCTTTTTAAAGATTTCATTGCCTCTGACTAAATTTAGTATTATCTCTAGATTTGCAATGAATTCTGTGCATTTGTGTGGCTAATAATAAAAGAAATCTAGTTTTAGTTTGTAGATTTGTTTCCTGTGTATAATAATTCAAACAGGCTGCTTTCGGTATTAAAAAGAAGGCTTCTACAGCTAGTTACACAGCAATAAAGGAGCATAAGGTTTCATGCTACAAAAGCTGTAGTTTTGTGTAGCTTGGAGGATACTTTGGTTAGCATTCATCAAAAATTGCTAGAAATAAGAGAAAACTAACCTGGAGTTCAAGTTAGTAGGGCTAACATTTAACATTGGCAACTCTTCCATGAGTGTAGAAGAAATAAGCATTTATTTTGCATACGTGGCTATATTTTGACATCATAGCACATTTTCTTAGCTTACCAAGGTTAGTATTGACCGTCCTTTTTTTCCCTTCAATTTCCTAACAACATTTTTACTTGTTAACCGCTTTTGATCAAGCTTTAAGTGGTAAGGAGAGGTTTCAAAGATAGCAAGCAATTTCAAGTGTCGTGAAAAAGTGAGTTGAACTGATTCATCTGTTCCCTTACCTCCCTCTCGTCTGCGTGCTGGTGAGGAAAATGCGGTTGTAGCTGGGTCCCTGATGCGTTGGAAAAGGCGGCAGCGAGCTGGCCAGCCAGCACGTGTTGCCACGCGTGATCTGCAGCGTGTGCCGGCTCCTGCCCACTCTAACAGGTTGGTGTTGAGGAGGTTGTAGGGGGTGGTGGTTGAGTTATAGGGCAACGAGTTTTATTTGTTCTGTGAGCCCCGAATCTGTTCAGGATAGATATTTGCATTAAGGGGCGTAGTTCTCACAGCCTAAGAGGCTGCTCTGTGCTCTTAAAAGTAACTTAAAAATAGCAAATAAGGTTTTGCCGCTCTATCACTGAATTGTTAACAAAAGCATATAGTGTTTGACTTTAGGCAATTAGTGTTAGACTGTTAATGATGATTTGATTTTTATGGAGCTGAAAATGATGTCTTCAGACTTAGAGCCAAGGAACTTAGTCTTGTTAGTTAAATGGAAATGAAATTGAAATGAGAACTAGACTGGAGGATACATTTCTTGATGGTTGATTTGGATTATTGTCTTTTTTTTGCCAATAAGAGTGTTTGGTTTCCTAAAGGATTTTTTCCCTTCACTTTGTTTTGGATTCCATCTTGGTGTATGCTGTATCAGGGTATGAAATTGTTAACTCTTACAGCTGCAGTAGTTGGTGGAGAGAGTGTTATCTTTTCTCCCAACTTCAGTGTTTCTTCTTCAAGCAAGAAGGCTCTGTCAAACTTTTAATGTGAGAAATGATAAGAATTGTTTTTATGGCTTTCCCTTTCTGTATGAACCTGCTCACTGCTTTGAGGCCCTGCCTGGAGCAGGTTTTGACCAAGTTTGAGTTAATGCAATGGTAAATGCCATTGTGGTGAACAAGGATGGTTCTTGTAATGCGTACCCAAATGCTCAAAGTGCAACACTTGGTGATCAGTCAATTGTATCAATGTAGTTTCCTTACTGTAAATGTTCTGGTATGTCATCAGTGACAGTATGAGAAAATACCAGTTTGAGCTGTCTAAAAAATTCTCTGAGGAATCTGTGAAGCTGTCCAGGCAAAAAGATAAGTAGCTCTAGTTTGACCGTACAGAGCAACTCTGGCAAGATGTATAGCAAATCCTGGAAAAACACTTCAGACTCCTGGGACCGCTTGTACAACCGTTTAAGCTCCTGTCTTCCTCCAGACACTTACTTTCTTCTCCCCAGGTACTTTCAGGTAGTTTCTAGTGTTCTCTACCTGTATCTCCTTTCAAAATCACTAGTAGGAAAACTGTGTTAATTACTCATTTAATTCTTTTTCATGCTAGGCATCTTTTCCTGGCCAGTCTGGACTCTGGTGGCCTGTTGCAGCTATGGGTGATACAGCTGCTTTTTGCTTGTTCCTCTTGGTCTCTTGGTGCTTATTTCTAGGTCCTGGGGTCATGCTCACTTGATTCACAGAAAGCTGCCTTGACTTAAAGAAGATGTTGGTCAGTGGCTGTCACAGCTCTCTGTTGCTTGTACCAGTAACTTCCCATTATGTGTACTGGTCATTATCAGAGGTGAGAAAGAAGTAATGAATGCGTTCCACACCATTCCAAGCAGTGGGGGACACTCAAAGGTCAGGTTAAGAATTAATCATATTTTTGAATTTTTGTAACCTTTCTGCATTTTTTTCTTTGCCATTTTGTATACAGTATAAAGCAACTGGAGTCACTTGGCCAATTGTGAAGATAAATTACCATATGGTCTCTACACTGGTTCTTCTAGCGACTTCTTTTTCTTATTTTGTCATCAATCCAGAAGTGAAATTTTTTGAGCCAGATGAATAGAGCATTCCTTAGAGTCCCCTTTTTATTTTCACTGCCTGTGCTAGAAGGCATCTTGAATTAGTACCAGAGGTCCTGCTCAACTGGTCTCGTGTGGATTTTGCTCTGGAAAAACTGTTGACCTTCACTTTTTTTTGTTCTTTGAGACAATATATAGCTAAAGATTGAAGGTAAGAAGCATATTGGAAGTTGTCTTTCTATCTTCAACTAGTAACTTACCTTGTTTTCTTTGTAACATTCAGTTTAAAACACTTTATGGGTGGCATACAATTAAAAAAAAAATGTTATTCTTTTCACTCTGGCAGTTTCTGAAAGCCATGCAATTTTTTTTACACCTTTCACATCTCAACAAGCCTGTAATTATATGGTGTCTTTTATTATTACTGTGATCGAACTAAATGTTTTGTGGGTGGGGAGATAGGTATTCCTTCCTTTTCTCATATAGTACAATGAAGAAATAGTAATGCATCTGAGGACTATTTGGGATCACATTTTCAGGTAGACATTAGTTTCTTAAGGAGAAAAACCTTTTAAAATAGGGATGAGGTGTGTTATAGGTACTTGATGAAAACATAAAGTTGAAATCTGAGACATCTTAATGCCAAAATTATCAGAGATGTCCAACTGAAGAAGGTAGGTGTCTTATACCTAAAGGAAATGCATAATTAAGGCTAGAATTGCATTTTTCCTTTTGTACACGGTATTAAAAATGAAAAGGCAAGAGGTCATCCCACTATGGCTATTCATGGTAGCCACAAGGTAATTTCTGTTTTATTAGATATATAGAATAGTGTTTGTTCCATCTAGTAAGTGAGTGCTTATATTAAATATGTATTTTTTAAAAAGATAGGAACAGAATATTCTTTTTATATCCATCTAGTCTAAATGATATAATAAGTCTAGATGCACATTTCTTTAATGTTTAAAGGTTTATTACTGAAAAAGCAAAGGTTTGTTATTGATAAAGCATTGGGATTTTTGAGA
>JAOXNO010000002.1:9934471-9962454 GCA_028565335.1 Limnodromus scolopaceus | reverse complement strand
ACATTTCTTTAATGTTTAAAGGTTTATTACTGAAAAAGCAAAGGTTTGTTATTGATAAAGCATTGGGATTTTTGAGAACTTGGTTACATTCCCGTTGTTTGACTGCTTACATATTGTATTTAGAGGGGTATAAAGTATTACCTTATATAAACTGAATATCTTGCAGTGTGTGAACTTGAATTTTTGTCTCTAATGGTCATCTTAATGGTTACTTGGGACAATAGTCATCATAATCACTTAAATAGAGTTTCATGAAGTTTGGTCGTGTGCATCTCAGTGTGTTTGGTGGGAAAGAGTGGAAGTTTCACTTTTTTTTTAATTTGTCAGCAATAATTATGACATCCCTATCTTGCTGGTGACAAACTAGAGCATAAAATCAAGAGGTATGTATAAATGTGTGGGTCTGTCTTTATCAGTTAACGTTTAATTTAGACCTGCCAGTCATTTAGTCAAAACAAATTGTGATTACTACCAAAGATTGTTATGGTTCTTAAGAATATTGTGCTACTACCAGGGTGAGGGGAAGGACTCTCTGATGGATTATATGGTTATATGCAGTTGCTGATCTGAAATTACTTGGGAGAGTTATTCTGGTATTTGAGCCCCAAAAGAGTCTAATTGTGGTTAAAATTGGGAGGAGCAATTACGTGCTTCTTTTGAACTACAGAATATTTAATAATTCCAAACTGCTTCATTTTCTCATGTTATTCTCTGTGCTTTCTGTATCTGTAATTAAAATTATATGTTATGTTTCCTACAGTCATGCTAGTTTCTGCTGCAGTAGTTACTACAGATAACTTCGATTTTAAAAATTACTGTATTTATCAGAATTGCTGGTGTTGTACACCTTTGGGCAAGTGATTTGCCATAATTTCTGGTGTAGAAGCTTCAGTCTGACAGCTGTTGACCTACTGATGAGATGAATATGGTGGCTTGACAAAGTGTCCTTTGAGGAGGTATTCCTCTCTTACTGCTTAGTTTTCTACTAATGCATTATGGTGATCCAGTTTTAAAGTCGGACTTTCTACCTGGTGTACAGTAAACAGTTTACTGGTTACATGTTCCATCAGCCTTGCTTATTACTGGAGATGGAAAAACCTCCCTGCTGCAGTTACTAAGACTTTGGAAGTTCTGGGTGGTTTTAAAACTTTGGTGTCTGATGGACGCAAAATGCTTTATTGCAGGTCAACTGCCACCTTTTTGCTGTTTAAGAGTAACTTCGTATGCTGTATTAAACTACCAGCTGGGAGTGAAAAATGAGATGTAACATTTTGTTGATATTTACAGAGTCTCTTCAGAGACAGGTCAAAATTTTAAGTTGGTTATGCACGTACTTAAAACAAGACATAGCTTAGATAAAGGCAACAGGAGTCCTACTGTGGGTACAGAAGGAGTTGTTAATGATGAATGTTTAGCTTTTAAGATCATTCATTGGAAATGTAGTAAACCAAGCATCAGTAAAAGCGTTTGATTGGGATGGGATGCATTTGTTATTTACTAGTCAGCTGAGCTGACGGGAGAAAGTGATTTTACTCACATTTACAGATGAAGAGAAAGAAGGAATTCAAGGCTGGAAGGACTAGATGTGTGGTGCTACTGCCTAGTAGCGACTGGCTACTGCCAGTCTGATCAAGCGTCACTCATATGCAGGTGTACTAATGCCTTGAAGTACCTGTGTAGTTTTGGTGGTGGAGACTGGCATTGAGGAATTAATAGCTAGCTCAGTTTCTTCAGGTTTGTACTTGGGAGTGTTGGGAGCGAGCAGGAGAAGAAGAGCAGGCAGGCGCTGGGAAAGTGTGAAATTGGAAATGTCAGTAACAGCCATTCTGGGAAGAAAAAATGTAACAACCTCAGTGTAGCACATAGAGAAAAATGGAAATGGAGAAAATAGATGGGAGGAAGGATTGTTGTTGTCATGATGCATCTCTCAACTGATGCTTCAGTTTCTCCAAATGAGGCTGCTGCAATAAGAGAATAGAAAGTTTTGTTCCCTTAATAGGTCACAACCAACTAGATGGGACTGTGTTGCTTGCTCAGAGTCCTTCGAGTATTGGGCTAATTTTAGCACATTCTAAAATATTCTAGAACAATTTGTAGAATAATTTTTCAATGTATGTAACTAGATCATCAAAATTAGTATTTTCATTAAGAGTAAATTTAACGATCTGTTTGGTGAAAGATCTAATGCATGTTAGAGAAACCTCTTAAAAAATAAACAGCGCTGCGGTTGATGTGTCCTGAGGATCATCTTTCCTACAAAGGCCTAGTAGATGATGGCTTTAGGTCTTGGTTACTGAGAGAGTGACTTCCTCACCAGGGACTGAAAAAGTAAAGTGGTTTCAGCTGCTAAACACTGCTTCCCAACTGATGAATGAACAGAAGAATTCAGGAGGCATGTTTTAGATGAAGTCATCTTGAGTAAAAGGCTTAAACGTGCATGCCCTGAATATCTTTGCTTTTTGCGTATTAAAATCTAGAGTTTTAAGAGAACATATGTGAAAATTATGTGTTGCAGAGTAGTCATTATTTTTGTGATGTGCTCATAGCAAAGTGTAAAACAAAACCAAAAACCCCCAAAACAAACACAGCCCCGACCAAACACAAAAACAAACCCCACCCAACCTTTTGCAGAATACTTCATTAATGTTTCTTCAGAGACAGCTTCCTTGGTAATTTTTCCCATTAATTTTCTGTTAATGCCACTGATGTGTATGAGCTATATATATTTTTTTATATATCTTTGGCCTCTTTGGTCTGTTTTCCAGGCTTGATGTGTTGATCATCTTTTCTGTTTGGGGGTACAAACTGAATTTAGTTTTGCATTTAATATATTCTATGAAGAGTTTTTTTTTATTTCTAGCTGAGTATGTAAACTTCTATGACAGACTTCAGCTGGGCTCCCAGAAAACTTAGATTCGGTTCATGAGATATTAATTGTCCTGTCTGCCTGAAGAATTTCAGCTAGGATTTAAACTAATTTCCTGCAAAGCTTGACTTGGTAGTCATTTGTTTTACTAGAATTTTCTTCTTGCACCTTAGATTTGTTTTATAAACCATATATGCAAGGATGACATTTAGAATATGCTGGTTTAATTTGAAAAGAAATGAACAGAAGTCCCTGGAAGAGAACCGATGCTCGCTTTCCTCATCCGGAAGGTTGAAACTTTTTGGGCAATGAGACATCTGTGCCACTTGGGTAACTGGTAGCTGATGAAGTTTAATGCAGTCAGGAGTAGTGCTAAAGAACTTGGAACTTGGTGATCTTTAAGGTCCCTTCTAACCTGAACCACTCTATGGCTCTATTGAGTTCAGGAAGCATTTGCTACGTAACAAATTTGAACCTTAGGGGTTGCGTTCTGCCAGTGGAGCCTCTTTTATTGCTGTAGCATTCTGTGCCTGTATCTTCTAAGCATGTTCTCTTCTAGGATATTTTTTTTTTAACGTGTCCCCATCCCGGTTGCTTCTGTTTCACCAGTTTATCTCATCGTGTGCTACTCTTCCATGCGTCAGGGTCCTCTGCATTCTAGTCAGACTTCTTATCGTCCTTCCCCTGGTCCAGGCAGCCAGCGCAGCAAGTGCTGATAGTAACGGTAGACACCTTGGTTCCTGTGTTTGGTTGTGCTCTCTCTGAAATTTCAAAGAAATTTCTGCTCATCTTGTTTCCAGGAAATAACACACTTGCATTTCTGGGTATCTTTGTGTGTGTGAGGTGGAACAATAGAGGATGGTAGATGCAGATGCAGCCTAAATGAAACTCCGGTACTAAATCCTCTGAGGTTTTGCTGGGGTTCAGGGAAACCGAAGGGAATGGTTTCCCTACCTGTGCAGAGAACAACAGGTGGAAGACTTGGTACCCTCTCTCCTGGTGTTACTACTGTGTGGATGCTGGTCAGCTGGAAACAAATCTTACAAAAAATGATTTCTTACAGTGGAATTTGTTCTCTTTGGCAGCATAAGGTGCAACTGTGGCTATGGATTGGAGAAGGGAAAGACTAATTTTTGGCAGCCACTGCTCTTCAGAGCTGTAGAATTTCATTGTAAAAACCTGTATTTCAGAAGCGATTTAATTTAAAATGGTGATGACAATTGTCTTTTCTGTGTTTTTTTTCTGGAAGTCCAACCATTTTAATTCGAAGCAGCAAAATAACAGTTGCTGAAGTTGTGTGCTGATCTGTTCAGGGTACATTCATCAAAACTTACGATACAGTTTGTAACAGGGAATAGCATTTTTAGTACAGATATGTTAGTGGATTATTTTCACTGGTTTTAGTAGCTCTTCAGTTACTGTGTTAGGTAGTGAATTACAGGATAATTTTCAGGAAATCTACTAAACTTAATTGGTAGGTTGTGGCACATGCTGATTTTCATTTCTACTGTTTCCTTACGACTGTCTATTTCTTTGACCAAGAACATCTGCAGGAGCAGCTGTAACCTGCCCGTTTCCTGACTGGTCACTATAATGCATCTTATGCATTAAAAATGAATATATGCAAACTTAGCTAATTCATTGATTTGTACATGTTTTTTGTTTCCAATGATACTACCTGCTCAAGTTTTGTGCCAAAGCAAAGTACTTAAAGTGGGGCATCTGAAGTAAATCAGACACTAAAATCTATATTGCAAAATTTTCATTTGAAACACTAGTGTAGTTGCTTCATGTAAAAAGGATTGGAGGGGTATGTTTACCTAAGAATAAAATACAACAGTCTTATAACCTATGTAGAGGAAGGAAAATTTTTCTTAGATAATTAGAAAATGCTTTATAATCACTCTTTATTCACTGTAAGTCACTTGTGTGTGAAACATTGAATGGTGATTGACTTCACTAGAAATTTCTCTGCAGACTTTTTCCGTTTTTGTGTAGGTTGTATAGACAAAATAAATGGTTGTATTTAGAGTTTACTATTGTTTTTTCATTAAGCACATGGTTTCAAAGTGACACTTATTTCAATTTAGTGTATATTTTTGCTAGAAATGGTGAGAAAGTTTTATTATAGCAAAAATTCTAAACTGGAAGGCTTAAAAAGTATCAGCCACGAGGATAAGGATCTCTAATGTTTTTTGCCATATAACAGTAAATATTCAGTGTTCAATTATAACTTCTCAAAGTTGCTGCAAGGATGATTTTTTTTTCCTAATGTTTTTAGTAATAAATTTATCTTTTCTTGTAGATAAAATACAGAATTTTAATCAAGATAACGAGAAGAACAGCCATTTCATCTATGAGAATGCTGAAGACAGTAACAAAAGTAATGCTGAAACTACAGACACTTCAGGATACAACATTGAAGCCAAGGTCGTGCCTGATTCTTGGGACTCCCATATTGGAAAACCAGCAAACTCTCCATCAGAAACATCTCAGACGAAGGGGCCATTAAGAACTCACTTGTATGAATGGGAGGATGAAACTGAAGACACCAGAACTGGAGAGTATATATTAGATTTTGACAATGAACATCTCTCAGAGATGAAGAGCAAGGATGAGGAGTGTGATAAAGAAGATGCTGAAAATCCAAAGGAAGCCATTAGTGAAGAACTTGTGCAAACTATTCCTAGGCCAAGCAACTGTAGGACATATTGTAGATCCAACAAAGCAAAATCACAGGGGGCAACAAATTTTGACAAGCTAATGGATGGCACTAGTCAGTCTTTATCCAAAGCAAACAATGAGTCAAATAATGATGGTCTGAACCCAGCAAGAAAAGTTTCTTTAAGTAGTGGGACCAGTTTTAGAGGGACTGTTGGACGGACTAGAGACTACACTGTTCTACATCCATCTTGCTTGTCAGTTTGTAATGTTACTATACAGGACACCATGGAACGAATCGATGAATTTACCACAGCAGCCCCTACTGACTTGGGAGAAGCTGGACGTTTAAGAAAAAAAGCAGACATTGCTACGACAAAAACTACAACCAGGTTTCGACCAAGCAATACCAAATCCAAAAAGGATGTCAAATTAGAATTTTTTGGGTTTGATGATCAAGATGAGGGAGGGGGAGATGAAGGCGCCTCTAGAAGTTCTGGGAGTTCCAATTATAAAATCAAGTACTTTGGGTTTGATGACTTGAGTGAAAGCGAGGATGAAGATGAAGAGTGGCAGGTAGCGGAAAGGAAAGCTAACAAAAAACGAAGTAGAACTGCACCATCTTCTTCTCTACAGTCAACCTCTGAGAGCAACGAAAACTGTTCCCAGGATAGCCAGCTCAGTACTAATGCAGGTAAGCAAAACTCTTCTGGAATGCATACTTAACATTTAAATTTAGTTGACCTTTATGTTTTGTTCTTTTTGCAGCATACCTAGAAGTTTGTTGAACAGTACTACTGATCTGGAAATGTAAAAGTTAAATTTGCTTATTTCTGCTGTGGTCCTGCCTGGTGTTTCATAGCTGTCTTGAAGTATGTTTTATACCCTTCATCTTTTGCCAGGGGTTGAGTTTTTTTCTTTTTGAGCAGAAGATTCTTACCCTTTTGGTGCGCTACACCAAAACTGGAGCTTACAGTACCTACGCCTGGAAAGCGTGTATCTTCCCACAGAAGCTCCACATCAACCTGAATTACAGACCTGATTGCAGGAATTTCAGTAGCTCTTAGCGATGTGAAATATCTTTTTCCTTTTTGTACTTTTGAACACGTTTGTAAACACTTTGGACCTTTCTCAAGTTCTGTGTTATCTGACAATGCACAGCTTGAGGGAAAGGCTGTGGGGACGGATGAAGTGCCAGATGACTGGCTTTGGGTGTGCCTCTGCATATTGACATATTTCTGCTTTTGCTTCCAATTTTCAGATATCTCCATCTTCTGCATAGGTGGTACGTGTATGTCTATACACACACACACATATATGTACAAGTAAAACTGTTCACACAGAATTTGCTGAGCAAGTTCCAGTGTTTGAGTGCCTTTAAAAATTAGACTTGCTTGGTGGTCAGCTGGGTCCCAGGTAGTGACTTTGGTCAAGGTTGAGGTGTGTTGGTGAAGAAGAAAAGGAGTAAGTTTGGTGAAAGGTTTCTTTTTGAAAAAGTCTAATGCCAAGGAATCATGCATGTTGGAATAAGTATTTCAAAACACTGCTGCTGTTATAGGGAACTTCTTAGTTCTCTTGTTTTGGAGCATGAAGCCTGAGAAGTTTTTATCAATTCACTGAAATTGTTACGTTTTTAAGACTTTGGCAAGATGTGTTTCATTGTGAATGGAAGAAGGGAGGACTCAAGTCTAGCCTTGCAAATGTTGGAGAAGCTGGTTTTTCCTACGAATAGCTTTTGCTAATACAATCCAGAAATAAGACTTCATAAAAAATGTTCGTTTCTAATTTTAGTGGTCTCTAAAACCAGAATTGTCTGTAAGCCTTTTAATCAAAGGTACATGTAACTGCTAAGTTTCTCTGTAAATTCTAAAAAGGTCAAATTGATACTGATGTTGTATGGGAAGATTGTGTTTTCAAACAAAAAAACCCCTTGATTTGTTTTCATAAAATTTAATCATGGTGAGACACTTGCATTCCAGCCTCGTTGGAAAATGGATTTAACTTAAAGGGCCGCTTATGAAATACTCTGAGTCCCTTTCTCTGACGAGTCTTTGTTCAGCCATTTATTCCAAGGGGAAAAAATTGCTTGTACAGTTAATGCAGCTGAAATGCTGACCCATCAAGTAATCCTTTCAGCTGCTGTCCTCTGGAGTCTCAAAATATCTACAGTTTGCATTCAGCGCTACATTTACCAAGGAGGGCATTATACTCAGAGATATCACAGATTATTTCTCTGAAATACTTTCCTAAGAGATTGCCATGGCACAAGTAGATATAAACTTGTGTTTTGTTAGTTTCTTATTCTTAATGCACTTCTCAGGTAAGAGGTCCCTCTTAGGGCCTCCACTAAATCCAGTGTTCTGGTGCCAGGCTGACAGGTGAGATGCCAGATTGCTTCTCTGAATTCCAGCCCCGGAAATTCCTAAGACTTATTTTGATGTTCTGTGCATAAAGAATGTTATATGGGATGGTCAGTTTTTCAAGAGATTTGATGCTTTCTGTTACAGTCTTATTGCCGTAATACTGATTTGGTTACTTACTAGCATCTAGGCCTATTTTTGCGAAACATTTTAGACTCTTAGTATAAAATATCGTGAAGATTTTCTTTCTGAACTGGAAGTGGACTACTCCTTCCAGTCTAGTAGTTCACAGTTGAGGGCAATTAAGTTTAATAATACATATTTAAATGTTTCTGCAAATAAAATTTAAGGAAGCACTAAGGACTAGATGGACAATATAGTTACTGTAGGAAAAAACACAGGGTACGTTTAATTTTAGTTAAACTGTCTTTCACTGACGTGTCTTTTCTGTTGTTCACTTTTATGATAGGCTTGCCTGCTGAAATGGTTAAAGAAAACCCCAACAACAGCCAAAGAAATAAAAACAAACAAAAAAAACCCCCAAAACTCCAGCTTTTAAATTCCTAGATGCTGTTCTCAGACTTTTCTTTTTAACGAAGGCGCTTTGGAACTTTATGAGCCTGAGATTTTCAGTTAAATTTTGAGGTCTAGTTAAAGTTGCCATGGTTTTTGCCATTGCAATCTAAAACTCTGTCATGTTAGTCAGTATAGCAGCCTGGTGAAGCAAAAGCCCCTTTCACTCCTGAGCCTCTCAGCTGTAGTCTGCCAGAATGTCAGGGGCTGAAACTACTGATGAGACTTCACTAGATCTGAAACTGTACCAGTATCATTTCACTAGCCAGAATACGGGATGGCTCTAGTAAAGGAGAAGCTTTTAATATCAGAGGAAAATTACTTGACTATATTAATCAATGGGCAAAGAATCACAGAATGGTAGGGGTTGGAAGGGACCTTCAGAGGTCATCTAGTCTAACCCCGCTGCTAAAGCAGGCTCACTCAGAGCAGGTTGCACAGAATTGTGTCCGGGTGAGTTTTGAATATCTCCAGAGAAGGACACTCCACAACCTCTCTGGGCAGCCTGTTCCAGTGCTCTACCACCCTCAAAGTAAAGCAGTTTTTCCATGTGTTCAGACAGAGGTTCCTGTGTTTCTGCTTGTGTCCATCACCCCTTGTCCTGTGACCAGGCAGCACTGCGAAGAGCCTGATGCCATCTTCTTGACACCTGCCTTTTAGATATTTATAAACATTGATGAGATCCCCTCTCAGTCTTCTCTTCTCCAGGCTAAACAGACCCAGGTCTCTCAGTCTGTCCTAATAAGAGAGATACTTCAGTCCCTTGATCGTCTTTGTAGCCCTCCGCTGGACTCTCTCCAGTAGTTCCTTGTCTTTCTTTTTCTTAAATCCACGCTTCCTGAGCTTACCTACGAGGATATTATGGGAGACAATGTCAAAAGCCTTGCTTAAGTCCATTAAGACAATGTCCACTGCTCTCCCCTTATCCACTCAGCCAGTTGTACCACCATAGAAGGCTATCAGATAGGTCAAGCATCATTTCCTCTTGGTGAATCCATGTTGACCACCCCTGATAACCTTTTCCTTGACATGCTTAGAGATGACATCCAGAATGAGCTGTTCCATCACCTTTACGGGGATGGAGGTGAGGCTCACCAGCCTGTAGTTCCTGCATCTTCCTTCTTGCCCTTTTTGAAGACTGGAGTGACATTGGCTTTCCTCCAGTCCTCAGGCACCTCTCCTGTTCTCCATGACTTTTCAAATATGATGGAGAGCAGCTTCGCAATAACGTCTGCCAGTTCACTCAGCACTCTTTGGTGCATCCAGTCAAGGCCCACGGATCTATGTGTGTCGACTTTGCCTAAATGATATCTAACTCCATCATCCTTGACTCTTCCATTAGAGTTTTTCCAGAAGCTTCCTGCGCATCCATGCAGTTCTCCTGCCTCCTTTGCTTGATTTATTACTCGTAGGGATGCACCGAAGAAGAGTAAGACTTGGTCAAAAACAACTTCAAGCTTCAGTTTTGAAGAGAAAACCTGTATCTTAGGGATGGTGTTGTACTTCTGGAAATACCTCTTACCAGTTTGTTTCTTTCTAAAGATCCTGCCATGGTTGCCAGTGGTTTGCGGTCACGAAGGTTTCTAATATATTTAACTTCTGAACTTGTAGTCTCAGAATCCTTTATTTCCCACCTGTTCAAGTGGGACACCTAGGACTATGTTAATGCTTGTTTTACTACATTTCATTCTGGCCAATGACAATAAAATTATTACAGACAATGACAGGCATTAAAAAAAAAAAAAACAAACCAAAAAAACACGTTGACTAAAATTAAGCATTTCTGTATCACGTACAGGTTGACATAAAAAGGATAGAGTAGTTGCCCTGAAACCTTCTGCTAAAGGAAGGTATGAAGATCTGTCCTCTCTAACATCCATATTTTTATTTGGTTCACCTCCTTCTTCACTATATATATCTCATAAGCAGTATAGTAATGATGAGCTATAGTATTCTTGATGTAAACAATAGTAGCAGTTATCCTGGTATTGTAGTGTAAGTATTGCAGCTTAGCCTTTTGCTTTGTAAATCAGCTGTAACACACAATTTAACCTTTGTGTCATGCATTCATTTTCCTTTCAGTGATCAAGGTGAGATTCCTATAATCTTTTTGTATAATATAATAGCTTTTGTATATCAGCATCTAGCACCAGTTCATTTCTGATGAGCAAATTTGCCCTATTTTTTTTTCTTCCTTTGCGTCTCATCAAAAACTGAATCACCTTAATTGGGTAAATATTTTTAGCCAGTTAAGAGTACATCAGAGTCCTCAAAGGCAGAGTCCTGTTTGGACTTCAAAATCTTCTGCAGAATTATCCTCAGGCACTAAAACAAAACTGGGTTGTTTTTCCTCAGGAAATTCGCTGTGGTGTTGCCTTTTAGTTGGTCTTTGAACATCTTTACAATTTTAGCTGAGACAGGCAAATTATCTCAAAGATTATAAATGCCTTGATAATGGTTGGATAGAGGAGAAAAGGCTTTACATGCTCCCATATTGAGGAAAAGGTCAATACGCTCGTTTTTCCTGTGAACAGGGGAAAAAATGTCCGTATGAGAGAGAGCCAGCGGAAAACAAGCTTCAGTAGTGTCACTGCTTACCAGACTGCTCCTGTCTCAGCCTGGCTCACTTAATAGTAACAAAAGACTTCACCGCATCCTGTGTAGTTCAGATTTGAAAATCTGGTGAGATATGGATGCAGAGTGCTCTTACGATACCTAGAAGGCCTCAGTGAGCATTGTTCAAATGAAAGCATTCCAGATAATCTTATGAAACTAATCATAAAAATGTTTGATATGGCAGCAACATCAAAAAATGCAAAATTATCCTATTGTAAGTGGGAGCTGAAACGTTTTTATCGAGAAGTTTCTTTGAATTTAAAATTACCTAGTTCAGGATCGCATAGGTGTAGAACTCAAACAAAGAAACTTAGACGATTTAAAATTCTGGCTTAGTTGATACGGAACACTATTAATGATTATTAACTACGTTACCGGCTCCAAGTCTTAGCAGAAGGCACCACTGTGGTGTGATGTGGTTTGGTGGGTGAAAACACATCTTGCGTTTCTGGAATGACTTCACGTTTGTAATTACTGTAGTCAAGTGAGTTACTTTTTAGCTTTTAATCTACAATAGGAGGGTCCGGTTCTGTTGGTTTGACTTCCTTTGGGAATTGCATTCGGGGCCTGGCTTTTTCAGAAGTATTTCAGGATTTGTAAGGATGTGTATGAGAGCAATGTGATTTGACTGCTTTAATTGGTAAGTTCCAGCAAAGAACTGAGTTGACTTATATATAGATTTGGAAGTAGTTGTACTTTATTTGGATTAATGAGAATTGGTCTCTAATATTTTTTCTCTGCTAGACTTATTTTATCTTCTAAAGCCGGTTATTTTCAGAGGGATTGTTCTTGTTGTATTCTTAAGCTCTTGTGCTGACATCCTACAACTAAACTGAAAACCAGTGGGCTGGCATGCAAAAGACTGATTCCAGTAGGTGCCGTGCAGTGGGCATCCTGCCTGCCCTGGTGCTGCCAAGCTCATTGAAATTTACTGCAATTTAAGAAACTTTTGAACCTTATTTCAAAAGTACTTATATCCTCCAGACTAGAGAAGTTTTGTGTCCTTGCAAGTGCCGTTAGAAATTTGCTTGCCTGATTTGCTTTTGATTTCCTCCTTACCCAGGCGCTTGAACGGTGCTGTGTACTGGATGTGAGTGCTCTTGGGATTAGAGTAACCGACCCAACCTGCTTGCATTTTTTGCAGCGTAGTTTCCAAATAGCAGCAGCTTCTCTGGAATAGATCAGTTTTCTAAACTGTTTATCAGATGAACCAGTGCTTATCTGTGCCTGTCTTTATTTCCATCTTGAAATTTATGGTAACTTCTGGTTTGTGCCCAGTGTAAGAATGTAAGCTGATCTCCAAGGGATAATGCTTCAAACACAACACATATTTAAAGAAAAAAAAAAATAGGACAAGAATTTAATTAGATCAGTGAATTACAGTTTTACAGTCCAAAACTGAGTACTGGAACTATTGGTAAGGCAAGTATTGAATACATTGAAAGGCCATTTCAGTGGCTCCTTCTAGCTGGCTCCTTTCTGAGCTGATGACCTTTTGTTTTTTTTTAATACTGTTTATAGCAGAATAAGCAAGTATAAACAGGCTGCCTTCATGAGAAGTGAAGTAGGATCAATTCTTTGGTCCTGTAATTGAAGTGGGAAGTATTCTTCTAAATCTCTTAATCTCACACTTCTGAAGAGCCCTATCTGATGTTTAATTCATCTGCTGCTCAGACGTGTTGCAGTAAGCCATAAGTAAGCACGTATAAAAGGTGACCTGGGATTCACAGGAGTCCAAAATGGGAAATAACAACTTGAAACTTACACAGCGGGCAAGAGGTTCTATAATAATTGTGACCCTGTACCTTGTAATGTACCTTCTATGTGTCATGACAGTCCAGTCAGTAAACCTGAGCTCCATCCAGGTCTGTGTTTGGCTTTTTAAAGCTGTTTATTCTGTTGAAGGTTGTTTAATATATATATATAAACATATATATATAACTTCAGAAGCTATACATGTGGAAATGTCAGATGCAAGATAAGCTCTAGCAGTTCAACAGCTTTCAGTATGGTTGTTTCATGTCTATATTTACCTTTTACAGATCTTCTGGAGTTTTCAGAGGATGCATCTGGTGTGCCTGAAGGCAATAAGAAATCCACAAATAAACAAGGTGATAAATCTAAGGAGAACACCAGAAAGATTTTTAGTGGGCCAAAGCGGGTGAGTAATAATACTGAGACCAAGACGAAGGTCTTATCAATTCTGAAGTGTTAATTAAAATGTTCCTTCCTATAAATATAACAGGGCTTTTGTCCCAGGTTTTATCTGCACTTGAGATACTTTGTTGGTTTTTAAGGTTATATCTGGAAAAGAAAAACCTTCAAGTGCAAAATTTTAATATTGATTATTGGGAATTTTCAGTTGCAGGTCTGGGGTTGTACAACGGGTAACATGCAGCCTGGATGCATTCCCTTCTAGCTGATTGTTAAAGCAAAGCACCATTAAATGCTGTGTGGGTTGTTTTTTAATTTTTTCTTTTTTCTTTCTTCACTCTCCCAAGAAAGATCTATCATATTATAGGATTGAACCTTTCTGAAAGCTTCAAATTTGGCATTGGTATGGTCTTTGTAATCACAAGTGCCTTTATACCACATGGAAAAGTGAGATTTTCTTTTAGTGAAAAAAGTAATCCCCGATCCCATCCCCGTATATCCAGACTATGTAGTATTCAGTATGAATTTACCCTTTCATACTGTGACTGGAGCGTACTCATTTTGTTGATGCTACGTGTGGTTTATCTTACTTGTTGGTATAGGTTACTCGGTATGTTGAGGCTTTTAAAAATGTGCATACTAGCACATACTTAGCTATTAGGTGAAAGTTTGCAATAGTGGGATCCGTGTAATCTCCATTAAATGAAGCTTTTTTGACGTGATTGTCCAACGTAGCCATTTCTAATGCTTAAGGCCTTGTCATATGTTTTTTGTGTAGCACATTCCTGTAGTCTGGTGAAGGGAGTAGCCATCTCACCATTGTTGCAGACTAGAACGGGTATAATGAGAAAGAGGGAACTGGAGAGGGAAATGCACGTGCGTTTCTCCTTTCCCTTTGAGTTCCCGAAGTTTTGCACGACCTGGCAGTTGCACGTTATAATAGAAACTCTCTTTTGTATGTGCTCAGCAATCTGATAGTTCTAAGAATTATTTTTTGAAAATTATTTTTCTTTTTATTTTCCCTAACAAATTATTAAATTTCATTCTAAAAAAAGGTAGCTAATTACTTGTGTTATGTGATAGTTTCACTTGAAGTAATTTTTAAGGGTTTTTTTAGTCTTCCAGAACCAGATTTATTTTCTCCCCAGCTGTGTTGATATGTAATCGTTTTCCATTTAAGAATGTGGATTTGTGGGTGGAGGAAGGAGGACAAATTTGTTTCATTTCTGAAAACACGCAAGGAACATTTTCATTTGGGAGGAACACATGACCGATAAGTAGTGTCAGTTGTGATGCCCTTTTGAAAAGAAGTATCACTTCTTGTTGCTTCATGACTTTGGGCAGAGTGGGGACCTCTTGGCTGCAAACTCCTGCCTCTAGAGTTTGACGTTGGGCTATCGATTAGTGAGAAGGGTCTTACCAGAACTGAAATAGTATTTCTTGAATATAAGAGTTCCTCAGCTTCTGCTGATTAAATAACTATTTTTTTTAAAAAAAATCAGCTTCCTGTCAGTGAACATGTTACAGTAGATAGAGCAACGGAAGTACAGGGTATGTAAATTTAATGGTGCCTTTTTTGCTGTATTTTTAAGCGGCATAAAACAGCTGTGGGTGTTCTGGTATATGTGGAATATCTCTTTCATGTTTAAATATTTTTATGCTTCAAATACTATTCTGTAATAGCACTTTATGTGTTTATGATTTAATTTTTGTTCTTTAAATACTTGAGGGTTTATAGGAAAACTTTTAATTAATTTTGAATGTATATATCATGAAATTATGTGGAAAAAACCTTACAGCAATATCATCGTGTATAAGAGAAAATGGTTTCAACTCTACAAAATTCTCAGTTGGGAATAAGCTTAATTCGAGTGGGAAAGGTGAGATATAAGCAGCGGTTTTGACCCCTTAGTGATATAATGCAGCTAGAAGTAGAAATTGCAATTCACATTTTAAACTTTAATGTTCTCTAATCATACGGCTGCTACATGGAGTTACTAAAAAAGCTTGTAAAGCTTGTTTTGATGGCAATTAGAGACACTATAATTATCTCTTAAACTATAGATAGAGACTCTTAATTCTAGTTGTATCTTAAGGGAATTTTCATTCTAGGAATGAAAAAAACCCTGAAAGTACTAATTTGACCATAACTAAATTATCTAAAAAAAAAATAATAAAAATATATTTCTGAAATAACTTCTCTGTCTCGTCACCATTTTTTTTTCTTGTAGAAACTAGCAGATGTAGTATTAATTATTTTCTGCTAGATGGTGATGTTAGAGGTATGGTGCTTGGCATCCCACTGAGCTGAAAAGCAAACAGCTCTGTTTCTCAGGAAGCAACAGGTGGTATTGTTAAACTTCAGGAGATCCAGAGAGCTGAAGTATTTTTTCCAGTCCATACTCAGCGGGACTCTGGCCCATGTTTGTGCTTTTGAAACCTGACCATTGTACTCTAATGGTAAAGTCCAGTTCTTGAAACATAGAGCATATGTGTAATAAAAGATGACTGACATTGAGTTAGTGAATAACAGTGTTTCTAAAAACTGCTTTTAACATAAGGAGTCTCACTGAAATCACTGACTATTCACACACGTAATAATGAGTATAAAATTTGCAGTAGCACAGACATGATTATAGGTATGTAAAGGCTCAACCAGAATTCTGCTTTTAAGTGAAATAAATCTCTTTATCCTGAGCCTGAGTTACAGGGGGAATATTATGTTCCGTAGCAACATAATTATGTACTTACAGTACATAAATATTGGCATTACTTGACTTGCAAATTATGGGTGTGAAGCATACATGAGTAACATCTGCAAAAGTTTGTTTGCAGCTGTTTTCAATTTTAATTCAACTGGTTCAGTAACTCATGCTCTAGCACGTAAGTTGGGGACTCTCTGGGGCTGCAATATGCCCACCTGCTTAGTTTGAGCTTAGTTCCCCTTCTGCAGATGAAACTAATTCTCAATCATCATGTAAAAAATGTTAAGGTATACAAGAACTTTTTTGTTGCTATGGTCCAAATCTGCTTAGAATAAAGGCTTGAAAATACAGACCATAAAAATTATTTCCTCAGATTTCTTGGTCCTGCCCCTCTTACCACAGATTTGGCTAGAGTCAGCAGGTGAGGAGGATCAGTTTTTTGTAGGAATACTCTGCAACAAGGTCCTAGTGGTCTTATACAAACTATGTATGACTCTAAATAGGAACCTGGGAAAAAAAACCCACTTATAAATGTAAGGTAAAGAGAACTAGCCTATCCCCAAACTTAGTCTTTTGATTGATCAGTCCTAGAAGTTGATGACTGTGCCTGGTATTTTGTGCCAGATCTGTACTGTCAGTTCAGTGTTTCTGTTGTCCAGCATGTCATTAAGGACCACCAGATCCTCTGAACTGCAAATTATCTGGGATGGCCCTCTGCTCTTAAGCTCAAAATGTATCCTAGTGACCTGCAACTCTATGCTGATCGTGGTTCTGCCTGTGGCCATAGGAAGCCAACCTAGACAAGGTGAATACTGATTACCTTTGAATACTCTAAGATAAGAATGCAAATAGAGTTGCAAATTGTAATTAAAAGGTATGAGAGCCTTTCAGCTTGAGGGGCCAGGGAGAGGGGGAAGACTATAATATTTCTGTTAGTGCTCTTCTTCTTAGTGCTGCTAAGACATATGGGAGGACTTAACTGTGTTGTGTGAAATGGGACAAAGGAGGTATAACAGGAAAAAGCACTGACTCTTTCAAGTTAGAGATAACCCAGAAGCAGTCTCCATGTCCTGTTTTCTCAACATGGCATGAAATGTCAAGGTTAGTAGATGAATGCTGTATCAAGATTATTTTCTTTTTCGTGCCTTAGAGTAGGTGAACTTTAGAAACAAGTAATTTCTTAGATGTTGATATTTTTTGCACTGAGTATATTTCATAAAGTTTCCATGCTAGTATTGACAGAATGCAATTTAGCACCTATAAAAGACTGACATTTTCTTGAGACGATAAAACATGCACTTTTTATGATTGGTAACATGAGGAAGAAAGTACTGACTGGATGGACAGTCCACATTGGTGATTTCATGGACTGTTGTTCAAACTCAAAACTAACCTGAATGCTGGTCCATTGCTTAGTGACTTCTGACTTCAGTTAAAATTTGTGCATTTCCTTTAACTACTCACTTCTGCAATGAAAATTGAATGTTTAAAACAAATTTAAACTAGTTTAAATATTTTTTTTCTTGTCTTGTGATGCCTGGAGATGTTTCTCTAAACTCACTTGTTGAGGCCTTAGCTCTAGAAAACCTGTCTGTTTTGTGACTCCCTGTACTACAATTTCCCCACATGTGCACAGTGAATGGGAAGAAGAACATTACATCAGTGTGGTGGGTTTTTTTTTCTCTTGTCGCACACACATCAGGTTGTAGAGGAGAAGGTATGGGAAAGCCTCTTGGCCACTAACTTGATTATTACGGCGTTTCATTTGTGCCACTCGCTCAAATACTGGACCACAGAGTTTACCGTGCGAAGCAGGCTCCTTGTTTGTAAGTGGCATTGCTTGAAAGCTATTCCACCGGTGTGGAATGCGTTTGTGAGGAAAAGCTGACATCTTCTTACATTATGCATTAAAAAACAGCAACAACAACCAAAAAACCACAACCAAACCCCCTCCAAACCCAACCTCCTTCAAGGACTGGTTTTGCCTGAGAAAGACAAAAAGTACTGACAGAAGGATCTGGTGAAGCTGCCTTCGCTCTCCTTTTGCTCCACCTGCTCGCTCCTGTTTTCTTGCTCCTTCAGTTTCCCAAGGCTGTATGTTGAGCTAAATGGAGGAACCCACCTGTCTTTTAAAAAAATCAACTTGCTAAAAGGAAACGTTTAACATAAATCTCAGTCTGGGTTCACTGGGAGACTGTAAACAATTGTATGCACTCAGTGCAGGGAACCAAAGAAGAGAGATTAAGTTGTCTTAACCTGGTTAAGTCAACATTGCAACTGAGAAACGCTCACTAAACACAGGCGGCGTTAGCAGGATTACACGCGTTACTTTGATCAAGTGACATTAATAGAGTTAGTCCTGACAGTAGTGTTGAATATGTGAATGAAATCATTTCTGAACTCAGACATGGCTTGGCCAACAGACTGCTGCTGAACTCTGTATCAGAGTTAAAAACCTGATCCAGTCATAGCCTCCTAACTACTTATTGCTTTTCACGTTTTATTAACTTTTTACAAATAACTGCTGTGTTTTGTGCCCAACAAGCTACAGAAATGTGTGCAGGATTTCAAAATGTGTTTTTTGGACGGATCAGTTGGAAGGACGTGTTTAATTACTACTGTGTGAAGAGCACTAATTTCCAGTTATCAACTGCTGAACCAGCAAAAAAAACCAACAACAAAACAACTTTTTTTTTCTTCTGTGTGACCTCAGTTTGATCTGCAGCTGGTCCATACTTCATTATTTAATTGCATCTTTCTTGCTCTGTAGGCAGGTTTTTTTCCACGAGTAGGTTGTTTTCATTGAGTTGCCATTTTCCTGTTACAAATTTTAGGTGCTGAGAAACTGTCAATCCTTGAAAATAAAGCTTACGTGTGATCCTGTTGTTCCTGATAGGATTTGCTGTAACACGACTTTAAGGGTATAACCTGTGAGATCCTTTACAGGTTGGTGTGAGCTTTTTCCACTGGTGCTTCACGCTGACTGGAAGAAGCTATAAATAACAGCCTGAAACAAATGCGGTGTCTAAGTTTACTTGAATTCCAAGATGAAATACTTGTACCTGATCTTTAAAAGTGTTTTGAAATTGAAGAAGTACAAACCCAAGCATGGCTCCTGGTTTGACTGAGTAATCTTACGGCTAATATGACCATGACGTGTGCGTGGGAGGGGAAAGAAACTAGGCTGCGCTCTGATCTGTAGTTTTCCACTTACCTTGTATTATACTTTACAGTAGATGTTTATCAAAGGCATCCTGCAAGTAACATTTATTTTTGCTTGCCTGCATGTCAGTCTGCACTTCCCCAGCTTATATTTTTAATGTTTTTAATTTATTTTTTTTTTTAGATTTAACATATGTAAAGATTAATCTATCTTAAGTGCACAACCTCTGGCGGCTTTGGTTAATTATTTTTCTGTAGCTTATTTTAAGTAAATAGTCTTGGAAAAGTAGCAGTGGAAGTGTAAGTCTAAAGTGTTGCTCCATCAGTCGTAGCCCTCTCCATACATTTAATGGTATGATCGGAGTAGACTGGTCAAGACTAATTTTAAAAAGAACTGTTTGTCTTTTATCTTGCATAACCTTTAGGAAAAGTGTCCTACCAAAAGAACGAACAGTTATAACAAAGCTTTTTTTTCAGTGATAGGAAAACTGCTGATACTGCACACACTGAGCTGCTATTTGCATCCTGATTTAGGATGTCAAAATTGCCTTTTTTTTTTTTAATAGAAAAGATGATTCGTTCACATTTGCTATTTTGACTCTGTTGAGGAGTTGAGCTGAATTTCGACAATCAAAATATTCTGTGAGATCTCGGGCTTGTGTCGGTTTAGCACTAAGCCAGCAGTCTGTTTCATCAGCCCTTTGACAAACAGTGGTGGTCAGATCTGACGACCTGTGACAGCATGTTGCTGCTTCTGCGGTGCATTCCTTTCATTTACTGGTTGGTGCTTCTGGGAGATGGTCTGCCCAGTCCTGAACTGAAGTGGGTTTTGTGGGTTTTTTTGTCCAAAAACTATTTGTTGGAATGTTGCACAAGAGATGAGTTGTTCTAAGTGCTAACCAATTATAAACAGCGTGTATGTTTTAAGCAGCTTTCATATTGCTGGAATAAAAATGAATTTTAAAAAAAGGTAAACGATGATAAAAGGTAAGAATAAATCTGTTTCTTAAATAGTAGATTTGTTAAAAACCAAAGCTTCCTATTGATACAATTATTTGCCTTACCCTTTGCAAACTCAAGTGCTTGGGTAAGCATATTTATTTAATACTGACTCCCTAGTGCTTATCATTTAGGGATTTATTTTTTTTCTTCTATTATTACTGTAAATAGACCAAAACCTATTCTTAAGTTTTAAGTTAGTAAACAGGATACTAATCAGGACTGGCAGATTTTTAGATTAGTCACCTAATTTGAAGAATGAAGTAGCCCCTTGTAATTTTACTGAATTGATTTGGGAACATAACACTTTGAAGCCATCTCAGAGTGAAAGCAAATGCCTAGTGTTGGTCTGTTAGCTTCAAGATAATAGTTTGATGCTGATCCAAATTATTTTCTTCCCACTCCTTCATGTTAAAATGTGGTGAAGAAGGGTGTGTTCTGATAGATGCCGAGCTGAGATCCTTCCACCTGGCAAAACTGCTTCCTCGTCTGTGCCCCGTATGTGACTGTTTGGTAGAACTGTGGTAGCAGCGTTACTGGAAGCGCGTTTCTTTTCCTATGTAGTGACAAGAAAGATGTTACCAATTGAGCCGTAGCTTTGTGCTGAGAAAGGTAGGGATGCGAAGTGCAACGTGAGGGTAACAGGCTGAGCCCTCATAGAGGCAAGAGGAACAAATGAAAAATAAGCATGGAAATCCTCCCCGTGTGTGTACTTACACTTTTCAGTAAGTAGAGAAATCCAGTTGAATGGAAAATGTTCAATGTCACAGTGGAAACTTTGTGTTTTATACTTCAATCTCCTACTGGTATTAACTGTTAGGTAAGAAGCAAAGATGCATTAAAACATTTTTGAAAACAGATTCTCTCTTGCACCTTTGCATTCCCCCCTTCCCTCCATGAATTGCATAGTTCCTAGTAATTAACTCAGTGTTTCAGTAATTAGGTAACGCAGGATAACTGTGTAGGGTAAATGTTACGTTGCACAAGGCTTCAGTCCTGTAGAAAGCTCTAAACCAGGAAAAAACACTCAAAGAGATTAAAATGTACCAGTTTCATTTCCCAGTGGCAGCTTAATTTCTATGCAAATCAATATGCAAAATTGTCTTCACAGCTCCCATGTACTGTATGAGCGTGGTCGGTTCACTCAGCTCTGTCTGTGACTTTATGTGCTTTAGATAATCGTGCGATGCAACGCGAGCACATCTTGAGGGTGAAGCAGTTGGTGTTGAGAGCCCAATGTCCCCATTATACACGTCTAGAGATTTTTACTTTGAATTAGCTGTGTTCTGATCAGCTTTAGGGAGTGCCCAGGAACAGCTGGCGTGAGGTAGGTGCTCGCTGAAAGAGCATCTCCAAGTTTAGTTTCATTGGAAAGGAGTCAGGTAAGCACACTCAGAGTCTCAGTGGTGGCAAACCACAATGTATTAACTGAGGACATTTGGGGAGATTTCTTTGAAATATGTTTTACTGATCCAAATGGAAACGCTTCTGTGGGTGTGCATGCACATGTACCCCAACCATGTGACCTCTGGAATTTCATTGCTGTTGTAGTCTTGTAAGGCTTTCTTGTTAGCAGGTTGATACACTTTGAGTAGATTAGGATTAATGGGGGGTGGGAGGTGTGTGTGTGTCTCTCTCTGCCTTTCTGTAGCAACAAAGAGGGCAAGAATTTTGTCTAACAAAATTTTTACAAGAATGGGTTTGTGCCACCACAGTTGCTTGCAGGCAGATGCAGGTTTTTCTCTTCTCTTGGCTGAAGTGATATGTTTCCAGTATTGCGGTGATACAAACTGTTGTACCCTGTCCCTTTTAATTAGATTTACGGTAGGTTTCAGGCCAAATTAGTAACCATAACCATATGGCTTCTGCTTCTGAGCTGACTGGTTTTGAGTACACTCAGTATAAGCAGCATACAGAACAGCATTGGCTTTTTCTGTTAAAGAACGAATCTCATGTTTATCAAACCGTCCTGTTTCTTCAAGTTAAATTTTCATGTTTCACTTGAGTGTTTGACCATCGTCTTGTTCTGCCCTATAGGCCTCCTTTTGAGCTTTGAGGAAGAAAATACATTTTGCAATACTTCAGAAGTCTGATGCAAGAAGAGCTTCAGTGACATTTTTTTGCCCCCTGCTCATTGTGTTATCCACTGCTGATACCCTTCACCCTTGTCTGACTAACAACACGTAGTTATCTAGCGATGTGCAGGCATGGTGGTTTTTGAGTACTGCATTAAATGCTATAGCAGCTCACGATTAAGTGGTCTATGGCACCCAGAGGTGATTTATTGAAACTAATCTGCCAGCGTGGTCCAAATAATGGAGATTTGCTTCACGTTTTGAACACTGAATAAATGACTTGTTTCTTTCTGTTTTTTTTAAACTGCTGTTGAAAACTGCTGTCTTATCTAGAGTCCAAATTAACTTTTGTTGGTGTTACATACACATGGCTGAGCCTGTGCTGAGTTGATATTCCATCTTCCTGTTTTAAAGCATAATTTCTTTTTCTTTGCTCTGAATGGATGTTCATTCCTTCCCTTTTCAAAAGAAACTGTCCATTATGAATCGTTCTGTGCTGCATAACCTACTTGCTATCTTTTTCCTGTTCAAAGACAGACATGCAGGACAGAGTAGTACCCTTAATGATGATGAATACTGAGTGGTAAATAAACCTATATTTCGGTTTATTGGCTTTTTTTTTTTTTTTTTGGAACTTGTAGTTTAGACAAGCATCTGGCATACAGTCTTAATGAATGCCCTTCAGATATAAATAATGCCTTTATCAGGGTAGCTGTTAAAAATGGTTTTGGGTTTTCTTTTGCCATTGTCTTATTGTCTTCTACCTTGGAAAGTGTTCTTGCCTGCAAATAGCTGCTGTCTTTCTTGTTTTGCTAGTATTTTCAGCGTGACTCATGTCCCTGGCGCTTATTTTCTGCTATTCTTGTATCTGTGAATGGCAGGCAGTGCTGCATCAGTATGTGCAGAGTGCCAACTCTTGAAAATTTCAGCTCTGAGGCTTTCAGGGATGGGAGGTTAAGCATGACCCATAGTTTATGCCATTTGGAGATGATCTTATGAAACTGACAGCCCTGTGCATTTTGTAAAATCCCTGGCATTCCTTCTGGTTTTGCATCTCAGTTCACCCCTCAGAACCACACGTGGAGTCCCACAGTACAATATGCTTTATACCCTCACTGGAATATTTGCTCTCTTTCAGACATCTATCTGTGTGTAAACAGCTGTCAGTTCTATACATGTGAAAAAAGGAAACTCTTCTGCTATTCAGCAGAAGCTCTTACAGCTGATTAATATTGCAGAATTTATTTGCCTTAAGAACACAGGATTCAAAGGAATAATATACTTCCACTTGCATCTATTCTAAGTTAATCTTGAGAGGAAGAATTCTTAAAGGAAAGTCTGCATTATTTGAATAATTGCAAGGTTGCCTTGTCTTTATGGAAAGTAAGTTTCTTAAATTACTGCTGCTTAAATATCACCATTGCTTCTGCAGGGAAACTTGTTATCACAGGCATGAGTTGCCTTAAAAAAAAAAAAACACACCAAAACCAACCAAACAAACCCATTTGCTTTTGTGATCAAGCCCTTCAGAAAAGTCTTTGTTCACTAGCATTCATTTGATCTTTGAGACTTTTTCTGGCTTCAGTTCTGTCACACAGTGATCTAAAGCAAGTCTACATGGTGCTTACTGATTGATCGGTATTAGTGCAGTTTCTTTCCAATTGTTTTGGAAATTCATCTTCATTTTGCGTGACAAGGGAAAATGTGAATGTTGCTTTAAGAAGTGGTTGTAAAGGAAGGATGTATTTGCCATGTCCACGTGGGTTGTAAGAGAGGCTCCTAAGTCTCTGCATGATGTGGTAGATCTGATTAGAAAATATTTCTTTGGAAAGCAGTGTTGGATTTTTGCAGGTGTGTTTGGTGGCGGAGCTGTGTGCCATCAGTGTGAGACAGGACACTGCACCAGACAGTAGGGATGCTGGGGAGCAGTGCTTATTGTCTAATGAAGTATTACTGGGAAGGCATGGAATCACAGGTGAAATTACTTTGGTTGAAAAGTGGAAGATGTTGCAAGGGATAGTGGCTAAAACTAACCTTCCATAGGTATTTGAGGTTTTAAAGAATTACCATTTTCAGTTATCGTTTGGATTCTGTTACAAGAGAACTATTAAATGAAGATGTCCTCGTTTCTCAAAGCGGGCATTTACTGGTGGCATTACTTGATTTCTTACATAAAATGTGTCTTTCTTCTATACTGCATTGGTAGTGCCAAAGCAAGCTGTAAAGTGCCTTGTCACACTTTGGGATGCCCTAGCTTTTGATTTGGTAAGGTACCAAGGAAAATCAGGGAAGAAAAGCCCATTTTTGACTGTTAAATAAGAAGGATGCCATCTTTGACTCAGGAAGCCTCTGAGCCCTGAGTATTTAGAAGGAATTGTCTTTATCTGTTTGCCCTGTTGAACTCTTCCCTAAGCATCAGCTGCTGCTCTCTGCTGAAGAAAACACACTAATGCTGTGTGGACCTTTGGGTTATGCTGGCACAGCTGTTTGCAGACTTTGTTCTTATTCCATTGCGAAGCACTGAACTTGATGTGTCGCCTGTGCTTCCCCGCTGTCTGCACATCTACGCGACAGAGATGCTACATTTTGAAAAGTCAAGGCTGCAGACACTCCTGTCGTGTGGCCAGCAAGGGCCCGTCCCTACTCAGTGCCAGTGAGACCAGCTTGAACGCCAGCGTGACTCTGCTGCCAGACAAGGGCTGCGTTTGGTTTGACACAGCACAAGGCCTGAAGAAAAAAAAAAAAAAAACATCAAAACACCCAGGTGGGGCACAGGCTTTATGTACCAGGGCAGCGAGTATGGTGTGCCCTTCCCTCCAACTTGATAAAAACGGGAGCGCTGCAGCAGCAGCAGCAGCAGAGCCTGCCTTGGTCTGTGTCCCCGTTTTCTGTGTCGAGCTGAGAGAAGGGCATGTCTCGGATGCTGTTGTGTGAGTTGCAGCTCCCTGCAGCATCTCCCCACTGGATGCTGTTGCAGAGACCTGAAAAGCTTCTGTGCAGCATATAGTTCCCAGACAGGAAATTTAGGCATGTTTATGTATTTGTATCCTTTAAGCAGGGATAGAGTACTATTTGAGAGTATAACCGAGTCTGGGACTATTTATAAAGAATATCCCCTGTTAATAGGACTTCTGGCAGCTGTAATGTAGTACACTGCTGTCAGAATTGTAGTGGTTAAGCTTCCCTGCAAGGTTAAGAAGAATTATGCATCAGCTGAAACTGATACTAAATACATGCTGTACTTTCACGCTGGTTACTTGACACAGTGAGTTATTTCCTTGAATTATCCTGTATGTCAGGATATGGCACCCAGAAACTTACACCTTCTCTTCCCAGTCTTAAGTATGTGCTGAGATAGTTTGTGGAACAGTTGTGAGTAATTCAAGAAAAAAAAAAAGAGTATCTAGAAAATATTCAGTGGTTCTTTTCCATCATAGACATTTGTGAAACATTGTCTCTTTCATGATTAAAACAAAGCATCTTTGTTACTAAGTTTTGTCCTTTCTTTGTTCATTGCAAACCCTGAATCATATTCTGGGTAAGAATCTGCTTCTCAGAATGTATAGAAGAAAAGAGAGAGAAATTTTTAACCGTTTTGTCAGCAGTTATTTTTTTTCAAATAAGGATCAGTACCACACCATCTTCCTGTTTGTGGGCAGAGATGTCCTCTTGCAACTGTACCACTTAGAACTAGCTTTTCAGATTAACTTTTTGACCTTGGTGAGATTGTCAGGAAATTGGGCAAGTTAGTGCTTCTGTTACTTGGGAAAGTTAAAAATTGAAATTACTTGCTTTAGTATTCCTACACGTGGCCATGGTGGCCACATGTGGCTACTGAAGGACTTTGTGTATTCGTCACCTGAAAATGTATTATTTAAAAGAGCTTCCTTGGAACACGGATAAAACTGTTAAGACATTGTATACTTGTTGCTGAATGGTACATGAGCACTGCTTAAGAAATTAATTAAAAAATCCCATTAAGTTAAGTTTCTTATGACCATGTCAAAGCTCACTGTAGGAGAGAAAAAGGCTTTTGTCTGGAAACTAAAATGATTTAGTGCTTGACGGGTCTTTTGGGCTCTGAAAGCATAGCTGAGGCTTTCATTCTGGTAATATTCTTTGAAGTTTTGTTAGTCAGGGCTTTCTCGTCTTGTGAAGAACGGAAGGAGGCACCACGGTAGAGTTTTAACAGTAATACACAGACTCTTGACTTACAAAATCTACTTTCCAGCTTTTGACGTGCCAAAGCCTTGTTACTCTCCCCAGAATGGTATTCAGTCCATAGCTGGTACTGCTGGCTTTGCTGCCTGTAGCCTCTCTGGGGGCTCTACTTGAGCCAGTATCTGTTTAAAATAGTTTATACGTTGTATTTTGACAGAAAAATATTTTTAATGCCCAGCTTCTTTTTTTTTTTTCCATTTTTTTCCCCCATGTTTAAAATGCTATATAAGTGCATGTGAGGAGGTATGTAGTTACACAGTTTACACAATATATGGCATGTTGGAAAATTGGGAAAATTGTAATGCTGTATTAGTATGCAATTAGATTGGTAAACTCAGCCTTTGCTTCCTCTAAGAATCACATTGTATTTCCCAAAAATTCAAGGACAGTAAATTTTGATGCTTTTTTATTTGCCTTGACACATTTTTGAGCAGGAAAGAAAAACAGGCTTCTTAATTTATCAATGCAGATTAAGGCATTTCATTTGAGTGTTTTCTATTCCTCCAAGCATCAAAGTCTATATCAATCCTACATTTTGATTCTAAACTAGTCATATCTTTTACTGGTGGGGTGTTAGCTGACATGTTTGGGGTTTTTTTTTCCCCATAGCTGTCTGGTTTTGTCTATAGGAAGGTTGCAGGCCTTTTGTCTTAAAGTAGAAAAACTGAAAAATTCTTGAAATACATACGTATTACGTCTTTTGCCATTTGAAGGGGACCTTGTGTCTTTAAAACCATCAGATGCTTCATAGTCTTTCAGGTTTTCTGCTATGTGCAATATTGAGAACTCGTGTTTCTGGGAAGCCAGAAGGGGGAAAATGAACTTGTTTGGCTACGTTATTACTACAGTAATTTTTGAAGTATATAGTAACTCCTGGTAGATTTGCTTAAAAAAATAACTTTTATCTTTATCTTTTAGTCTCCCACAAAAGCTGTATATAATGCTAGACACTGGAATCAGCCAGAATCAGAGGCTCTGCCAGCACCACCGGTTTTGAAAACTCCCAGTGTCCCCGTAAGTAGATGGTTTGTTTCTTCTCAAGTTTAGTAAATCTCCTTTTGACATTAATTGATATTTTTTGAAACACAAGTCTTTGATATCTGGTAATGTCACAGTAATTCAGAACGAAATCCACTTTGTGATGTGAGCCATTGGGTATTTGACAGGAAAGAAATTGTCAGTGGAAATACTCTAGAATGGGATCTTCCATGTCATTTCATTATACAGATACAAAAAATACTTCAGTCAAGTTATGTTCCCTAGTCTGCTGAAGTTAAACTTTCTAACAATGGACTCCATTTCATCTGCTCTGAGAAGCTCTAGCATTAACTTGCTAATACCCATAGAAATCAGCAAGTTGAAGGTCAAAAAGGAAAAACTTAAAAAGAGCTATTTCATTTATTTTTTCTTTCTAATGGAGTAAAGTATTGTGAATTGCTGACTTGAGTCTTCAGACACTATGAAAGAAACAAAATTTTCTCTATAGAGCCAGAAGTGCTAATATGAATATTGGATATAACCATGTCTACCAAAAGTAGACAAGAGGTGAAAATTGTTCTTGAAGTAACTTTTTTTTTCAAAAACCAGTTAT
>JAOXNO010000002.1:9895386-9934371 GCA_028565335.1 Limnodromus scolopaceus | reverse complement strand
TATAACCATGTCTACCAAAAGTAGACAAGAGGTGAAAATTGTTCTTGAAGTAACTTTTTTTTTCAAAAACCAGTTATTGTTCTGGGGCTGAAGGTAATTGTTTCACTCTTTTGAGACCCTGAGAATTCAGTGTCAGGCTTATATATGTGTAAAAGTTGTTACTGGTCATTCTAAGAGAGCATTGTACGTTGTCAGTAAACTTCATTTGGTTTGGTGCCTTGCTCACAGTTCTTGCCTGAGAACAGAAAATCAGAAAGTAGATGTTTTTGCAGTGATAAGTCTTCAGCTTTTGTTGTTGTCACCAGTTTTAGGGATTTTGAGGGGTTTTTGGTTTTGTTTTCTTTTTTTTTAATTCTACCTGTGTGTTGTTCTGATACTAGTTCCTTTTTGATCTATGGTCAGTTTTGGTTGCATTCTCACAATATTCTGAACAGCCTTTCTTCAAATTTACCTGCATTGCCTGGAAAATGCAGATGACAGGATAACCAGTACCGCTAGTGTTTGAGGAGGCAGCAGAAATTTCAGTCCTGGATTTCTCCTAATCCCCTTCCTTATTTTAAATAATGTGCAATTGAACAGAAGCTTTTGTTGCTTACTGAATCTTTGTATTGATACTGATTTTTGTGAAGCACTCTGATAGCTAACTTAAAGGCAGACTTTGTCGGAGTCTTCTCAGACGGACTCTGAATATATCCTCTTCAGGCTAGGAGAACGTCTGGATGATTCATTCATATGCAGACCAACCATTTTGTCTTCTGTCAAACTTCCACTTTGTAACTGGAACCATCAAAATATTAATTCAGGAATATGGCAGAGGTTTGGCTGAACAAACCGGTTAAGGGAATTCGTTTGTATCTGCTCCTCGTGCTACATCTGAAGTTACTTCACTTACTTTTTTTAATCTTGATTTACGTGTGTATGATTAAGAGTTACAAGAGAAATGAGCCTTGATCCAAATGTTCAGCGGTAATCCCGGCATTGATGATCCTGCCTCTTTAATTTCAGTAGAAGTTTGTTACCTGAAGATCTGAATAACTTTGTCTTAGATATACAGTGAGAAAACCCATCATGTGCAAACTGCTTATGCCAAGTGCTCTTTCATATGGCCTCTCCAAGATCCCTTGGAATTTGCTTTGAAGGGGAAGCCATTAACCAAGACTTGGACGAGATACTTCAGTGGATCTCCTCTGTTCACAGACTGATAAGATCAGAGTCCTCCAGTCTGTGCTCTAAACCAGCTCTTCAGGGTGGTTTATTAGCATTTTGCCACTGGAGCCTAAGTGAGCAAATACTGAAGTGCTGACAGTGATAGAGGCAGCACGTAAAGAATAATCCATTAATATAGCAGGGTGTTTTGGTTCATATTTTAATTTTGACTGTCAGTGTACAGCGCACAAGAAGGCTCTCAAAATATCCCCTGTAGTGAGTTACAGTTAGCGCATCCTCTATGCCTGTGTATTAATTCTGTATTTTTCAGTCACACTTTAAAAAAATTCTCATTTTTTTTTCTGTGTAAGGAAACTAAATACATGGTGTTACTTAGAGACTGAGGGTGAGTAAATGACCACTGGCGTTGGCACTTGTACATTTAGAATCTGGCATTTGGAGGTCTCTTGCCTGTATGCCTTGTTTTCTGCAGTTTGTCTTCAGATCTGAATTTGTGCCAAAGAAGTAATTTGAAGAGAAGCTGACATTTAGGCTTATAGTAGCCTCAAACTAATACAGAGGAGTAGGTTGAGGAGAAACCTGTAATACTTGCCCGAGATGGCTGGAAACTTGTCGGTAGTTGTTCTAGACCTAATATCAAGTTCTCTACTACCTGTTGTAAGTTCAGGATAGGTTTTGCTGTATTTCATGCTATAATATGTTCCTAAAATACTAACAACACAAATATGAATAAGGCCAGTGTATGGAGAATAGCATGAATTTCTAAGAAAGTGCTCTGCCTGTTTGAGGCGTGTACCATACCTCTCTTATTTCTCTGTGCAATTTCTTAAGGTGCTACAAAATTTATATTGGTAGCCTTCTACCTACAGGCAAAATAGAGTTTGGAGTATCAGGTTGGAGAGGTGGGTTTTGTCATAGCTACCCCCTGAGTGCAGTAGATGGGTAGCCTCCAGTAGCCAGAGGTGAAAGCAGTAAGTGCAGTTTTTCAGTTCAGGCTGCGTTGAGACAGTGGCTGTGCTTGTCTCCAGACCAGTGCACTTTTGTGGTGGTTCAGTAGAGCGACCAACTCAGTCAATCCTGGAAGCTCCAGTGTAAGGGGGTAAGATACTTGTAAATATCAACAAATAAGTGGTTTTAAACACTGAACTTGGTTTGTTTACTTACCCTAAAGCTTAAGGAACCAGTGTAAAGGACTTTTTTTTTTCCTTTTTTTTTAGTTTCAGAATTCCACTGGAGCTTTCCTGACTACTTAGAACTGGTTTTTGTATTTAAAAATGCATGTAATTTCTGACTTTTTTTTTTTTTTTAAAGAGTAGGTACTTTATCACGCAGCTTAGGTACCTCTTGGTAGTGTAAGGCAAGGACTGAATAGTCCCAAAATGTGAGTTTGACAATTGCACACCTGTACTGTTTCCTGATGTATTTAGTGTATGTTTACCTTCTCAAAACATCTGCCCATTTTAGCACTTTCTTATTAATAGGTAAGGCTATCTTCAAAGGAGGCAATTCATAAAGATGATGGAGTTTTTAAGGCTCCTGCACCACCTCCCAAAGTGATAAAAACTGTGACAATACCTACTCAGCCCTATCAAGAGATAGTAACTGCATTGAAATGTAGGAAAGAAGACAAAGAAGTAAGTATTCTTAACAAATTTTTAAGATAAAGAATTATTGGTAAACCTAAGTACTGAAGGAACAGTGTCAAAATGAGATCTGGCTTTCCTATTAAAGATAATATTTTTATCTAAATAGTTGAATGGCCTTCGTTCGCTTCTTAATGTTTCCTTGCACTCAAAGCTGAGTAGTTTTTAAACTGTACTTGTTAAGGTTATAATCAATCCCAAGAGCAACTTACCTAGCTCAAAATATTTGTCTCTTCCAGTTATACACTGTTGTTCAGCATGTAAAGCACTTCAATGATGTAGTGGAATTTGGTGAAAATCAAGAGTTCACAGATGATATTGAGTACTTGCTAAGTGGATTGAAGAGCAATCAGCCCCTAAACACACGTTGCCTTAGGTAAGATATCTTAATATAAAACACTGAACTTATTTCATTCAGCATCTCTTTTAAAAATTTTCATCAATGAAGTGACCGTGCTTTAAAATGTTGTTTGGGTAGTTACCTGGCACTTCTACTATAAAGAATAAAATTTGAAAAGAATCATCAAGATAATACGTTGTCAGTAATCAAAAGTAGTATGACTAGGGAGATAAAACAGAAAATTGTGCAGTCAGAGACAGCTTCAACATACTTGTTTCCTTGCTATTAATTTAAAAAAAAATACTTTTTGATCACTTCTCTTTGTTTAGTGCAATGTTATGTGCAACGTCTGTTTTTAATGCAAAATTTAATTCTAAAATAAGAACCCTAAGACTGGAAAATTTGCTGGCAATAATCTAGAACTAATGTAATATTGAGATACTGCTTAACTCCAACCACCTGGTCTTCATCCTCTGTTGAGAAATAACAGCGCATTCACAGGAAGAATTGTGGCCTCCATATTTATTGAAAGCTCCCCTAAGTTGTCTTGAACTACTCATTGCACTCTTAATAAAAGTTACACGTTATTGCCATGTTAGTATCAAAAATATCAGGCTTGTTTTGAAACAGTTTATGACTTAATATTGGTGTCCATTCCCTGGACATAAAAGTAATTGGAATGATGTTCTGTAACCTTATAGTAATTTTTTTACATATACACTTGTAAATTTTCCTTTCTGTTTAGCAAAACTAAAATGGTAGAGAAGGAAAAACTTGAATCCACAGAGACAGGTGATGAGGACACTTTACTTGAGATTTGACTGTGGATGAGAAAAAGCTTTATATGCTTTTAAGAGAGCTATTTTAAAAATTTATTCTTCGTGTTCCTCAAAAACTAGCAATGAATATTGTTGGTGGAATAGAAACACAAGAAATCTATTATGCAGTTTGTATGTGCATTATGATAAGAATAAATTAATACCATAATGACAGTTTAGGGGTGTTTTTCATATTGAGTGCACTTAATTTGCTTGTATGGACACCTTTCTAAGATCTTAAACTGACTTTTTTACTTTCCAAATTTATGTCATGGAATGTAACTTGTATAAACACCATAAAAATTTTTTCTTTCAGTTAACAAATTAAAAGAAAAGTATTTTTCCAAAGGAAATCAATATGTAAGGATAGGAATAGACGTAAAAGAATCAGAAACTGGTAGGTAAGCTCTAACTGGTGCTGTTGTGATTGGAGACAGAGAGACCACTTGTACTTTAAACACCATACCATAGGAGTCTTTATAATAAGATTCCTCAGTACTCATGGAAGGCTTGATTGCAGAATCACTCCTTCATTAGTCCACATTTATAAGCAATGTATTTTTAATAGCCTACATGTTGAGCTGTGCTAGAAATGGCAGACAGCTTGCTAATAAAAGTAGGGGAAGACTTCCGTTTCTAAAATAGAACTGTTATGCTGATCACTGATTAGACTAATATATTTGTCAGATTTTTCCTGAAATCTGTAGTGTTTCCATCAATCATAAATGCAGCAATAAATACTAAAAATGTTTGGTTTTGCATTGTAGAAGTATTGCCAGGCATAAGTGGGACAAATCAGTCAATTAGATAACTGTTAGATGGCAATGGGCGCTCACATTATTATTTCTGATAATAACTTGACCCATAATTAGCTCTCCTGTGCCTCTAAATCAGAGCTTCATGCTTAATCCATAAATGTTTTACTTTCAATTTAACTATTTGAAATTATTTCAACTTTTGTTTGAAAGAAGCAAGTTCAGGGTACCCTTTCAAATCCTGTTTTTAGGCAATCTTAAAGTAAAGCAGACATAGTTTGATGCTGGTAAGCAGCTCTTGAATAACGAGCTGCTCTGCTCGCCGAGTACCGACTTGCCTTACACAAATTTTAGAAGGAACATCCCGACAGAGTTTTTCAGGCTCTGAGGTATATGGTCGGTCATGTTTTGTAGACTTGTTTATCTGCCTTTTTTGTAAATGTGTTCATTTTAGTTCTAATCCAGGATTAATTTTCTCTAGTGTAATCAGCTTGGCGACAAAGTGCGCCATGCCCAGCTTCCGAATGCATCTGAGAGCCCACGGGATGGTAGCCATGGTTTTCAAAACACTGGATGATTCCCAACACCATCAGGTATGGATACATTGTGTATTTCATTAAAGTTTAATGATACCTGTCTACTTCTTACAAATTTTGTGTACGCGTAATTCAAGGTCAGGCATCTACAATCGTGTGCATCTGGCATCAGTAACTCCATTTTAGAAATCTGTAGTGAAATTAAAAATAAGAGCACCTCTGTTCCAATGACAAATTCCCTTTCCACTGTTTAGAAATCCTTTTAAAAAATCATTTAAGCTTTTAAAAAAAGACTGACTGTGCTTTGGATTACTATTTTATGTCTTCTCTTAAGCTTTTTTAGTGGCTTTAATTTCCTTCAAATGCAATGCATTTGAAAGGAATCCTTTCCCTTTCTATTAGAGATGGCTCTAACTGCTCATCTCCAGACTTGCTTGTATGTGAATTATTGCCTTTTCTGTAGCTGCTGTGGGGCGTTTTTCATGTCCTGTGCTTGTCATCTCGAGCAGTGCTGTAGTTGCAAGTTGTAGGATGCCTTGAGTATGTGCAAGGTGCTATGATAAATCTAGGAAAGGTGAATTTTAACTCCTTAAGGTAACGTGACCCAAGAGTTAAAAACTAAAGCAGTTTGGGTTTTCCTTATCAACTTCACAAGTTCAGTGCAGCTGTAATAGAAAACGCTTCTTGCTGGTGATAATGTTTTCCCAGTGCTTGGAAATGATAGCTCTCTGGGGTGTCCCCTGAGGGATCCTTACAAAACCTGAACATGGGAAATGTTACTTGAAGTGGGTCATAGGTATGTGTATCCAGTCAGGTTTATTACTTTTATTTAATAACTTTAGAAGAACAACATACAATGCAGAAGGAAACTGCACCCACAGAAATAGACATTTAAGAGGTTGTATTTGACTGTGGGTGGGGGAGAAAGCTGTAGAGCCTTAAGTAACTAATTTAGAATAATCACTTTTTTTCCCATCTCCCTTAAAAGTTATCAATGGCTAATAAAATAAAGGAATCAGGTTCAACATATTCATTATTTTGTGAGCTGTCAGTATAGCGCTGGGTGATACTAGAAATAAATGTAGTCAGGCTGTTTAGGACAGTTGCCACCAGTGAGTTGCAGGAGCTCTGCAGAGGATGGCTATGGTTCCTTGGAAAGTCTACAGGCTTGCTGGGTGTATTTTTGGCTGTCTTTTAAGAGTTACCAGTATTCCTTCGTTTTCAAAAGAACTAGCGCATACAGTTCAAAGAAAATTGCATGCTATTATTAGTCTGCAGTAACAAAAAGCGTTGATTATATTCACTATTTTCAGTATATTTGATGAAATGCTCCCTTTTGTCAGAGGGGGGAAAAAAGTAGTTAATGATTTAATATAGTAACAGTACATTCTTGGTACAGGTGATACAGTATTATAAAATTACTGATTTATCAAACTACTATTAATAAATGCTAAAATATATGCTCTACCTGCTGACAGTTTATGCTTTAACAATGACCTTCTCTGTATAAACTCCCTGTCTTTTTATACTACCCCTTCATTCACTAATTATTTCACTAAAATTTGAACTTGTTCAAAATGAATAGAAATCTCTGCACAAAAACTCAGGGCAAAGTAACTCAAGAATAATAAATCACACTGGGCTTTGCTTGCATGGCTCAGATCCATTTAAGATGAAGAAGGACTAGGGAAAAAATACAATTATTTTGTTAATATTTTCTTTTAAAGTATTTTGGAGATGGGAAAACTGCCACAATGACATTGCTAATGGAAATAAATATGAGCATATACTGCATTCACTGTATTGTTATAATGGAATGGTCTGAGAAAGTAGAGGACTCTTACGTTTCCGTAAGAACATAAAGTAGCAGTTGCAGAGGTTGGGTTTTTTTAACCAGCAAGGAGAACAAAATAGCCAGCTATCTTATGGAGCTATGCCCCAAAATGTTTACATGAAAGTTTCTTGTCCCACCAAATTTTTCTTGTATGTTTGTCTTTAAGCTTCAGTTTCAGTTTTTAACTGACTTTGTCTCTTCAGCTGTGCTCTAAAGCTTTTGGAATATTAATTTTTAAAATAAAAACTGTATTTTCATGATAGCTGTCAGCAGTTAAGCTCAGAAATGTGGTTTTTTAATGTCTTCAGCATGTGAATAATTAAAAAAAAAAAGTGCATTAAATGTAGTGCTGAACCCTAGAAAATAACCATCTGTTCCCCCAAGCTGGAATATAAATAGAACAAGCAAGGGAAGACAGGGATGAGAGTGGGTGTAAATGGTCTGCCCTTTCTGGAGTCTATGTTCAACTAGGATGTTTTCCTGAGTTCTGTAGAAGTATGGAGTGCATCTCTATAGTTAGATAAGCCATGCAGTTTCTGTCTAGAGCAAATTCTATTTATTTTACCTTTTTTCTCCTTTTCACATCTGTTTGGAAGCAGAATGTTTGAAACACCTTGAGGTATAGAACAGGGAAAAAAGCCCACCCCAAAACCCAGCTTCACTACTGCAATCCGTAAGGGTGGGATTTTGTGGGTTTGATTGGGTTCTTCAGTTATTTTGTTTGGGTTTTTTTAGGATATTGATCAAAAATGAATTGTACTAACAATTTTTCCCTCATTCTCAACTTGTAATTCCGTGGAATTACACATGAGAGAACTTCCAGACAACATGGTTAACTGGTCTTAATGCTTACAGAAGATCAGAGCAAAATGTAGAGTTGCTGTATTCAAGCTTAAAGCAATTTGCCTATAGGGGTGAAGAAAAATGAGTTTTAGAAAACCCGTATCACTGGGATCTAGCTGAAGCAGGTTTGTTCCACATTGTAAGCACCGTTCACATTTGAGGTCCTATTGTAACATCACTATTTTTGTGTTGCACGTTTGGAGGCGTATTGGCCTGATTGCCTTCTGCAGATGTGCTGCTGCAGAAACCTGGTTCCTGTTACACGTACCTACTCCGCTCCTTTGCTTTTCCTGCAGCCTGAAACCTTCTGTATAATACCAGAGTCCACCGCTTGGGTCCCTTCTGATCGCATTTAAGTACTCATAAAACCTGGGGGGAAGGTCTGAAGAGAAGGGAAGGTCTGAAGAGAAGTGTTGGCAGAGCTGATGTGGAGGGAGAACCGTTGCTTTCTGCATCATAGGAAGTTGGTTGGATTGCAAAGAAAGGAGCCTGGGGCAGGCAGGGCCTTGGTACAGAGACTTACAAAATGAGCGTGATTGCCCTTAACAGACTGTGGAATATCTGTCAAGCATTTCTGAGTAGTGATCTAAGAACAGTCCCTGACTTTCTGAAATGCCTTCATGTTGGCAGCAGAGATTATAAGTTCAGCAGTTTCCCTCTAACTGCTGCATTGTTTCTAGTTGATAGAAACTCCTTTGGGGGTTAAGCATATTTATTTTTTTTTACAGGAAGCTCACCTGGATAATACTGGTCACTAGAAAATAGTTCTTCATAGATGTTGCTTTATTGGGACCCCCACTGGCTGAACGATGGTTAGCGGTGTAACCTTCGGTTTCTCTGGAATGCTCTGATGTCCTGTTTCAGTAACTGCTATTCCAAAGGAACAGAGTCTTCTTCCAGGAATCTGAAATTTCTTACGGTTTAAACCACTTACAAGTAAATCCAGAGTAAACAATTTCTATAATTAAGAGGATAAAATTGCAAGGTTTATTGGAGAAAGTTAATTGAAATTAAGGGAAAACAATGTATACCCTATCTATATAGACAAGCCACATAGATTGCTTTCTGCCTTACATCTGACAAGGCTGGAGTAGTGATACTCACAGCTAAGATTTTTTTTTTTTTTTTTTTTTTTTTAAACCAACCCCATGTCTTGAGGTTGTGTTCATGAAAGGAGACACAGATTTGGAAGGTCTTGCTTCCTTCCTTTAGTATTCCAAATGCATCTCTGGTAGTTAGTCAGATTAAAGTCTTTATTCATCTGAGGGTTTCCTTGACTCAGACAGGAAGGAGTTTTAACATAGCTTTTGGTAGACTGTCAGCTGCCTAATCCTGTTTTGGAAATGCTGATACTGCTTAGTATGACCAGGTATGATTATCGCTTGGTTCTAAAATAAACAGAAGCAGCTAATGATTGCTTTGGTGGTTGGCTGAAGTCTAAACAAGATTTTAATCTGCTATGACACAGAAATTCTGCTCTTCCTTTTTGAGCTGTACAACATTCACATCCCAGAATTAGTTTGTCTCCATTTTTAATTTACTTTATACAGAAAAAAAATGGAATAGATGCATGCAGCATGTTGACTCTTGAGAGTTGAACTCAGCAGGATGCACGCACGCACCCCCCACACCCCTCCAGCTCTTCTTTCCTCCAGATATTATCAAAGGTTTCTGAAAGTATTGTCCCCAGCACAGCTCAATTCTCTGTGAACATTTATCTTTACCATAACTTGGAGCTCAGCTGGACAGAAGGGTCTCTTGGCGCACGTGCTGTACTTACCAGCACTGGGGACACGTTGTGTCCTAGGGAAACATAGTAATCAGAGATTGCTCTGGTCTCTTCACTGTCATTTGTCCCTTCCTGACAGTCACCTTCTGCCTTTGCTTTTCTGGATCCTCCTGAAGATGAAATTTAATTCCTTCTTGGAGAAAAATTAAATATTCTTTAGCCAATAAGAGGTCGCTATGCACCAATTCTGTGTAAGACAGGGATGGTCAAGATAGTAACATTTACTTGTTAAGGACTGATGGAGATGAGGCGGGGGGAAGCTGATTTGTACTCTGGCTATTTCTGAAAAGCAAAATTCCCCTGGAAAATGAATATGTTTGGGGTTGGGTAAACTATTGACTGAGAGACCTGCTTGGCAGAATGGGAGTGAGTGTGTGTCACCAGGCTCTTCATTTTTTTTTTCCCTTTTTTTTTCTTTTCTTTTTTTTCCTTTTTTTTTTTTTCCCCCCTTTCTTTCCCCCCTTCACCTGCAAACACTGTCCCCATGATGTCTCTATTTTCTGGTGCTTTCACCAGTTTATCCCATCAAACCAGAATGTTCACCTGCCCTACCATGTACCCTGTTCTTTTTTACTTTGTTTCCCTGCCATTTGTCTCATCTGTAGTACAGTGTCACTGGAGTTACCGTTTCTTATTCTGCCTGCAGCACCGAGTCCCTTAAAAGTAGAAAACCCTGCTTTCCTACTAGGGCTTTGTAAATGTATGAAGTGATTTATGTCTCAGTTGTATTGGTTAGGGGAATGCATTAATGACTTGCTAGAAGTAATCTATGTACAACAGGAAGTACTCATGCAAGTGCTAGCATAGATTGGGACTTGTCAGGTTTTTTCTCTCATAAATATTCAGCTTGCTTATTAAAAATTGTAAAGGGTCTGCCTAACATGATTACTAAATACTAAATCTTTTTTCTTTCTTTCCTCTCCGAACCCAAGAATTTGTCCCTTTGTACAGCAGCTCTAATGTACATCCTGAGCAGAGATCGTTTGAACATGGATTTAGACAGAGCTAGTCTAGATCTGATGATACGGCTTTTGGAATTGGAACAAGATGCTTCTTCTGCCAAGCTGCTGAATGAAAAAGACATGAATAAAATTAAGGAAAAAATTCGAAGATTGTGTGAAACTGTTCATAACAAACATCTTGATCTCGAAAACATCACGGTGGGTATCATGCTTTTATTTGAAAGCCTTGGCAGTAGTGGAATGCTTAATTAAATGGAGCTTGTAAGCATCATCTTTATTCTCATCTTCCAGCTAAGGACCATGACATTTTGTCTAACTTCTGTGTATATATGACTGCTTTGCAAGTATTTTCTTTAAATTTGAAATTTGCTTTCCAAAAGGCTGTTAGCATGATAAAGTTATGATGCTCTTCAGCTGTCAGATTCACCATTCGCTCCTGGTAAGGGTAGCTAGTTAAAGGCAGCAATTAAAAACAAGTAATGCTTTAAATAACCATGTGTTATTTAAACGTGTGTGTTAATTAAAGACGACATTTGCATTATTTGACTCTTTTTTTGCCTAAATTTTAACCAATATACATTCAGAAACAATGGGGGTCCCTATGTGGGAATAAGAGTATTGTGTATTAAATTGAAAATGTGATGCAGGTTCTCCTGTTAAAAAAAAAAAAAAAAAAAAATCTGTCCTACAGAAACTTATTTCTCTGTGCCCCAAGTGTGGTGGCAGATCTGTTGATTACCATAAATGTGGATGGAGTTTTTTCCTTCCTTTCTCAAATATACTTGCTTTTTATGAATGTATCTTCAGCTGCAACAGAGAGAACTGGTTTTGTTTAAAAATAGATTGGCCATGGTTTGATGCTAGCATCAAGCTAGCTTGGGAAATAAAGGGTAAGTTATTTAAAGAATTGATGACAGATTGACTAGATGATTGGTCATAGATGGCAAAAATTAGTAATGTGTTTTTGCTTTCACCATATTTCAGTATAACAGATGTTAGCATGATCTTAATTTTTCAATAACTTGCAATACATTCTTTTAATGTTTTAAAAGTTCTTATTAGGTTTTTGCCATTTTCCATGTAATACTTATGCCTGACAGTAGAAGCTTCTGATTTATTGTTTAGAGCTTTATCTCTGCAAGTAATGTTTCAGTTCCTGCCAGAAATCTGCAGTTAGGATTGTATTCCCGCTTAGGTTAGATTAAAAGATGATATGCCTTGTTGAGCTGGCATTTTCTTTTGCAGTTTTTGTGACTTTTTTTGCTGGTTTAGGAAGGGTTTGGTTTCTTTCCCAAAATTCTGGCTCTGGAACAGGTAGCTGAATTGGTATGAAAAGTCAGTATCCTGTAGCAGTGTAAAGAGTTGAATTTGGGGGGAGGAAGATAATATTGATGATGGAATTCTTAACCTTGGTAATCAGTTTGTGGTGACAAAGAAGAATTGTTTCAGACTTTCAGTTTTAGGCTTGTTTCCTACAAACCTGTGAAACATGCAGGTAGGGGGCTCGTATTAATGTTTTGGCCTTTGAAATCTGCAAAGGAAGAAGGAGTTTGAGATTATTTTCTCTACTGCCAGTTTACTCGCTGAATTCACATGAAACAATCTCAAGATAGCAACACAGAATGAAATTTGTTCTCTTGGTGGTGATCAGCGAGGAATTGGTATAATCAGTGTCTTATTTCAGTGCAGTTTTGGCACCGAAGGCAGCTCCCAGTCTGTCAGTGCCAGGATATCTTTTGCACTATAAAGTGTGAGCCCGGCTCCCTTTATTAAGCGTGGAACAGCTGGTACAGGTTCCTCATTGCTAAAGCATCCAGCCACACAGACCACTGTCTCCTATTTGAGCTTTTCTCATATTCATAATCTGAGCTGGCCTGATGCTTTTTTTATGAACTGTAATTCTGTTGTTGTGTTTTCTTAGGCATGGGTTTTAAAGGGAGAGGATGTATTAAAAGGCACTCTGTCCTGCGAGGAAGTTGTCCATGAGTAAAGAGTAATATTATGTCAGGCCATCAGTTTCAGCTGCTTGTTTGTTGGGATTTTTTTCTGCTGAGGCATCTCTGCTCCTTAAAATGTAGAGCTGTTTTGTAAACGTGTGGAATACTGTAGTACCTCGCGGGAAACTGCTTCCCTCCCAGCTGCACCATCTAGAAGCAGAGACTATATAGTGTTTAGAGAATATATGCAAGCCAAATGAGATGATTAGGTTCTCTCCCAATTTATGATAGTAGCAGTGGTAAGCTGAGACAATAATAAACTCCATACATAGAAGATGAAGTTGCTTTCACATAGATCTCTGTCATGAGATATAATAAGTAATCTCTGGTTTGTACCAGATGACGGCCAGAAAATGCTAACAAAAATGGAAAATCTTCTGGGGGCAAAGAGAAGATCTGTGCTTTTTCAGACTCAGACATACCCACTGAGGAACAGAAGGATGGCAGCAGATGTTTTGATAACTTGAGTTTGTGCCTAACCAGTTACATCTTCGGTTTTTTGAATCTTACACCCATGAAATGAAGCTGATCAATAGTGCCTGTCTTTCCCCAGGCTGTTGTTTGTGTGACTGTCTAGAAGTTAGATCAGACTAATTTTTGAGGACTCAAACAACTATTCAAAGGGTTCTATTTTCTAGACTGCTATAAACGTGAAAAATATAAACCCAGAAACTGAAGTTCTCTGTGGGTTGAATTTGTTCAGGTGTTGTTGCTGGCTTAGAAGAAGATAGAACCCGACCAACTTGGCCTTCGTGTTAGCAAATGGCACTTGCCCGTCAGTCGGCGCAGCCCCCTGAGCTGGTGCTTGCAGCTCGCGCCTCTCTGGTGCACAGTGACAAAATCCTTCAGAAGTCACTCCTCTTTTCGGTTCGTGAAAGAGGTTGTTCTGTTTTTCACTCTCAGCATAAGGCTGAAAGCTTGAGGGAACCACGTTTTGAACCTTTAATTGCTATCTTCTATGAGTTGAAAATTAAAACCACAAAACACCTACGTTAGAATCAAACGTGTTCTGGAAGCGGCAGAGCCAGTGTGTCCGGGAGACAGAACCGGTGTTCACTCCGGCTTTTCTTGGGTTTTTCCCTGCCTGGCTGATTTGTCCATTCCCTTCCTCCACTTGTTTCTTTTGATAAGAGGAGAAACAGATGAAAGGAGGCTGCTTAGGTTTTCCAAGCTATTAATAAAATCAAGAAAAAGTTGAAAATGCGAAGTACCTTTTTATCAGTACCACATTGTTTGGGCTTTTTTTTTAAGATATGCATTTTTTTCAATCTGTTCTTGCTCCCTCTGGTGGTTTTCTACTCAGAACCTGTAACTTCGTTGTCATGGTTTTTATGTGACGTGTGTTTGTATGATTTGATACATTTGCTGCAGCTGCATGTGATGATTTCATTAATTGTGGCACGTGACTCTTTCAGACCGGGCATTTGGCAATGGAGACGTTACTGTCCCTCACCTCAAAGCGAGCTGGGGACTGGTTTAAAGAAGAACTGCGACTCCTGGGTGGTCTTGATCATATTGTAGATAAAGGTATATTGGAGATGCTGCTCTGATAGTGTGAAAGATCAGTGAATCTTACGAAGATGTTTGTTTTTCTTAATGTTCATTTTCTGTGGTTAAAAATATAAAAGTTATGTATTTTTCTCAGCAATGTTTACAGTGCACAATTCGATATCAAGTCCCTGGGAAATATTAATGGCTTTTATCTGTTGCATGTGGGGTTGAAAGAAGTTTTAATGTTTAACAAGATGTGAGTATAATGTTGCAGATAATGTGTGAGATTAAAAGTGGTTTAAACTTAGACAGATTACTTACTGGGTTACATATCTGTGTATAGCACACAAATACAGCACCCTGACTCTAGAGTAAAATCTCCTTTACAATCTTCTAGAATTATTTTCAGGCCTGATACATTTTAAGTACACATCCCAGAGGAAGTCAGCCCTTCAAGAAGAAATAGTGGGGGGCTTTGTTTCCATATTTTTTTAAAGATATGTCTTGGTTAGGTTTTTTGGATCAGCATCTCACAGATAGGAAAAGGGACATTTCTGAAATGAATTCTTGAGCTGAATAAAGGTTGGTCTTAATTAAGCAGCGGGGTGGACAAAGGAAGGATTGAAGAGGTGAAAGTGTTCAACTTGCACGTGGTTTCTGACTTGTGAAATGTGGGGAGTGTGTGCTGTATCTTTTTTTTTTTCTTCTTCTACAAAACAGTGTGTTACAGTTAAGGAACATAGTCATGTGCTGTGCAGTCTCCTCATTGTCAGTAGAAAATAAAATATGCAGATAGGTCATTTGTGGCAACAATCACAAACTTGTAAAGCCAAAATTGTACGGTTGGGTTTTTTTAATTGGTGAAATGAAAAATTGTGGAATGCTGATCCGTGCCTTCATGGTTGTTTCCCAGTAGTAGAGTTTTGTAAAGTGTAAGAGAAGGTTGATAGCAACTCTCTGAGTAGCTACTTAGTTTGTACACTTGAAGACCTCTTACTGACAGTGGAAAACATCTTCTTTTTCTTGTTTAGTTAAAGAATGTGTGGATCACCTAAGCAGCGATGAAGATGAAGAGAAATTGGTTGCTTCATTATGGGGTGCAGAAAGATGTTTACGGGTCTTAGAAAGTGTGAGTATGAGCAGATGCAATGCATTTCTGAAAACCAAAGTGTTTTCAGCATTACATTTTTTCAATATATAGTTTCATAATAACACTATAATGTTGATTATTCTTTATGGACGATACTAAATTTCTGATGCTTCAGTGTTCCTCAAATGTTTGTTTGAAAATTTCTTTTACCATTCTGTATGTATGTACCACATTGCAAGGTTATTTTTGGTATTCTGTGTAATATTTTTATTTATATTTACATACACATATATAGGTACACACTTGGGACACTGTAGTCCCAAGATACAGATTCAGGGTACTGCTGTGGCAGAACATTCTGCCACGTGGTTTCTGTATTTACCGTATCAGGGAAGATGGTCTTATCTTCAGTGACACAGTTTTGTGTGATTAATTACAAGGTGACAACACCAAGGAAATATTGGACAATGATAAGTGAAAGCTTACACTGGATAATAACCAAGAAATGTGGAACCAACTGTCCCATTTTTAATATTACTTTCTCCTCCCTTTTTTAGGTAACTGTGCATAATCCAGAAAATCAGAGCTATCTGATAGCATACAAAGACTCGCAACTCATAGTCTCCTCAGCTAAGTAAGTTGTAACAAAAGGATGTTTTTGCAGAGAACTGGATGTTATAGGGCAAAAAATAAATGTGTTATACCAGAAGAATCTAGGGGGGAAATACCCCGTACTTAACACTGCTGCTTTTCATGAAGTAATGCTAAAGCTCATTCAGGTGAAGGTGTGGGGAACTACTTGAGTGCTACCAAGATGAAGTGCTGCTACTGTTGGTTCTGTAGAAGCTCCAGGCTGTGGCTTCAGCTCCTCCTGTACCAAGTTAATGTGAACACAGAAAAGGGCAGTTGGGAAGCTACACTTATTTATTGTGTTTGCATTATGCTTAAGTGTTTACTGAAATGGAGCATAACAGAATTGACAGTGTAACTAAGAATTAGAATAGCAAAAATCTGTTCTTGGCTATTCTCCCTGGCACAGATGCTTGTACAAACACCTCTAACCCATTTATCAATCTGGGTGAGGTCTCAGTTGACTGGCAGAGATTGGATCCCTCTTGTACTGCTCTTCATAAGAGAGCAAATTAAGCTGAAAATTTGACTCTGCAGACCTCATTGGAAACATAATTTCATGGTTGTATGTTAGATATTTTGAGTATTTCTTTAAATTAAAAACAAACAAACAAACCCCCACAGTTTACTGTGCTATTTAGAGCAATATATATTTTTGACATTTTTAGTTCTGTTAGTAATTGAAATCAGCGTTGTTGGTTTAACATCAAACTAATGTCATGCAGTAGAATCATGCCTGTGGTCCACTAGTGTTATGAGATTAGGATTTTCCTGCTAGGAAATCACGTGTCAATTATTTCCTACAGAGTGGAAATAGCTCTGAGGAGAGAACGAGCACATTTAGATAGTGCTGTCAGAATAACATTGTGCCTTCCTGGTCAGAGGATAGGAGAGGCTGGGTCTGTAGGGAGAAGAGAAATCTTCTCTAAGACCATGTGATGAAGTTGGAAAGAAGAACTTCTGGTCTTGAAATCTCAAGCTGATAAAGCTCAAAGGCACAAAGTCTTTCTGGTTTTTGTTTTCACAATTTCAGTTGAGCTCATAAAAGAATTTATAGGTGATAAGTTTATTATCTCTCCTTGTGGACTGGGCATTGGAAAAATTCTGCATAATCTCTGTATTTGAGGGGTTTTTTTCCTGGTAAAATGAGTATAAGGGAGGAATGTCCTGTATGCTGTTGAGGTAATTTTGTTCTGCGTCTTCTCCCTGCAGAGCACTGCAGCATTGTGAGGAGTTAATCCAGCGATATAATCGTGCTGAAGACAGTATCTGTTTACCAGACAATAAGTCTCTGCCTCACCAGAATGTAACTAACCATGTGGGTAAAGCAGTGGAAGACTGTATGAGGGCCATCATTGGTGTCTTGCTCAACCTAACAAATGATAACGGTAAAACAAAGAAAAAATTGCATATTCTGTGTTAAAGCATCAAACAATAGATTAATATAAACTCTTTTCTGTTACTGATTATATGTTTTCCGTATACAAGGCAATAAAGTACTTATGTGTGGTAGATGCTTGTTTTACAGTAATCAGTAATTTGTCTTTGCAAATTGGATGAGCCATTGCAAGTATTAAATGTTAAGATGCGTGCTTTGGCCAAGAGAATCTTGTTTATCCTTAGGACCAAAAGTTTTTTGTCAGTCTGCTTATGGTTATGAAAATTATTATTTTCAAAACTGAGCCTCTAAACTCTTTTTGTTTACAGAATGGGGTAGTACAAAAACAGGTGAACAAGATGGTCTGATAGGCACAGCTATGAATTGTGTGCTTCAGGTTCCAAAGTTCCTACCTCAAGAACAGAGATTTGATATCCGGGTGCTGGTAAGCTATTGTATTTGTTACAGTCATATAAAGGGATCTGCCCCCCTTGTGTGTTTAACCACTCTGGTTCCAAATTAAGGAGCAGCCTCTACAGTTTTCATTGACCGTATATATCATTTACTTAGTGAGGTACTTAAGATTTCTATAAGGATTTAGTGGTTTTGAACTCTGTTTTCCCACCTGTGTTCAGTAGGGGAAAAGTGCACTGCAGATGAACAAAGACATTGAGCTAAATAAGTCTGTGAATTATCTAATTTTCAAATGTCTTTTCAACTTTAGAAATATGGTGGATGTTATTGTTTGGGATAAAGGCTTTGTCAAATTTACCTCGGCTTATGTAAAATGGGTTTGTGTGCTGAAATAGCAACAGTGAAATTGTATATGTCAAAGGTTATTAAAGAATATAAGATGAAGGTTGGGCACCTGAATCCCTAGTCTGTAAATTAAATCCATCTTTTAGAATGCTTTTGTGATCAGAATTGGAATAACAGAGATTCCTGCATACAACTTGTAGTATACAGAGATGTGGTTTTGCCTCATATTTCTTGAGATCCTGATCCCTCTGTCTGTCAAACTGTGCCATAGAGTTGCATTAATAAGTTATATAGCCTCTGAAAGATAAGGCCTAAACAAGACATTTATCTGGATAGATGTTTCTTGCTGAATTATCCTTTTTTTGATGTGTGTAATCCTCTCTGACTCTCCAATTCTTACAGGGATTGGGTCTGTTGATCAATCTGGTAGAATACAGTGCTCGGAATAGGCACTGTCTTGTCAATATGGAAACATCGTGTTCTTTTGACTCGTTCTGTACTGGAGAAGGAGACGACAGCCTAAAGATAACTGGACAGATTGCTGCTGTTCAGGCTTTAGTGCAGGTGAGGAATGTGGGTTTTCTGTAATAGTTGCCATTTCTCATTATCAGACTCTCAAGGGGGAAGGGAGAACTCAGCAACGAAGATTTGTCAATACTTTTTTTCTGCGTAGTACTGTGAGTCACACAGCATAGTGGGGGACGAGGGGTGCTGCTCCCAACTTTGTACTGTCCGTTACAGAAACAGCTTTCCTGGTAAAAGACAGTGGTATCATTATTGCAAGCATCCAAAGGCCCCTCTCATGCTTCATAAAGCTTTCTTGTTCCTACATGGTTTACTTCTAGTTTTCTTGTTCCTAAACTATTTATTTCTAGTTTTGTTTTAAACCAGCTGTAAAAAATGTAACCTACTCTTGTCTTACGTACTTTGCTTCCATAGATTATTTTTTTTAACATACTACCTTTATGGGAGCTTGCAACTTTAAAAAAAAAAACAAAAACAAAACCAACCATGCTTTATTAAGAGCAGTAAAATATAGATGTAATGAATATGGATGTGAAACAGCATTCTTAAATGCTGTATTGACTAGCTTGTTAAAAAATACTCCACCAATAATTCTGGTGAACGAGTTCCATCATGCAAACTAAAAGAAAAGAATTGAAGGGATTTTTAAGTACAACCTCTTTATTTCAAATGAGATAATTTTATGGACACTTTTAGCAGTTCTTCTGTTTCACGATATGAAATAACTGTCCAACAGCAGAAAAAAAAATCAACAATAAAAATAATAATATTAAATATCTTAATATACAGCTCTGCAAAGCTGTATTACAAACTGGTGGTTGTATGGTTTGGAAAACAATCAGCGAGATACCAGTGCACAATATGAGATTGCTGGCTCAGTCACATCCTTGTTAAGCCATTTGGAATTGCTCTTTCAAATCTTTGCTTTTTACATATCAAGGGGAAAGCTAAGTGAGCAAAGAGGGGCCGCTGGCATGAAAAGTGAATGAGAATGGGTAGGGAACAGAAACGGACAGGAAAATATGGCAACTTTTAGTCTTCAAGCTGTGTCTCAAAGAAAACGATTAAACATTTACGATGCCCAGGAGGAGGCTGCCAACTGGTTCAGCACTGGGGAGGGAGGGAGGCCTTTTCTGTAGAGCACAGCGTTAGCGTTGGGATAAATTCTGTTTTCCTTTGAAGAGGCAAAAGCTATTGTTCAGAAAAGTATTGAAGACTGACTGTATGAAGGGATGAGTTGTGAAGGGGAAGTAAACTTTCAAGTATTAGTTCAATGTGTTTAGAGTTTCATTTATAATAGAGATTCTCCTGAAATTTTCCCCATTAGCTATTTCTTGAGCGTGAGCGGGCGGCACAGCTGGCCGAGAGCCAGACGGATGAACTGATTAAAGAAGCTCCCACCGCTCAGCACGATAAGAGTGGGGAATGGCAAGAGACCAGTGGGGAGATACAGTGGGTCTCCACAGAAAAGTCAGATAGTACCGAAGAGAAAGATAAGAAGGAAGAAGATGATGAAGAACTTGATCTTAATAAAGGTACGTGGTCTGGTTGTGATGAGCTCGGAAAAGGCGAAGAGCTTTGTGATTGCACCAATTCCCACCTTGTCCTCTGTTCCTGTCTACACGCAGTCTCTTGGGCTGAGATTTCCTCCACCTATCCCCCAGGTGAAACTGTTGCAGATCATAAGGAGGAGCAGTTCAGAGCTGAAGCATGAGAAGTAGAAGAAGTTATGCTTTTTTTATTTTCTCAATAGTACCTTCTATACATTCTGTATAAGAAATATTCTGAAAAGGATGGCTTTTAGGCCTTTATCTTGTTCTTCTGAAACAGGCCTTGAAAGTTACCTGCCTTAATTTGTTTTCCAGGGTATTGTGACCCACTCTTGTTTCATGCTACTTTTAGATTAATTTTTTTCTTCACTCCCTGTTTGCACATGTGCTTCTTCTGTCCCCATCTCCTTTGTGCCCGAGGAGTTCTCTCTCCATTGGTGGTATCTCAGGTACCTGTGTATTGCCTTGATGCTCTGCTTCTTTGGTAGTTTGTTCCAGGATTTTGAGTATCTTTAAGCTGAGTTCTGTAAGTGGAAAATGTATCGGGTCTGAAACATCAGTTCTTCTTGTTTAATCTTCTAATAGTAGGTGCAGTGTATTACTTTCTCCAGCCTTGCTTTATATCCTTCCTCCTTTTTGTAGCTCCATCAAGCAGTGTCTGTAGCTATTTGTGGTTTGCCAAAAATGCTGAGTTATTAGCAAAAAGTGCTGTATCTGTTATCCTTAATACAATGAACTTCTTTTGGTGGAAGTCTTACTGGCTTTATAGTATCACATGAAACTTATTTGTATTTTTGTGTGTTAAGCATACAGTTTACACATTAAAATGGTAATCACCATTATATATAAAATACTATACAGTGTAATGAGTTGAAAGTAAACGAACACAGTTTTTCTGCTCAAGAATGTGCTCCCGAGTTAGTAAGTGCAGAGTTTGTCTGATTCTTGCCTCTGAAGTCTCAGTCCCAAAAGCTCGTTTTGTTTGAGAAAAGGAACTCTGAAAAGTGATAATGGAAGATTGTATTTGAAGCAGTAAAAGATACCAGCTGCTTGGAGAATACAATACACTCGGTTGTCTCTCTTTACAGCTCTCCAGCACGCTGGGAAGCACATGGAAGACTGCATTGTGGCCTCCTACACAGCATTGCTTCTAGGCTGCCTCTGCCAAGAGAGTCCAGTAAGGGAATAAGTCAATAACTTGCTCTTAAGTCCAGTACAATTTTTAGTCAACTAATAATTTGTGTATTGAAATGGGTTTATTAAATTATGATTCAATGTAAGCTAGTACGTTGGTGAAGCTACATTGAGATAGATTTATTTTTTTTTATTATTATTATTATTTTTTCTATAGAAAGTTGCCAGAGGCATTCCATCCAAAACAAATTTTATGACCCATCAGTATGTTTACGAAAAACAGTTGGAATTGATTATTTAGCCTCTTCTGCCTCTCTCCCCTTTGCTGTTAGTCCTAGCCAGCAAATGAAAAAGGAAAGGCAAAGGGTTCTATAATTATAAAAGCTTGCTTTATTTTTCGATAGTTTCAATAAGCAAGTTAACGTCAGACTGGTTTATTCTTTTCTGTCAGTCTGCTTGATTTTTTTTCCTCCATTGAAATTACATGAAATTGTGTTTGTCCATATTAGCTGATTTGCCTCAGACTGGAAATACATAATAGAAAGATGAAGTCAAAAATATGGAACTCTAATGGCTGAGAACTTCATAAACTCTCTGCTCAAATATAAGCTTAAATGAAAATGAGGTTCAGAACTGCCTTCAGGCTTGTCTAAATTTACCGTGATGGCAGAAATGGTCTTTAATGTGCTGCTCTCTACCTTTTGTCTGATAAACTTCCATAGAAACTTAGTGTTTGGGGTGGTACTGACAATAAGTTCAGTTATTCTCAACCATTACAATTATAAAGGGAGATTGTCTCCCAAGAGAGTCTTCTGGTGGGGTTGTCAGTTCTTGATAGTCTTGTAGCTCCTGGAGGGGTCTGGTGGTGGTAATGATCTCTAATGAAGAAACAAATAAGCAACAACAAAAAGATTTTTAGCAATTACCGTTTCCTAGAAACATAAACACCATGAACATATGAGTTGCTTCAGAGACACCTGAATCATAGAGGTGACAGCAAAAGCCATCTTAGTAACGCCATGGATGTGCTTGTTGTACGGCGTCTCACCTGCAGAGTAACGTAGTTCTGTGTCGAAAAAATATTTCCCAAATTAAAATAGCTTGGTTTATTTCTTAGATCAATGTGACTACTGTGAGGGAGTACTTACCTGAAGGAGACTTCTCGATAATGACTGAAATGCTCAAAAAATTTCTCAGTTTTATGAATCTTACTGTAAGTAATATATATTTTAATTTGATGCATGTAGATATTTTTGTAATTGTGTTTTCTGTCAATGATCCATACATTTTTAGAAGCTTTTAACATTGTTCAGTTGTGTCTTCAGAAGAGCACGGGATGATTTTCTGTGCTTAAATACTGAAGACCCATTTGTCTGTCGTTATTTTGGTAGTAAATGGATCGAAGCTACTTTCATTCCATTTGATTGTGACTGGTCAGGAAAATATTTTTGAATCCTCTGCCTGAAGCTAATTGCTTTTAATGCTATGTAATTGTAAATACTAAACTTCTGAAGTGAGCATAGCTCAAGTATTTTGAAGAGGTCTCACAAATGCTTGTTTGTTACTTGTGTTTTCTGTTCCGTTTTGCAGTGTGCTGTTGGAACAACAGGCCAGAAGTCTATCTCTAGGGTGATTGAATACTTGGAACACTGCTAGATACTTAACTTCCGCTGCAGGCACTCTAATGCTGGAGCTACCCTTAGACAAAAGAAGTCGTCATGAAAGAAGTCCTTGAAGGATATACCAAGAGCATTCATCTGTGTCATTCGTGTTCGGATTTTTAAGGCTACCTGGTCTCTTAACCATGCATTCAGCATTTTCTAAAAGACAGTTACTACATCAATCTGCAACTATCAAAAATGAGGGGAAAAAGGTTCTGAGGAAAATAAATAAAGAAACCATGCTGTTTATGATGCAGTGCAGTATTTAAATATTTTTTGGCAGGGTTTACCCTCCCTATCTTTTTTTTTTCTTGCTTTGTTCGTGACAAGTTTCAAGGGGAAAAACTTGCTGCTGATAGTGCAACTGCTGTTTACTGTTGAGCCACTGTTTCATGCCAGCCAGGTGCAAAGGCAGCTTTAGCTACTGAGGTATCAAACAAATGTTCTAATAAAGAAGTTCTGGACAGCAGCACCGCTCCTATTTGAGTTTAATTTGCTCTTGCTTTTTTATTAATAGATTATTCCAAAATCATAAAATATAAATTTTTAAATACTTTTGTGATTTTAACTACTGTCTATATTTAAAATTTGTTGGAATCCAAAGAGGGAAGGATTGGATAGTTTATTTTTTATACTGTTTTGATTGAAATTAGGTTGTTGAACTACTTCTCAGTTCTAAAACTGTCATGGCCCATGTACTGTAAACTGACAGACCATAACACTTTGTAGTTCCAAGAAGCATGCAAACCCATCAACACATAAAGCCATTTGAGGGTATGTTATCCACAAAAGAAATAGAAACTGTAAAAAGTTGTGCCCTGTTTAAAAAAAAGAAAGGAAAAAAAAAAAGATACTCAATCCCAGGGTAGTTTACACTTCTAATAAGCAAAAACTTTGAAATGCTGTTTTAATTTGTTTCAAGGAAGCACTCAAGACGTATTTTATAACGCTCAATACAAAGAATTTGGATGCTTTAGGGGGAAGAATTTTAAAGAAGCTAAAACACCAATGGGGATTAATGTTTCCAGCTGACATAATCTTTCTATTTCATCCTGCTGTAGTATGACAGAGTTTAAATGCATACAACACAAAGCCTTAAATTGCTGATATAGCTAAGATTTTGTTCAGTCTGAGGTCTAGTTCACAGCAAAGCATTGTGTTTGAAGACTTAAGTGGAACAAAGAATCCCAGAAAATACATGAATTTTTTTAAACAATTTTTTTCTTGCACTCATTATTCAGACCAACAGAATTGGTAATTATTTTTATTAAGGTGGTCTTGAATATTTGCAGACTGTTCGGAGATCTGCTTCATCGACATTTTTAAATACCTGTATAGGTAGTTACATCATGTTATTCCATTGAATTTGTAAAACTTGAAGCCATAAAAATATTAGTTCTATGTATAATGAGGGGGAAATAACAGGAAATCTAACCTGCTTTTAGATCTTGTGTTATCTCCATGTATAAAGTTAAGAACTCGTGCTTTTGTATCAGTGCCAGCTGTAAATTTTTTACATACAGTGGCTGCCTTCTATGTCTTCCTATTTTTGATAATGCAGATTGTTGGGAATTCTGTAAGGAAGTAACTGATTAGCGGCAAAAATCCTATGTTGGTCATACTTTTTTGCGTTTTCTCTCATCACCTTCTAAAATTTAGCATATCAGTGTAACTTAGAAAAGTTTTTGAGGTTGTATTCCCCTTTGTTTAAAAAAAAACGAACCACCAGTATTGAGAGAGAGAGAGAGAAGCTGGATGTAAATGACCTACATCAGGAGGAAATTACTGAATATTTTGCCCATCTAGTTTTCTGATTTTAGAGATCTTCACTCATAATGGGATTTCAAATTGATTGTGTAGTTTTCTGTGGAGAGATGGCAAGAGAGTATAAAATACAGATGTGATGATGGGGGAAAGCAGGGACAACTACGTTTCTTTGTTACACTGGTAATTGTTTGGGAATTGATTTACCTCAGTGTTTAACAGTTTTTTTTAAATGTAACTAATTGTCAAGCACTGACAAATGCAGATTTTTTTTTTTTTGAGGGTGGGGGGAGAAATCACCCTGTGAACTGCAGTGCATTTTTGTGTGTTAGACCCTCAAATAACTCTGCATTAAAGGGTACTTGAGGCCAACTTGCAAATTAAAGTTTTAAAGTAACTTTTTTTCCATTGTAAATATTTGTGTAAATACTCTCAATTGGAAATTAGAACAGTAGAGTACTTTTCTGAATCCAATCCTATTTTTATTTTATACAGTATTTCTCAGCTGTGATCTTTGGAGCAAAAGCCAACGGCAGGAAAAATAGTTTGTACCAGTTTCATGAAGTATGTCTTTGGGTTTTTGTAAATAATTTTAACTCAAATAAAATTGCTACTTTCAATACATATCTTGTCTTTTAACATGTAATAAAACACTCCTCTGAGTGATTGCAGAAAGAAGGCAGTGTCAGGAAAATTATTAGATGGGGAAAAAAAGAAAAAGGAGGAAAAAAAAAACCAACAGAGGAGCGTCCTGAAGGTAGTGCTCTGGTTTTCAGTGGTGTGTTGGGACAACAGGGTGCAGTGCCTGGCGCTGAGGCTGTGGGCAGTCACACCCCCGAAGGCTTGGCACTTTCTGGAGATGATGGACTCAATCTCTTGATGCGTTTTTGAGTTTTCCACACAAGTTGCTATTGATCGTTCAGCTGAAGGGGCAGGTAACAACTCGAAAGAGCTATAGCTAGAATAACAAAAATAAGGTAAAGCATAGGGGAAATGGGGCAGTTTTGTTACACTCTTGTATTTGACATGGTGGTGGGGATGTTAATGGCTTCTTTCCTCAGTGAAAAATGAGACAATTACCATGAGCATTGCTGTTTCTCTATTAATATGAATGATACTTTAATTTCAGGATGGACTTTTTTTCCCATGGATTTTTTTCTTAATTGATACAACTAGATCCAGGTACAATATGCAGTAATCCATGAGCTGTAAAGCGAGTTGAATGTTGTGTGGTATCTCTATTGCCACTTTAACAAGCATCAGCAAAATGTAACTATTTCTGTGCTGTAAAGGGATCTTACTGGAGTTTGAAATACGGAGCAGTATGTTATTAGTATGTGACACCGGAGGAGGCAAATACAGCTTTGTGTAAGGAAATCTTTTAAAAAAGAAATCATAAGAATCAATATTTCCTTTTGGTTATTTTATTGGTAGATAAGTACTGCAAGCATTGTGTGTAGATGCTTTGAGATGACATCAGCATTTTCAGGACAATTGTGAATTTCAGGACAATCAGGATTAACAGGACAATTGTGAAGTTTCTGTAGAAGATTTGGGAGTCACAGCCTTTTGCATAAATGACTCCACTACCGGACTGTTTTGATATGCATGATTTGCATAATAACAAACTGAGCTGGCGTGATCTGTACAGCACTGAGGTATCAGAAGTTTAATGTAAAAGCGGGTGGTGGTGCTGGAGACGGTTTCTCAAGCTGGCCCGATGGAGTTGGTGGTGTGCTGGCAGCAGATTGAGTCTCTCTGGGCAGAAGACTGGACAGTGATCACAAAGGTATAAAAGCTTCCTTCTTCCCCCCGAGCCCAGCCCTGTGCCAGGCCTGCAGCTGGAATAGCACGGTTCCGCTCGGGAGCTGAATCATCATCACCTGGATGCTTCTGGGTGGAGAAGCAGATGGTAGAAATTCTCTTACCGTTTTTAGGGTGTTACATTTTTTTTATCTTTTTCTGTAACAGAGTATTCTAATGGGAGTTCTTGCTTTTAACCATGTTTTCAGGCTCAAGTACCTCACTGAATTGATGAAGATGTCTTTGGTGTCAGATGCACTAGCAAGTATTCTGTCCTCCCTCATTTTTCCTTTCTGGATATGACTAATTCCTCTGATGAGAAAGCAGAAGTCCAAGCACACTTGGTTGGCTGCCGCTATCAACAGGCAAGCCCATGTAGCTTTGTCAGTAAAGTTCTCTTTTTTTTAAATTAAAGTGGTACTTTCCTTGTTTAAATGGCAAGGAAACCAAAAATGTGTATTTGAGTTCAAAAGATAAGAAGGACTTGAGTAGCTGCTACTCTTCTGCATCAAGCCCGCCCTTACAAGGAATGGCTCATTAACTGTGTTTTTGAAGATAATGAGGTTGGAATTTGCCCTGAGTCCTGCTAGCCAAGTGTTTTCAAAACCAGGCCAATGTAATTCTTGATGCTGCTGCTTCTCCTCCTCTGTGTAATGCGTTAATTTGTGTTTGGTTAAAGGATGCTACTGGATTATTTTAGCTACTGGAACAGAAGCCATTCATATTCTTCTTTTTAACCTGCCCTTAAGGTCCCCTTTCTAATTTATTACGACATTTGCAACATCAGTAGGTGCAGATAGTCTTACTGCAAATAAAAGTGAAACCATTTTAAATAATGCAACTGCTTGCAGTCCTCATCCAAGGGTAGATTGATTTACTAATTCCACTTTATTCCAGCTGTGAAAACCGAACCTAATTTGCAGCTATAGGTTAAGCCTCAGATTGCCACGCTTGGTGCGGTATGTCTGTGTGTGACAACAGGCACTCGCTGGTGATGCAGGGGGTGTTGTAAAGAGCCCTGGGAAAAGCAGTTCTCTTTGGGAGGAAAGGGAGCTGTTCATTGGCTGAACCTCTCATCGGCTTGGAGGAATAAAGGCCAAAGAATCTCTTGATGTGTGGAAAGCTAGGCTTCTAAATACTCTAAAGAGTTCTTCAGGCAGTAATACCTATTGCCTTCTATGCCACGGTGTACACCCAAAATTCTCATCTGTTTTAGGTGACCTAAAGTGATTTAGAGAAAGGTTCATTGTTGGATAAAGATTAATAGTAGGGTAAAGATTTGCAGCATAAAATTAGGTGATACAGAAAATAGGAGTCTGTTTGGAGCAAAGGAAAGAATAAGGGAATTTATTTCGATTTACTGTTTAGTGTGGGAATTCTTTGTTTTCTGTATTACGACAGAAGATTTATTTGTGTCTCTGCATTTAATTTTTTTAAAAGTGTGGAGGAAGGGTGTTAACCTGGAGCGTGGAGTGGATTAAATGATTTTCGTTCCACCTGTAAAGCTGACCCTGTGGTTGTGTCCTAGACCAGCAGTGCAGTGTGTGTGCAGTAATTGTGTGTGTGTGTGTGTGCGTGCACGTGCTGCTCCTTTCCCCAAATTTTCTAGCTCTGTCACTTTACCCTATTAAGAGGATTAAATGTATTCTCACAGCTGAAACTAAGGAATAGAGACACTGAAAAGAGAATGTTCTACCAGGAGAGAGATTTGAGTCAAAGGTGCGTCAAAGAGTTTATGTTTAATTGTGGAGATGAAGGTTTACCACCTGGATTAATGCATCTGCTAAAGACCCAAACCAGTCTTCTTAAACAAGTTCGTAACTTGCACTGTTTTCTCCTTGAAGCTCACTAATGTTTAATCAATAGAAACAAAAACTTGACAAAATTTACAAGGGCTACAATTTGATGAAAATAAAAATAATAACAGCAACAACAAAAAAATATCACCTACTAGAAATAATTTTACTTTTTTCCAGCCAGTAACTGATTGGAAAAAAAAAAAAGTATTTAACTAGTGTGTTTGAGGGGAGAAGGACTTGTGAATGTAGCTGTGGTATGTGTCCTAGTGACAGTTGTTGCTATTTGGTTTCCTTCTGTGTTAGTGTTCTACTTGGTGGAGAGCAAACCTTGATGAAAAATATGTGGGAATGTATGAGTGTGCAAGCACACACACACACATATATATACAGTCATTTTGTTTCTCTGCTGTTACCAGCACCTAATGCATGAAAATCAAGGGGAAGGGCATTGTTGCAAAAGTTTGAATGAGAAAGGAAAGGAAGGAGTTGCTTTTGCATGAAATGAGGCTGTTCAGGAGCTCTGCGCACCTTACTGCCTCTGGGAACCATCCCAAAGGTGTGATACTTCGGGGTTTTTCAAGGATGTGCGTTTGTTGTTGGCCTCTTATCCCAAACGTGGTTCTTGAAAGATTCTGGGGCATAAAATTTTAAAATATCTGGCCTATGTTGTTTTCTGCTCTGCTGTTTAATTTATAGTCTTTCTTTGAAAGTTTAGTACAAACCACAAGGAAAACTTTCAGGAAGATCACTTTGTGTCACAGCTTTACTCTGAGGCATGAGTTTAGGTTCAAAAGGTTGATATTCAGGTTACTGAGCCTCAAAAATTAGTTCAGAAATGCCTTATATAAACTGCTGTATAACATATGATGTCATTTTGCTCGCTCATATTTTCAAGTTTTGTCTTCATTCAAGAAGGAATTTTAAGGCAAAGCTTAGCTTTTCCAAATTAAAAACACCATTGTGTCTAGGTGAAAGTGCTATAATGAAACTATACTTTAGCAGCAGAAATGGAGCATTGTAAATTAAATAGAAGTGATGCAATTATTGTTTGTAGTCTCCTTTGCCCCTAACTTTTTAAAACCTGACAATAAATTTTTAATAAGAAAAAACTTAATCTTCCTAATGGTAAAATCCAGTTGGAATTTTTGTGCTGAGTATATTCATGCATATCATACATCTAGTTTTAAAATGGAGCTTCATCTTGCAAAACAGCATTTTTTGTTTGTGATACCTTAGATTACAATGAGAATCTTATTGAGGATTTTGCAAGAACAAATTTCTAACTATTTTATCCCCGATAATCATAAAATTTCCTCCTTCCTTATTTGGTGTAGGTTATAATGGTTCTTCAAGTATCATTTCAAATGTGAGACAATACCAAGTATCATCTAGAACTTCAAATGTCATCTGTATGTTCCTGTAGGGGATCAATTAAAACTGCTGGGACAAACCAGTACTCCAAAACAATATGCTGGTCTAGTACACATCCAGTCTAAGACTGTGAATAAAAAAAAAATAAATCATTCTGTTGAGAGAACTAAATCAATGTATATGTTCCTCACAAAAAGACAGAAATATATGGCTGTCATAGTGTCACACGGTGTTAAATGAAGTTTATACAAAGATGAAATACACTGCAAAGATAGTTTTATTTAACACTTGTGCTTAGCATTCAGAAGTTTGCAGGAGAACTGGTTTTTGCTGTTTGATTAACATACATGATGTCGCTTCAGCGTTTTTATATCTTCTGAAAATCACTAAGAATGTGCTTTGGGTTTTGAACTTTGCTAGCTGGGACCAAATGAAGTGACTCTTGAATCACAGCTGTCTACGCAATCCTACCCTTCTCTGTGACGGTTTTTACTGGATGGAGTTTTCAAAATGCTGAATTCAAAGCCTGAAGTTGTTAACCTCAGTCTGTCCTGCATTATGCTGATGTCTTTTAAAGCTGAGCTCAGTCTCCCAGAAAATACCTTTTCCTGGGAGAAACCCTCAGCTGGTGCTCAGTACATGCCTAGTTCTTGGAGGACCAAAAGTCCTCCTAAGTCAGTGTGAGGATAAGGTGAGCCCTAAAGGAGGTTGGTTTGCAGAGGCCCATGCACTGTGCATTTGAAATCCACTGAGCAGGGGTGTGACACCGAATTCATCTGAAGAAGTTGGCATGTTTATAGGAGTTTTGCTGAGGTCACCAGAAGTGGCTGCTGCAGGCTCTGGCCCAGGAGCTCAAGCTGTTCACGAAGGAAAAGTATAAGATGAAGTGGGGAGGGGACCTGCTCAGGCTGTTTCTGATGAACACCAGGTTTTACTGATACTGGACCCACACTGTGTGTTTCCTGGGCCCAGACTGAAAACCCACCTGGTTGCTGAGCCATTGCTAGCATCATTCCAGGGAGAGGAGCACATGGCACCGTTGGAAGGTACTTTCTCTCCTGCGTCTAGCAGAAAAAAATAATAATCATTGCACTAAGATGCTGGAAATGATGCAACCAAAAGATGAGGAGTTCTATGAACCTGGATTTCACTAACTACATACATGAGATTCTACTTAGACTTTGTGATTATGCAGTTTGACTTCCCAAACAGGAGACGTGCCCTTAGAGAGGTGGAGATCATCTCCCTTTCAAACAGGATTTTAGGCATATGTAAGACAAGGATATCCGGAAGAGCAGGATTGTTCTCACAGCCTTAGTCATTGTCTTAATTGTTGATGTTTCCTCAACACCAGTAAATGTCAGATTATTTCAGGAACATGTGGAATTGAAGTCCTGGAGATCAAATAAGAATTCTAGATATTCAGACTTGTGAAAGAAAATAATATTTGTTAGTGGAATAGTTCTGAAACTTGTTATCTGTCTGTGATCAATGGTAGGGACAGAGAATACTCTTAATTAAAAAGCTTTCCCTGGAGATGAAATCAGAGACACAGAGGTCTGACAGGGTGAAGAAAACCCATCGTGCAAGTTATGACATGTCAGAAACTGGATCAACATCTGGGCCTGGCGTGTGGTTGCACAGCACTTCCTGTTCTGAAGTGTCAAGTATTTCTTGTGAGAACAAGATCCCACTGAGGTCTTTGAGGGGCTCCAGATGGGCTAGCAATTAGCCCCTGAGTACCTTTCACTTCCCAAATGAAATTCCAGTAGTACCACGTGCCATCTAGGATTAGGTTGCTATCATCTCCTAGCATACTGCAAAACATATCACCTACAAACAGTTGCCATGAAGACTGCATACACTACTGCACCATAAGCAACTCGGTTGCAACATTGAGACCTTATCAAGATGCAGCTAAAATCAGTATTCTGCCTTAAGTCTGGCAGTACACAGCATAACATCTGCAAACGTGACGGTGGGCTCCAGAACCACAGCGGCACTAGGCTGCCAAGTGCTTTCCTTGGAAGCTGCTTTGCTTTCTCCATTGAATGCAGTCAAAAATGGAAATACACAGCTAAGAAGCCTCTACATCATCCCTTCTAACTAACTCTTCCCCCATCTATTTTCAGTAACACCACCGAAATAAAATTTTACAAAAGAAAAGTCCTTGTTGGGCAGAAGTACCTGAAAGTTGTTCTCCAGCACCAGTAAGAAACTTTTATTCTATTCGCTTCTGGTTCTAGGGGAAAAAAAAAAAATCATCTTGATCTACTGAAAAGACTCTTTCAAAATGGCTACTGTTTGAGGATGCTGAGGTTTGCTTCCACCAGTATAAGAACCAGGCTGCTTCATGGCACTTGGTTTATGGCCCAGCTTTCCAGTGCCAGTTCCACAGAAATACTAAGCAGATATGAAGTTACCAATCCTGAATTTCCACATCACAATCAGGACCAGCACTGACTGCTCTGCAGAGTACCACACAGGCGGCGTAGAAAATAGGAGGTGGTTTACTCAGAAGTGAACTCACCAGCCATGGTGTCCAATTGTAAGAACAGATATTTATGAGAGTATAACTAGTTGTTTGAGATGCTGTGAGAAGTGTGAAACACATAATCTCTTGCTCTCGATGTTTCAGAATAACCATTGTCATAACCATCAAACTGCAAAGGAACAAAAGGAAGACTACAGGTCTTTTGCTCTTTTTACTCTCCTACGGATACAACCAGGAGGCCCGTGAACACTCACAACCCAGCTCCGAATACAGCTTGCCAAAGCAAGCTCCTCAAGATCGCGAGCTCAAGGGCGACAAATATTCCTCTAGCAGCTTTCATGCTGACTCCTTTATCTCTGTAGAAATGCAGTAACTGTTGGAGACATGTTGTGACTCTGCCTGCTCTGATCTTCCCAGCAGCTGGCAATAGCCCCAAGGAATTCTCTTGCTGAGTTTCTGCTGCTCGCTGGAGCACCTGAAGGGTTGCTGAAGTACGTCCGAAGTCCTGGCTTTGTGATGCTGTGCCTGGTGGTAGAGATCTGAGACCTGCCCTGCTATGACTGTATGAGCAAAGGAGGTAAGTGCGTGTGCACTTGGCTCCAGAATGCCTCATTTCCACAAGGAGCTCTGGAAACGCACCTGAAGCCTTATGTGGTGGATGCAGCACAGGGAGAACAGAGGAGTTCGTTGCTACTCGGAAGCTGTCATGCTGCTTTATGCTGTTCTCATCACACTGGCTGGAAACTGCTCATGTTACTGCGTAATCGGTACCGCACTCGGGTCAGACTGCAAAAGCGCTCAAAGGAGATCTTCTGAACATACAAATTGCTGGTAATAATGTGGGATTTGGGATGGGAATATAAAGTTTTATGATAGGCAAGTGAAAATAAGGTGCTAAATTGCATCCTGCATAGGGTTAAATGGATTATGGAACATGAGAAAAGCCACCACACCTTCTGGAGCCCACAGATGACTTTATGAAAGAGACTGTGCATGAATGTAGGAGGTCTTTAGTTAGCTTCCTTGCAGCATTTCTGCTTAAACACAAGATGAACTAAAGAGACATCACTGCCAGTGTCCTGGCAGACAGACAATGCCCTAGTCTCTTACTGTTTGTCACTATTTGCAAAGGATTTGAAGACAGAGAGCATATTGATTAAAAATAGACTTCTTGGAAATTTGGTGGAGGGAAAAGTGTCAAGTAGGTGCCAATGTCAAAGCATGAACTGTGTAGGAATGACAAGAGCTGACTATCAATGAGTATCAGGCCCAACTGGTGTGGATCAAGAGCCCTAAAGCAACTCAGCAAATGGCTGTGGTTTATAACATGTCATTTACAGTTGGAACTAGAGGAAAGACTGTGACCACAAGCTTTCAAAAGAGCTTCAGAAATAATAGTACTAACCACAGGCGAGCAAGTTTAACTTTATTCGAAAAGAAATTGCTATAAGTTACACACTATAATAAAGCAGAGGCTGCTGCTGAGGTACTTGGCTAAATATTGGGGAGAAAAACCTGCTGTAATATTAAGAGAAAACATTAAGTAAGGATTGCTCATGAAACTCCTAAGGAGCTCCTAAGTAAGCAGACAGGCGTAACACAGTTGATATAAAGCCATGCAAGTGTTGGTTAAAAGCAATTCAGGAGATCGTGTAGCCCAGACTTGAGCTCGAAGTGAGATGGGTGACCAAGCTACTTCAGGTCAGCCCTGCCTTTGTCCAGCCCAGCTTTGAAAACTTCTAAGGATGGAGATTTCACAGCCTCTCTAAGTAATTCACACCAGCGCTCTACTACTCTCCTAGCTGAAAAAATATGAGGTGTGCTTGTCAAAAAAAATCTTTAAACATAAAAATATTCACTAAAGCCTCCTGGAGACCCTAAGCTATGCATAGAGAGAAAAATCCTCTACTGGACCGAAAACCTTCAATCCAAAGTCTAAAAGAGAAGAGCTGCGAGGAAATAACAACCCCATCCCTGGAGGAAAGGATGCTGCTGCTGAGTTACTAAGGGATGTGAGCCCAGTGCTGCACTGTTGCACGGGTTTATGATTGACTTTTAACAAGAGGATTGTGGTGGGAGGGAAGGGTGATGGACTGCAGCTGTTTTGTTTGGCAGTCCGTGGGTATTTGGTTATTCGTAATAGTCAAATACATTAAGGTAGAGTACAAATTAACTGTTGCCACCAGAAAAAGAGAAAAAAAAAAAAAAAGTCTGACTAGTCAATTTCAGCAGAGGGCAGAAAGACAATTATAACATTAAGCTTTATTAGGAAACAAATAAAAGAAGAAAACAGGAATCATCTTCGTATCACAGGATGCATCCATGCTGTTGCCTTGTTTTGATTACAGCATAGATTTTAGGAGATAGCAAGACAGAAGCAGATACAAAAACCAGCCTCTTTATCTTCCTTTCTTCTGCTTTATACCCCGAATAACCAGCAATATGGAACAGTCAGAAGGGGTTAATAGCCCAGAATTCTTCAGCTTGAAGAAGAAATAGTGACTGGAGGTATACGACTGGGAACAAAAAAACTCAAATATGATGTGGAAAACATAAATAGGAAATGACTGATTTTCCCAGAGCTCTCCTTCACTCTTACAAGAGGGAGCCCAGTGCAATTACGGGTAACAGAATTTAAAATAAGCAAAAGGAAGTACATTTTAAAACAGCACAGAATTAAACTGTGGATCTTGCTGCCTCACAATACTGGGAACTGTTCACTCTGAATGTTTTTCTACTAAGCATTAGCCTTTGCATGTGAGGCAGCTAAAATTCACAGCAATGCATGAGGGAGTAGTGGCAGGTCTCGCTGGTGTCTACAAGGATTCATCTCTCCTTTCAAATCTTGCATCAGTTCCTCTGTGCCTTACTGCACCATTAGTTTGTGACACCACATTCGTTCTTCAGTGTGTACTTGCAGCAGGAGCAGCTTTACTTGAAGCCTAATTCCTCAGTTACCCAGCAGTGCCCCAGACACTGTGCTTCAGGATTAGCTGGGCTTAAAGGGTCATGTCCCTGGCTGACAATCCTAGAGTGCCAGACTGGCCAGACCCTGGCTCCCCTGTGGGGCAAGAAGGCTTCTACCCCCATCGCTAAAGCACTCGTCTTCCTACAGAAGGATTTCCTTGCATCTGCTTGGACGGTAGCATGGGTCTGTTCCCATTTCTTCCATACCTTTGGTATGCATTTTCCAGAGCTCACTGTATACCTGTTTTTCCCCTTCCTGCTTCTCTTCTAATTTCCCTCCACCTCCCTGCTTTCTCCCATCCTCTATATGCTTGCCAATCCCCACATAAATAATTTGTATTCTTTTCAAAAGTAGTTTGAGTCCCCTCTGAATAATGTGCTACACTCAGACTGTGTTTCCAAAAATACTAAGCAAATACCATGGCCAGACATGCCATGGCAGCAGATCTTGCTCACATTTTGACCCCGGGTAGAGTTCCAGCTTCTGATGCTGGAGATGGCTTCAGTTCAGTTGTCATACGTATCCCCTTGAGCTGTTTGGGTCACATGAAACCAGGCTGGTGAGAAAGCTCCTTAGCCAGACTTTCTGCTGCTCACTGCTTGGCACATCGCACATGCCTTTCAGGGGAGCGCAGCTCTTTCTTTAATGCTGTCTTCCCTGTGGCTTCCTCAGAGTGACAGGGAGGGAGCTGTGAGACGGATATGGATGACGGAGATCAGTGATGGGGCAGCTGGAGCTGTGGGCACCCTCCCACGCACCCTACGGAATGCTGATCTCAGGGCAGTCTGGGTGCTGAGAACAGCAGTTCATATCCCCGTGAAATGGCGACGCTGAGCTCAAGACCTGCACTGCCACACACTGATTGGTCTGAGTCCATCCAAGGACGCGTAAGGGCTTTAGCATAGTTAGGAAAGTCAGCCTTTAAACAGGACTCCTTAAACTTAATTGCCTATGGAAGTGACACAAATTCAAGGAGCAGCTCACAGAAATGTATACTGCTCTGGTGTAAGTCCAGCTCTGTCTTAATTATTAAGGAGTGGTATTTTTAGTCGTCATTTGCAATAGATTCCGCACGTCTGAAACCCTGTTTCCATGAAAGTTCATCACAATGTCAAGTATTTAATTAATTATAACCTTTATCTTAAAGGTGTTACTGCTTTTAATAGAAATGTTTGTAAAAAACTGTTTGATTTCTTTCCTGCCCCCTCCCCACTGTGAAGACTAAACAAGCACACCAGTTTTAGCCATGCTTTCTAACATTACAGAGTGCCAAATTTGCCTGGGATATAAATATAAATCCAGAGAAGGGGGGAGGCAGGAAAAGTTGGTTTACAAGAATACGGAGATTCTTTCAAAGAAACATATATATGTCTTAAGCTAAATTCATCAAGTTATCTGCTATTCTGCTAATAAGAAACATATACTTTTTAAAACAAGTAAATTGCACCACTTGCAATCTTTCTTACCAAAAAAAAAAAATAATCCTTAAACAGTTGGCAGATCTTAGTACCATTTGCCTAAATTCATAGACTAATTTACATTTAAGAGCACATTACCATGACAACTTTTACATCTTGCTAAATTCTCTTCTTACTACTTAAATTTTTTTTTTTGCTGTACTTTCTTCAAGAAAAGTGATCTGTAGTCTGGAACCTCCTCCATGTGCAAAGACCCTCATCCTGCATCTTTATCTCTCAGTGCACTTTGAATACTACTGCGCCAATGTAGAGTAGGCTTAAAGCATGTTACCTTCAAAATATTGTTTATGAAGAATAAGCAAACACATCATATATAGAAGCCAAGAATGTATTGTGAGTATAATTGAAATCATAAGTCTAATCTAAGAATCATTATTAGTCCATATCTAATTATTACAGAAAAAGAAAAAATGCTTCTGTACAGAAAGAGCTGCAATAATAAAAAAAAAAACAATACAGTCAAAATTGTTATACTCACACTTCCTAGCTTCTTCTCCTTTTTCATGTGTTATGCTTACTCCGCCACTGCTTCTTGTGATCTTCAGGTTGGTGGCTTCAGTCGGGTGGTAGCGGTGCTAAGGCTGGTCACCAGAACGTGGGGTCTTTTGCTGGGAGGAATGTGATGCTGACGGCTACACCCTTCTCGCTCTGGGATCCACTTGAGGTCTTTTTTATGTTTGCCAGCAGCCTTTCACATCTTGCTGTTTCATCACTGGTTTGCAACTCCACATGATATCCAGATTTACAGTACATGATATATCTTGCATATGCTAGAAACTTGTTCTTTGTTCCATTATTCTTAAAAATGTGGTTTTGTCCAACTCTAGATCTGTAATTCTCTTTAATAGAAAAAGATTTGATTTATTTACAGCTGTAGGGTCTCCAGTGGCAAGACTGCGCCTCATCATTTGTCATCTTGTGCCTGTACTCCTCCCCACTGCATCCTGTATCTCCCTCTCAAGGCCTCTGCTATCGTTGCAAGCCTGTATTTCTCCATGCTACACCATTATATTGGTTGTCTCTTGTTCTACACAGAACAACTACTGGTTACTCCTGTCTGTACACAGCTATGGTGCTAACATACAAGAATAAGCAAAAATAAAAACAAATCTATAATCACCTGGTCAGTAGAAAAAATGCTGTTACAGCTAAGCCAAGTTAAAAAAACAACCTCGCAGGCAGGTCAGCTAATATTCAGCTGAAGCAAGCCTAGCATGACTCAGCGTGAGGCCTTGCAAACTCAGTTCAAAGCACGTGGCCTGTCACTAACAGTGGCAATGTCTGATGTGGCAGGCAACTGTCGCATCAGCAGAATGCAGTAAGCGATGCAGTAAGTAATGCTGCTGTGTTACATTCCAGCTGCAGTTACAGCCGTGCCTGCCCGGCTCACAAAAATAAGGCTGTACAGGTGCAGGGCAGCAACATCTGGGATCTTAATTACTGCTCATACAATAAAAGAACCCAGCCTGCCATTATGGTCTCACTCCAAGTTGGCTGGGCAGATGCTTGAGTGGAAAAATAGCTTACTGGTGAGATCAGCCTGTTCAATCCAGGGAAGTGAGAAGAGCAGCTCGTTATTAAAATAGAAAGCAAAATGAGGCAATTCCTCTGCCTGTCAAATAACTGGGTAAATTTTTTCAAAGTCTTTGCTGCATGTGCTTTGTTAGATTTAGATTGTCTCTGTCCTCTGAGAGTAAAAAATTCTTGGCAGGAGAAAGGCTGTTTTCACAAGTACCAAGTGCCGAGCTTTTAAAAATTAATACTTTGTTTTTATAAAAAGGTTGTTGAAACACCCCAAGTTTCAGGCAGGTTTTAAATAACAGTTTGCCTATTTTTTCAGGACCACCACCCGGTTTTCACGGGAAGCACAAAGAGGCTAAGTATTTCTCAGTAGCAACGGGAAGGGAAGCAGAAATCCTTCGGGCCAGGAGGGTTGGAGGCCTAGCCTGGCAGCTGGGAGACAGTGGCTTGTAGCTTGGCCAGGGGCCTCTCAAGTGTCTTTTGAAGTTCCCCACCCTGGGGCACTCCAGAAAGTTCATCCAAGTTAACGAGAAGCAGGCCCCACCAGTTAAAACTTCATTAAACCTGCGGAATGGATGTTAAGCCCATGCTTTAGTTTAATTCACAAATGGGATTGAGTGAAGCGTTTCCTGGGTCTCCCTGACCCAAATTCCCAAAGGCTCGCTGTGCTCACTCACAAGGTGCGAGCTTAAAAACGTCTCTGCCCTCCTCCTCCTGGGCAGGATGTCTCCTTGCCGTAGGGACCGGGCCCACACGCCACACGAAGGGTGTCCAGCTGGCAACCTGCCTTTCGCGCCCGCCCCCCGGCACCGGCCCGCCCCCCTCAGGGCGGCCGCCATCTGCTGGGCCCGGCCATGGGCCGTTGCGCCGTCGCGAGCCGCCTCC
>JAOXNO010000002.1:9828740-9895245 GCA_028565335.1 Limnodromus scolopaceus | reverse complement strand
ACGAACCCGCAGCCTCGGTAACGAGTGGCATCTGTCACCGTCATCCGAGGGAGCCGAACAAGCAGACCTCAGAGGCCCTCACGCCGGGGCCGCGGCCGTTGGCGGCGCGCGGCATGGGCGGGGCGGGCGTGCGGGGCCCTCCCTCAGCGCTGACAGGAATCCGCCCCTTCTCGCCGCGCCTCAGTCCTTCACGGGGAGAGGGGAGGAAAGGTGTTAAACACGTTCGTTCAGTTCGGGTTAGTCGCTCGCTGCTGCTCCCCCGGCTGCGACGGCGAGATGTGCCAAACACCTCAGATGTCCGAGCACCTGCTCACCCGCAGGGATTGGGGCTGTGGCCCCAGCGTGGGACTGAGGGATAGGGTGGGGGCCATACCACCCAGAGAGGTTTACGGCCAGCCCTGCACCACAACAGCATGGTATCAAGTCCCACCGACAGCCCTCGGGGCTGTGGCCACGGTCCTGCAGGCCGCCTGGACCTGTTGCATCCCAGTGGCGGTGGGAGCTGGAGGCTTTCAGAAAGTTCCTCGGGCAGGTGAGCAGGTGGGGCCCTCACTGGCCCTGCAGCAGCTAGTGCTGCCCAGTGGTTTCTTCCCCTGGCTTTTGGGGAGAGGTGACAGCTCTACGCCAGCAAGCAAGGAGAAAGCGACTTTGTGCCACCACGCTTGTGCACCCTGCCAGGATGCATGGCCGCCTCTTGTGCGGTCAGCACTGGGTGCCAGGCTCACCCCTTGGCCTCAAAGGTTTAAAATCCCAGGTGTTTCACTTCTTTAATTTGCTTTTATTAACCACCAGACGGTGACCTGCTGAAATTTTAAGTTAGTAACTATGGAAGCGAGGCATTAAATTCTTTAAAGGTCAGAACTCATGATAAAATTCTGCAGGTACAGAAGATGTTTTCTGTTGTGAGCTATTAATGAAATAGGCGCTCCTCTGCTGCTCTCCAGGGCTGTGTTTGAGGCCACAACTAGTATTTCCTGTGGAAGCCTTCCCCCATGGAAAAATACAGTTTTTTTTATGGTTGAAACTGTCGGAAAATAACTGTGAATTCTGCATTTTCTAATGTGAAGGAAAAAAATGAATTCATTTGAGTATAGTCGATGTATCCAGTTTCACTAATATTTACAGGAATATATTTATTTAATTTACTCTTCAGTTCAGAAATTTACATTCTCCTTTTTCCTTAGGAGACCAGACAAAGTGAGTAAAACACGATTCTAAGTGTTAACATCCGCATTCTGAGGGTGTGCTGTGCCTCCCCCACCCCAGAGGGAGACTGTGGTGCGCACGCTGCTGTGTCCTGCCTTTCCCTTCAACCCTGCTTACCGAGCCATTATCTCCCCCGTGGCAGCAGTGTTGGATGCCACAAAATTTACTTCTCCCCACAGTGCGCTACACAGTCCTTTCATCCCAGTCACTGCCCTGTATGTCAGCTCATGATCTGCTTTCATTCCCTGCAAAGCCTGAGACTGTGCAGCGTGTGTGTGCGGGAGTAGCCCATGGTAGGACAAGTGTGACTGTGGAAAAACTAGATGGGGAAGTTAAGCATAAACAGTACTGATGGTTTGCTGTGTGGTGGAATTTGCTGTAATTTATGGATGTATAGATGGTGCTGATGTGAAACAGATCAGATTTTGAGTGACAGATGTTGAAGACTCGTGTTTTTGTAGAGATTAGAGAACAACTCCTGCGATCATTTTGGGCATAATTGTCTACCGGTAGCAGACAGTTACAAAAGCTACTTGGTGTCACACGTTACTTGGGAGCTTACCAACAAGTGGATCCATGCTTAATGACAAGATCCATTCAGTTGCAGTTACTTCAATATTGAACACTGTTGTTTCCGTAGATGTGAATTCTGTGTGAAAGGACATTAGCATCAAACTGCAAACAAAACATGAAATCGACTTTGGCCCCTAGGCATGCACCAACACTGAGGAAGGGACATGCTTCACCTAGATGAAAAGAAAACAATACAATGAAGGTTGAAATGTTACTATTTGGGCCTCTAAAACAGATTCTTCATCATGTATGTGCAAATTAAATTACGGAGCACTCACAAAGCCCCCCAACCTATTAGTAAGTGGCTGTGACTCGTGACCAGCATGCTTATACCATTAAATATCTTTGCATAAAACAGAAAATGGCCTAATTTAACACTGCAGGAACTAAGCAGGTGATGGCTGGAGCTTAAGCAATTAATAATTAAGAAGCAGGAGATAGAATACGCTAGCTGAGGAGAAATCATGCTGTGTAATGTAGGAAAGACTCAAGTGCATACACAGTGAAGATGTGACTTGGATACTTTATTCCTGGGCAGCATTTTGTCAAAATACCACTGCGTTGCAGATTTAAGACTCTAATGGAATATAGATTAATTAATAGAAAGGGATCACTCTTACAACTGTACTACTTACTCAGTTTTGGAAGCTAAGGAGGTTTTTGACTTCTTAAGGAGTTTCACTGACAAAAATGCTTTCCAATTTCTATGGTTAGACAACTTAGATAGAATATATACCTTGTTTTGTGTGTTTTTCATGATCCTGACAATTACGCACGGAATGAAAAGGGCTGTAAGTGGTTCCTTGCTAAAATCCAGGCATGCGGTTTCTATTTTAAAACTTGAGCGTATGTTTTTATGCTACAATGCTGCTGACTTTGCTCTAGCTATACATAGTTCCTTGTCCTCTGTCCAAGCCATTTTTAACTTCACTGTTCTGTTTTAAAGAAAACTGGAGAAGAAACATGCTTCTAATTCAGTCTTTTTTTTAACCTCAGTGGAGATGAAAATTGAAGTTGCTCTTGAGGAAAGAGTAATAGATGGACCAGAACTATTTAATATCAGAGTCATAATTCATACTGCTCACATCCCATTACAGAAGTACAGAAGTACAAATTGTACTGTACTTGAAATGTCAATGCTTTTTTTTTGTTCCCATTTATAACAGGGATTTGATCTCTGAATTTTCTATAAAGAATTTGGTGTCTTCATTGACTTCACAGTACAAAATCTTCAAATAAAACCTGGCTTCTCTAGGGACTATGAGGTAAATGTTGGCTTGATAGCATTAGTTTAAAGCAGAGGTTTTCTTTCTGCTGAATCACTTATTTTATTATCCCATATGTTTCTAGGTAATAAACTGCTTATTAATAACTTTCTGTATGTACTTACAAGTATAGGAAGGCTTGTGAGTAGACTGACTGCATTTGAGAAATTTGGTTGCAGCTGAGACAAATCTCCAGTGATTATATTTAATTGTTATGATCATGGGTCCATCCTAGTTGCTGTGAACATTAGATAGACCCTGCCTAGTGGCAGAACCTCAATAACTTAGTGAGTTCAATAGGAGTTTCTCTCCTACCGAAATGATGAAGGTAAAAGAGGGAGGAGGTCATCCTCTTTTGGATCCACATGCCTCCAATTGTTCATCATTGCTCCCTGGCTATACTTTCTTGCCTTCACAGCTTATTATCCATGGACAGCCAACTGAGCGGTCCCTGTACAACTCTAGTTCTGCTTCAGAAAAAAGTATGTCAGGTCCACTGTGACCTCAACAATGTCAACAGCAGTTTTTGTCAATTCTGGTTGTTGTAGCTAAGATGCTGGAGCTGCATTCTTCTCCCTGTTTTTAACTGACGTAATTATGCTATCAAAATGTTGTTGTGTAAACCACTGTGTTCGCAACATTAGCACTAATGTGTCTGGTCTAACACTTCCTTCTAATTACAATTTACATATTGGAATTCTTTAAGTCGAAAAGAATTGTAGGGTAAGTAGAGATGCTCCTGTCCTTGGAGCTAAAGGACATGGCTTCGCCTTCCACCCTGCTCCAGAGCTGTCTCAGAGGCTTTCTTCATAGTAGAAGGGCATATGAGAGTTTCTTTAGGATAGTGGCTGTCAGCCTGGATGGATGTATATGTGGTTAGGAAGAGAGTGATGGTGGTGGAGACTGTAGCTGGCAGAAGAATTGACACTATGTGGACCCCTGTGATAGAGACAGTACAGTTTCTTAGCTGCTTTCTTGCCTGGCTACAAAGATCCCCCTGAAAACTAAAAAGGCCTCTAGAGTAGATTATATTAATGACTGTGTTCTGAGATCTGTACTTCAGCATGTCCTGAAAATTTGATGCAGTACAATACAGGAAGTGAAAACTTCATCAGGCTAACAGCAATCATCAAAGAGATTCCTTGGGAGTGGTAAGGAAGGGAAGAGGTAAATACTTGCCCAGACAAGCTTCACAATTTCTTTTGTGACATGTAGTGCACAGCAGAAAGAGAAACCAGACGTTTTTCTGTGATAACCATAGATTCTGAAATGAGAAACAGCAGGCAAGAAAATTCAGCCAATAAAAGATAGGAATATCTAGGCACTGTAAAAAGCTTTTAAGCCTTTCAGTGCTATGTCTTCATAACAGAACAGTTACCATGCATAGGTGTTGTTTAGGAGAAATATAACTCAAAGAATTTTTCACTTTGATAATCCAGACTGATGTTCTGCAGCAGAGAATGCTGGAGCAGGGAGCATCGACTTTGATTCCTTTCTGCTTAGCTCAAAAATCTGCGAAAGTTTTATGTTGTTAAATGATTCTCACAACTGTGAGCATCTATTAGTATTAGGTTCTATAGCAGAATTGTTTCTCCTTTCCTAAACCCCTCTAAATTTATAGTGCATAATTTTTCTAAATCCTTGGTGTAGTTCTCTCCAAACACTTAGTTGGGGAACAATAGTGATTTTTACTTGCTTTGGTACATGACCATTAGCTGCACCTCTAAATGCAGTTATTCTGTTGAAAACAATGCCTCACTCTTTCCACTCCGTCCTCCAGCCCCCAACCCAAAAAGGTGATCTCCAGCTTTCATGACTAAAGTAAATGACAATGTCCTTCTTCAGAGCAAAGTTGCTGAGAACTATCTGCAAACACACGTTTCCTTTAGCATAAATGCTCTCTGACCTACAATTCACAGAGCAGCGGTAGCCACCTGCGTGTGTGTCCTCCAGGGTTGGGCAGCTCCTTGCTAGCTCACTTTGCTTCTTACCTTCCCCATATGGATCTGCTCCTGGAGAACTCAGGCAGATGTTCCGTAATGAAGTCTATCAGAACAAGAATGGAGGTGGTGCACATGTATTTTTTTTTTGTCTCTCTCTCTCCTACCTTTCACCTCTTCTCTCCAAATTGCCAGCTCCAGAGCATAAAAACAAGTGATTGTTTTTATAGAGAAAACAAGATACAGAAACAATGCTAAATGAACAAGCTCATTGGTAACCTGTTTGTTTGGAGCAGACATTGCAAGACTAATTGGCAAAGAAGCATGAAGCGGAACTGGCTGGCAGGGAGCCCCATAATACCCTGCACCGTGGCCCTTTCTGCCTCGCTTGGAAGAAAACATGGTAACTCACATCCACAGTCTTCAAAGTAATCCTATTAGACACTCTTCTGAAAAAAAAACCAAGAGGCATACAGCTTTCCACTTTGATTAATCCAACTTGAATCTATTGTAAAGACACCCCCTCCCGTTGTGCCCTCACATTTCCACACACTCTTGAATAGAAATGAGCTCAAGGCTGTTGGGAGCTTCAACACTTTCAGAAATCTTGGAAGATAGGCAGAGGCTATGACAGCTTGGTCTGCTTTGCTTATTGAATTAACAGACCATCCATGGAATGGAAAAGTTATGAGAGATCAGAAAAGGAGCTGTCATTGTCCTCAGAGTCCCCTGGTGGCTTTCAGGTTTTCACAAGAACAGACCATTTGCTCCAGGGGTAAGGGAAAAAGACTGTTTTCCATAACAGAAACACCCCAACTACTGTTTGTCCAAGCCTGCCATCCTCTTTCTCAGACCTTTACAGAAGCAAGTGGATATTTATGGGGATCTCTTCTTGAGTACAGAAGTATAATTACTACCCTTCAGTTTGAACACCAGTCTTGCAGTGATTTACTTTTATTCTCTGCATTAAAAGAGAAAAGCAAAGTGTGAAGTGAAAAACTTTGGTGCCACTCAATGGACTGGGAAGGTGTGGAGCTTTTCTTAGTGAACTTCCTGGTATTAATGGTTTTAGCTTGAGGAAATAAGGTGTGTGCTACTGCACTGTCTGTGTGCCCGATTCTTCTCTAAAACTGTATGAACCCATTAATCACATTTAGCTGAATTATCTTAAAGACAGAGTTTCTGTAAATGCCATGGAAGCTGGTTGCTGAATAAAGGGGAGAAATACTCCAATGGGTTCTCCCACGGAGGCAATACTGACAGATTTCAGGTTATCTGAATTCTCTTTGGCATCAGCCAACTGTGCAGGAAGCACAGGCTTAGTCCTACACTGACTGTTCCTTCCTCTAGAGTTATCACAAAAGAAGATGGAGCTGCTGCTGCTAAGAATGAGGTTAGTTGGGGTGACCTCGAGCCCACAGGGAACAACATTTTCTTGATTCCACTATTCTTGTCATTTATAAGGGGGCAATAACCTATTTTGAGCTACTTGATTTGAGAACTCAAAGTACCTTTAAATCAGCCATACTAATAACTCGTATATTTTCACTGTATAACTCTTCAACACTCAAAGCCTCTGGAGATTTTAGTTTGTTTTTTTTTTCCCCCCAGTTAATTTGTTTTGTCTGTTGTACATGTCCGTTGCACAAGTCTATGGTGTTTTCAATTAAAAAAAAAAAGATAATAACATGAGTGAAAAAGGCACCTTTGAAACACACTCCTAAGTTAGAGAAATCCGTGCAACAGGAGAAAATACTAAAGAGTAAAAGAAAAATAATCGAATTAGGAGGAGAAATGTTGCTTCAGTATTACCGCACTGAATATTACTAGTGAGACTTGCATAACCTATATTTAATTGAAAAATAGCATTTTTTTCAGGCAAAATTGCAGCAACTTCATAGATAAGCTCCACATTTGCAACAAATTGAGAAAAATTTATTTCAGGTTGAGGAAAAGGATCACAGACCCTGCAATATCTGGGAATTTTTCTGGCATCAGAAAAATAGAGATTCTTTATGTATCCAGCAGATGTGATTAGAAGTGGGTGTATCTGCTGGATTTCAGTCCATCCTCATTTGCTCTGCTTTGCTTAGTCCCACAAATGTAGGGTTTAGGAAAAGAGAGTGTTTGTGTTTCCTATTGCCCTCTACAGGGTCTCAGAAGAAAAACACCAGCTTAAAAACAGGGAAATATGCTGTATTAAACATTTTTTAACAGCAATTTGAATACTATAAGGAAACAGGCTGAAAATATGTTGATAAGCATTATTTACCTCTGAACTGCTGGAAAACTATGCATGGAAGTAACTTATTGATTAAAACAGCCTTTAAATAACCACAAGATTCCACAGTGATCTTTGCCACTTTCTGTTGTCACTGGATGTGTCGCAAACTCAGTGATATGTTGTATTTTTTGAGGCTGGAACAGGCTCATATTACTAACATTCCCCTCTCTCCCTAGGCCAAAATAGAGTTCTTGTTTTCATAACGTTGCCATTTGAATCTACACAATTTTGGTGAAATCAGCATATTCCTATCTGTCAAACAGTGCTTTTTTAGTGTGAATTTAACTCCACTTCTGAGGAGCAAATAACATTTGAATGCATTCCAATTTCTATTGTAATTCATGCTTAGAAGATTAGTCAGGCTGGAAATCTGCAGAATAGCTTGGGTTACATGGAAACAAACATTACAGCCCTGAACGGGAGTCTCTTAAAATCAATGGGAGACTTTTTCTATTCACTTCCATGGATGTTGAGTCTGACCATTACTTTCTCTCTCTTTGGACAAAAGGTTTCAGGCAACTACTTGCACATTCACGTTCGTGTAATGTTCAATATGTCTCCGCTTGGCAGTTATAAAGACGGGACATGACTCAGCTCTGCCTCAGCATTTTTATAGACTGGATCTTTTTCCCAATATAGGTAGGGCTCATATTACCTGATACTACTTACACCAATTTCTGTTACAAGAGTATCCATTTAGTTGTTTATAGCTCAAATAAAACATTTGATCTGAATTTTTTCAAACTGGTGATATTTTTTTTCCTGGAATAAAAACATATATAGATATTTTTTGTTTGTTTTTGGTAGCAATCTCTTATTTTGGAACAGAGACTTATACAATAGGAATGTGGCTTCATATCAGGGAAAACTGTTTGTACCCAAATTTGAATGAATTTTGAGTTATTGAAACACTGGTATTTATACATGTTTCAGCAAAGGCTGGCTAGAGCTTAACAGCTAAAATTTCTACCCACATCAAGGTTTAGTTTGTAAAGTAGCTAGTGAGCAATAAATTCACACCCACCTCATTTTGTGCTAATGTCCTGTGTAATCAAGCCCTGAGTCTGCTGCAAATCACGTTGCTTATGAAGAGAGGTCATAAAAGTATATTAGAAAAATAAATGAATGGGAAGCTCTAAACAGTATGATGAAATGTGTTGCGTCTGTTAGTACATGACATTTTATTGCTATATATTGCTATAACAGCAGAATACTGTTGAAAATCGACACTGAAATCAGAGCTGATTCCCACTTATATGTTCTTTTATGTTTGGACTTGAATAATATCTGCCATTTTCAAAATGAAAGATGGTTGGTTAGTGGTTTTCTTAACGCAGTGTTTTCCTTTCTTGCATAGATGAACAGTTAAATTTGTATGTGCTTGTTTTTAAATCTCTCTTAGCAACTGTGTAATACTCTGTGTTTTGACAAAAGCTACTCTCAGCAAACAGGAAAAAAGGAATAGTACCCATTAAAATAACTATATCTATCATGTTGCATCATTAAGAGAACGGGCTAATCAAATGTGTCAGTCTTATACCAGACAGGTATGTAGATAAATTGCTGTTGACGTTTTATCACTTTCAGTGATCCATTCTTCTTTTAGGAAAATGGGTAGGTACAATTTCTCTTTCAAGAAAGATTTATTGTCACGTAGACAAAGGGCAGAGAAAATGTAAACCAGTCTGTTGCTATTTATTCCCTGGCCCATTTCAATCCTTAGGCCACTCTATGTTGGCTTTGTTATACCTCTTATGCCAGATATTAATCGTGGGATTTATTTTTCCATTGCAGTCATCCTGAAACTGATAACAAGTTTATTTTGCTATCTTAATGTCTTCAGAACACGAAAGTTTAGAACTTGCAAGTATGTAATTCAGGATGATTTCAGAAGAGCAATTAAATTTGCTATTGTATTTTGGAAGACGAGACCATTGTGTATCTTTTTCTTGTATTGTAATAAGTAAATCTGTGATACAGATCTTTGTTTCTGTGTCCTGACTGTATTGAGACTGATATTGCAGATACCATTCAAATCATAATAGTCTGTAATGCTGCAGTTCAAATTTTGGATGTCAGCTATGATGCTATGAGACTCCTAGCATTACTTTGAGTATGCTGTAGTAAATTAACCTGTAGGTTGAATTCCTGAATCTACCCCAATTTTGTCTTTTAATAGTAGAATTGCCTATAGCTGCTATACCATTATTTCTATGGAATAAGTGATTCTGCAAGTTCTGTTACATTTTGTGCCTTTTATTGACAAACTAGTTACTGAAGCTAGCATATAGTGAGAGCCATGCTCAGCTGCTCCCCTCATCTATAATCAGGAAGATAATAAGGTACCTTTAAACACTTTTCTTTCTTTACCCTTCTTACAAGATGAAAGTGGATCAATGCAGAATTCTATGGCAAACTGAACTGGCTTTGTAACCACAATGGCTACCAGTTGAATCAGGTAAAATTAATTCACTCCAATTGCTTATCTATTGTGGTTATTTTTAAGAATTCTGCTGCACAAATCGTCCCTTCACATGAATACATTTTAAAGGAAGTATCACAGAGCATTTTATAACATAAAATGGGTTTTTTTGGCATGTGGGTGACAGCTGAATACCATAATGAAACATTCAGTAACTGCACACAACTGGGGAAACCCTGGTGGTCCCACTGGGATCAATTACCAAGTTCAGGTCGTTTGCAGATGAGTGACTGAGTAAGTAGTTAATCAGCCATGTACACTAATAATAGCAGACCTCTGTCTCCTATAGGAGAGCAAGGGCGTATAGTGGGCCTTGTCCCACTTGAATAGTTCTTCCATTAAAATGACTGTATTACCAATTAAACTTTTCTAAGCTTGTTTTCTCTTACATCGATATCCATTGTGTTTCTCTTGTCTTTTAATGACCTTACAATTGATCTATTTTCTCTTTGATCATGGTTAGCTGACCAGGAGGAAGGGGGAGCAGTCAGTGTTACATTGCAATCACCTGCTGATTGGTTTTTCTTGCTGATAATTTCCTTAAACACATGGTTACTAATTTCCATGGATTAATTTTAAGATAGGAGATCAGAAACAGAGTTCAATGTCAAATCTTTATGAGTAATTAGGAGGAGGATGGAAAAAGAAAATTCAAGTTGAGCTCATATGAGCTGTAAAAGGCAAAATACAGACTCTGACCCCAAAGTAAGAAGTGATTTTATTTTTTAAAAGCTTACCAACACAAGTTGCCATTTCAGGCTTTGTGTTATTTTTGATGCTGCCAGATGAGTTAGTTTGTTTCCCAGACTACTTGGAGATGCTGAGCTACTTCTGTTTAGCATAAAGAAAATTTAGACTTTAAGAGAAAGTTACTAATCTGATCATCCAGTTAATCATTTGAAAAGGTAGGTAATGATGTAGGTATTTAGTGTGTATTCGTGGCGATTCATGAGCCTTTGTATTTATAGGCTCCTTAGGCTGACATACTGGAAGGTTTTTTTACCTGTAGCCTTTTGTCATCTTTGCTTCCTTCACCTACCCTGTGTACAATTTTAACTGACATAGGGCATAATAATTCTTGAATAAAAAAACTTACTTTAAGTTTGCATACTGTTCTGTTACCTAAAATATTATTGGAGAGGGTCAATGGGAGTTGTTTGCAATAGCTGAATAGCTTCCGGAGTTGTGATTTTCTAGGCTTGAGTGACTGTTGCTTCAGCAGGTATATTTCTGTAACACATTTTTTTATTTTAACCCTGTTGAGTTAAATTAATAATTTGGACACTGTGCTAGAGGATGTTGCTTTGTTGGAGAAAAAACACAGTTATGTCTCAAGGGGGAGAAAAATTTTAATCCTTATAGACCTAGTCCTGAGCCTGGATATGCCAGTCTGAGTTCAGTGAGTCTGGGCTGAACTCTGTCGATCAATTTAATTTTTAAACTTGAGACACAAAGGAATGAAATGCTTCTTCATGTTACACACCAGGCAGTCTGTGTGGATGATTCCACTTGAGATCTTTCAGGTTTTCAGCTTCACCTGGTCACTATTTAGCCTTGTGCAGTGTTACTACAGTCTTACTTGGGGAGCACTGTAATGTGGGAAAACTGAAAGGTAAGTACAGTGATTTGGCCTTCTCCGGTCTTTTAGGATTCACCTCACCTGCCTCCTCTGTATTACTATTCTGAAATGCTCAGTAGAGCAGAGGAATTCAGTGTGTTCAGTAGGGTAAATTTGATCCAAAATACTGTCCTGCTGTGTATCAGGGAATAAATTGAATGTGGCTAATACTCTATTCCAAACACTTCACAGTTTCCTCTGATTTATGAGTGGGGATTTAAAACTATCCAATGAAACATTTCTCCCACTTGCTTTTGGTTTCTGCTGATCCTTCAAAGTCAGTTTCCTGAATTCTGATGTGCTTACGTGTGAGCTGGGGCAGCATAAAATGCATAAACATTCTGTTGTGAGTGCCTGTGATTACCTTACAGAAGACAAAGAATTTTATGCATATTCTCCAGGCTTCCTTTAAATTTGCTGATCAGCAAATATGCATGCCTGTAAGCCAGTTCAGTAGAACAATTGTGAAATAAAAACAAAACAGAACACAAAGCAGACTTATTGTAGGACTGGGGTTTTAGAGTTTTCAAAAGCATCTGGAGAATTTTGGAGAACAAATCCCACTGAGAGTCAAAGGGATTTGTATGGTTAATTCCTTCAGCTTCTTTGGGAAAACTTCTCCTAAATAAATAAATATAGGGAAACTGTGCAACAAATCAGTGTATCGCTGCCAAAGGAAGAAAACAAGTTCAGGAAATATATAGACTTCACATGACAGCAAGCAAAGCAACCTGAAAAATTACAAATGATGGAAGGAAAAAAAAGACTCCCGAATTCTTTTTTTATTAAAAAAAAAGTATTTTTGCTGTTTGGTTTTTTTTAAGAATACCTATCCTAACTGATGGCTAAAGGCTGGATTGATCCTAAGTGTAACTCTTTTGATTTCAGAGGTTCAAATTTCACTCCTGATGTTTTAGGGAAATAGATTTGGAGCTGGCTGGAGTATATAAATCTCCATTATCCTGCAGTGGATATTGTCTCCTTTACCGCTGCCTTTCATTTAAAGACTATATAACACTGTGTTATATCCAGCACAACCATATAAATTGCTTACTTGGGAAGATGATGTTTGCATAGACTGGTGTTTGCCTGCAATCCGTCAAGTGGAGTCTAACTCAGATCATTTGTAGTCTGAAGCATACATACCTTAAATACAAGTGTATAAGATGGAGCCCTAAAGCCCAGCAGAAGCCCAGTCAAATTACAGTTTGCAGTATGCACAAGGTATATTTCTCAAAATTACTTTCTGTTTCTGTTACTGTGTTCACCGCTGAAGAAATGGTGTGCTCATCACTCAGTTCAAATGCTGATGGCAGTGGACATCCACCCTTTATATGTTGTTACTGCAGTGCTGGTAATTCTTCCCCAGTTCAGATGGGTAAGCCAATGGAAGTATATTGTATGTATTTCTGGATTATTTTTAAAACAAAACAGCCACTTCTATTGTTTGTATTCCAAGAAAAGTCTGAAGAAAACTTGCAATTTAAATATGTATTTTAGCTTCTCTTTCCATGCTTTCTGAACCTATATGATGTGCTTCATATGTTTAGATTTTGTCTGAAGTCCAAGGTGCTTAATTTATTTTTAAATAAAGGGCAATATTTCTAATGGATAAGGATGTAAGAGAAAAAAAAACCAGTTAAGAAGATGAGAATTCAGGATAAAACTGCCATTGTCTCTGCATAGACCGATGAAAGGAAGTGTTTGGAATTATTTTTTGTCTTCTGCACAAACATTACCCTTGAAGCTGTTGTGGTAAATAACTAGATGATGTTTAGTTTTGTTGGAAGCAAGTGCAGTCAAAATTATACTAAGAGTATATAGATCCCCAGGGTATTATTTTTCACATGGGGTGTGATGTGACAGAATAGGAGGTCAATAACCTGATTAACACAGCAGCTAACCATTATCAAAGTTTAAGGGATATTTTATGCTTTTCTCTTATCCTCACTGGTGTATGAATTATTTCTGCCATCTTTTGCTAGTAAGAGGGATTATTTTTTTCTAGTGCTCTGATAAATTTGTAATTATTTAGATCCTTTAATAGAAAAATAAATAAGCACACCCCCTAATTAAATTAAATTAGCTCCCTCTCCCTCAGCATTCCCTGAATCCTAAACATCTACAGAGACAGTTAAAGCAATACTGTGAAACAGAAGATGAGTTCTTCCACCCTTCCAGTCAGTAAGCTAGTAGAAGACATATCACATGGAAGAGACCACTCATTTTAACAACAACTACAGCAACAAAAAGTAATTAAAAATATTCTATCCCTTACCTCCAGAATAAATAAAATCAGTATAACTGCTTCCAGGATCAGCAAATCTAGCAGTGTACTGAATGGGGAGCTCTGACACTGTGCAGCCCTCCCATGCTGAAGATTAAAAGATGGTGACAGAGATGGAACAGGGTTACCTTGGTATCTTCCCAGGCAGGGGAGAATTTTAAGATGGGATACCTGGCTGTAAAACATGAACTAAAATAAGGCAATTGCTGTCAGAGCCCAGTAATAATGGGAAAACATAAATTTTTGAGAAAAAATAATGAAAGAAGTGGAAGGCACTTTTAACTCTTTAAACATGGAAATCATAACAAGGCAATGAATTTCAAGGCAAATTGTAGTTACATCAACTTGGAACTGGGATGTTCTGAGGCCAGTTTGTAGAAGGTCTGTAGGCATTGCCCTCTACATCAAGAAATTGATAGAGTGAGAAGAACAGTCTCTGAAGAACAGCCACAAGCAGGTTAAAAGATGATGGGTAAGAATAGAGAGAGAGGCAACAAAGGCAACCTTGTGGTTGGTGCAGCAAAGGCTGCCTGATCAAGGGGAGCCTATTGATGAAGGCTTCTTACTCCACCTGCAGAAGGCATTGTGCTCACAGGCTCTTGTCCTGCTCGGGGACTTCAACCACCCCAACATCTGCTGGGAAGAATAGCATAGTGAGCTGTAGGCAATCCAGGAGACTCTTGGAAACCTTGAGATTACCTTAAGCCAGGCAACAGACAGCCCTACCAGAGGGGATGCAATACTGGACCTGTTGGTCACCAATACAAGTGAGCTAATTGGTGACATCAAGATTGGAAGCAGCCTGGCCTGCAGTGATCATGCACTGGTGGAGTTTGCAGTCCTGAGGGATATGGATCAGGATCCTGAATTTCAGGAAAGCAAAATTCCAGCTCTTCAAGGAATTAGTCAATAGGACCCCCAGGGAAACTGCCACTGGGGACAAGGGACCAGAACAAAGCGGATAGATCTTTACAGACACTTTCCATTGATCCCCAGGTGCAAGAAATCAGGAAAGGAAGACAAGAGAATGGCATGGCTGAGTCAAGACCTGCTGGTCAAACTAAAGGGCAAAGAGGAAATGCACAGGCAGTGAAAGCAGTGACAGGTATCCTGGGAAGAGTATAGGGACTGTTCCCCTAGTTGTATAGGGATGGTGTCAGGAAGGCCAAGGTGCAGCTGGAGCTGAACTTGGCAAGGGACACAAAGAATAATAAGAAGGGGTTCTACAGGTATGTCAGTCAGAAAAGGAAGGTTAAAGAAAGTGTACCCCCTTGATGAGCAAAAATGGCAAACTGGTAACAGTGGATGAGGAGAAGGCTGAGGTACTCAATAACTTTTTGGCCTGTCTTCACTGGCAACGTCTCTTCCAGCCTCTCAAGTGGATGGACTGGAAGGCAGGGACTTGAGGAGCGAAGTCCCTCCAACTGTAAGAGAAGATCAGGTTTGTGACCACCTGAGGAACCTGAAAATACAGAAGTCTATGGGACCTGACAAGATGCATCCCTGAGTCCTGAGGGACTTGGCTGATGTAGTTGACAAGCCACTCTCCGTGATATTTGAAAAGTCATGGCAGTCAGGTGAAGTCCCTGGTGCCTGGAAAAGGGGAAATATTACATCCATTTTTAAAAAAGTGTAGAAAGGAGGACCCTGGGAGTCAGTGACCTGTCAGTCTCACCTCTGTGCTTAAAAGATCATGGAACAGATCCTCCTGGAAGCTATACTAATGCACATGGAGGACAGGGAGGTGATTTGAGACAGCCAGCATGGCTTCACTAGGGAGAAGTCCTGCCTGACCAACCTAGTGGCCTTCTATGCTGGAGTGACTACATCAGTGGACAAGGGAAGAGCTATGGGTGTCATCTATCTGGACGTCTATAAGGCATTTGACATGATCCCCCACATCCTTCTCTCTAAATTGGAGAGGTATGGATTTGATGGGTGGACTGTTTGATGAATGTGGAATTGGTTGGATGGTAGCATCCAGAGGGTAGTGGTAAAAGGCTCAATGTCCAAATGGAGATTGGTGACAAGTGGTGTCCCTCAGGGGTCCGCACTGGGACCAGTACTGTTTAATATCTTCATCAGTGACAGAGACAGTGAGATCAAGTGCACCCTATTGGAGTGGGTTCAGCAGAGGGCCACAAAAATCATCAGAGGGCTGGAGCACCTCTCCTGTGAAGACAGGCTGAGAGAGTTGGGGTTGTTTAGTCCTTGTGACTGGGAGAAACAATATAGTAGTTTCTGTGCTGACTCAGAAGACAGGGAATTTGTAGTTTGGAAAAAATGAAAACTGGTCATTGATTAAAGCCACAGGACTGAGCCTCTCACAGAAGTACCGCTGTATGTGCTCCATTTATTCTATCTGAATTTTCACTATGTGAGAAAAAACATTTCTTTAGGTCTTGCAGAAGTATGTGTCTGTGAAATCTTGCATTCCTACACTGAGACACTTACCAAGAGCAGGAGACCAAGGGGAATGACTGATCTTGGCACTACTGGGGATAGGTACAGTTGAGGAGCAAAATTCTGCATGGGCCATTGTACAGATTTAAAATACAGCTTTTCACTGAGGAGATGAAAAACTTTTAATTTGTGAGAGGGAAAGGCTTAAAAATGTGTTCTGGACAGTTAATTTGGTGACACTGTATCTTGAAATGAGCTGTTTGTCCATGTGAGAGAGACAGCCGAGGCATTAGCAGTACAAACTACCCTGCCTGCATCTACCAGTGTGTCCTTACATTACTGTAGAAAGTGAGAACCTCTCTGGAGGCATGAATGCAGTGCATCTTCAGTTCATTCTGCCATTGGCAGCTTGTCTGAGACTTCCAGAAAGATGCTAACTGGTGCCAACTGTTACTCCTGAGAGGCTCTTCAGAGCAGACACCCTACAGCCAACATAAGGGGACTGCTTTATTTTCACAGTAGTAGTTCTCAATATATTTTCATTCATGCAGAGGGGATAAAACTCCAAGAAAAAAGGTGCAAGGAGTCATTTATCTAAAATGCAAAGGGAAGATTATCTGAATTACTGTCTGATAATGGAGGCACACAAAATTAAAGACAAAGGTACATGCCCGTGCGTGTCAGACCTTTGACTTTCTAATCCTCCCCAATTGCTGCAGTCAGGATCATAGAGATTATTTTTGTGAGCTGTTGCTCAGAAAAAGCAAAACAGATCAACCATAGTTTGTGGAATTAGATCAGCCCTGTCCTGAGGCATCAAGCACAAATACAAAGCTTCTGGCAAAACTATAGAGAAATATAACCAGCTTGTCCTCCTTAAATCTAAGTGAGGAAAGTGCATCTGGTGTGGCCATAAAATAAGAAGTGACTTGTTTTAAAAGGGAAAAAAAGCATCAATTTGTCATTCTGGAGCTATGTTTTTTGCAGTGCAGAATTGCTGTAGGGATCACAGCAGTCAGGGATAGAGAAAGACTATTAATTGAGTCCATTCCCCTGCACTCATGGACATAATCCCCTAATGCAAATACATGGTTTATTAAGGTTGCAGTGTACTTGCTATGGGAATCAGACCTCTAATAACATCATCCCTGGGGGAATAATGCTTCTTCTCTTTAGAAGTGTGCTGTGGATGGTTGTGCATCAGTGCTATACGCTGGTAAAAGGAGTAGACCATTGGAAGTGAGCACAGAGCTGTAAGAAAGGCCATTTGAAAGAAGCTGTGAATGTTCAGGTTATCTGCAGACATTAAGTGCTCTTCAGGTAGGTCAGTATTTGCTGAGAAAACTGAGATATGTGGGCTTGAGACATGCTTAAATTCTCCCAGCAGATCTTGAATTTCAGATCCCATCCTGGTACACATCAGCATAGCAGGGAAAGCTGTGTTGAATGCTGCAGAAAGTCTGAAGGACAAGTGTGAGAAGAAGATTAAAAATTCTGGTGCTATTGGAACCTCCATCAAATAGCTAAATAAAAGACCAAAAGAATGGTTCTAGCAGCCCAGACTGAATGCAAGGAGGAGGCTTATAGAGCTGGGTAGCTTTATGGTACTTATTATGGAACATAATTCAGTAAAGACTTTTGCCGATTTTTTCGGTCCTCTCTTCTCTGCAGGATGTGGCTTTTGGTCTACAGCTTAGCTGCTAACAGCAGAGTTGGAAACACAGCCATGTTGTACAGATGTCTGTGGTTGTATTTGGCCCTACTCCTCCTCCAAGCTGTTGCAGCTGCTGGAACTGCCTCATCTGTACTAGTAGACACAATGGTAGGAGCACTAGGGTACATAAAGTGATGGGTTTAAGCCAATGTGTTTGTATATTGCGGTGTACATTGAGGGCCTAAGCTCCGAAACCCAGAGATAGCACAATTGCAGAAGTATCTAACTTGCATCACAAAAGTGAGCTTGTGGTACGTGCCTCATTTTTAACCCAACTGATGTTTTTTTATCACAAGAGATTCAGTTCATCACAATAAAATTCATTCATCTCTCACTTGCCTGCCAGATCAGGGCTGCTTCACTTTTTTTTCTGTTGTAGGAGATGATGTCTTTGCAAATGCACACGAAATGCAGCTAAGAATAGTATTTCTGTTTACTACCTGTTGCTTTACAAGCTTAATGTAGCATAGGACAATACGGAAGAGAAGCCCTGAGATTGGAGCTATTGGTTTTCCTAGGATTTTGATTGAGGTTTCTGGAAGTTGTAACTCACTCTGAGTTTCAGTTTGACTTGCTGCCAGGGTCTATAACACAGGGAAGAAAGCCCTAACCCTCAGAAAACAGCTCCTGGTGAGGATTTTAAGTTGATCATTCAAAAATCAAGACACTTAATCACTAATTTTTTTTGAAATTTGGTTTAAAGCCTGCGGCTAATTGCTCACCCATGCATATACACACAGTGATAGAAATTTTGGATATGAAATAGTATCACTTTAAAGCTTTGATGTTCAACTTTTAGAACGTTAGTTACAGTCATTTTTCCCCTACCTAAAATAAATGTGAGAGGAAACATCCAATTAATTATAAATAAAAAGGCTGCCTGTAGCAAGATAGCTCATTAAGGTTCCTTTTTCCAAGTTCTGTGTTTCTTTCAGAATTTTAATCTCCATAGTATTTTTTTTTATTATTATTTGTTGGAGTGTGTGTAGTATTCTGTAACAATGAAATGCTTTGCTGGGTCATTTATCGTCCTTTTCCTTGAGGAAAGTCCATACAATTATCTTTGTGCTTGTGGTACACTGTGAAGTTTTTTAATCCAGGTGTCTGCAGGCTTCTGGAGCTTGTGCAGTGGAAGATGCGCATTAGAGAAAATGCATCATTGCTTCTGAAAGCTCCTCTGAAGCGCACCATTGCTTCTGAATCTTTGGAAGTTACGTAGTTACGTTCCCTTACACAAAGAAAACTTTTTTTTACATTGCAGTTCTCTGGCTTATAGCACCACCTACAAGTTACTTTCAAATTGCAGATGCAGGCTGATGATCTTTGCGTATTTGATGTAGCTGCAATTGCCCGCTCTTCTGCAGTCTCATGAGAGCATCAGTGACTTCAGCGATAGCAAATTGCTGCTGTTAAGGATACTGTATCTCAGGAACAAGTGAACTTCATCCAATTCTGAAGGTCAATACAAGTCCCTGCATCCCATTTATTCCTCAGCTCTGGATTTTAATTAATGAGGGAGGAGGAGGAGCCATGGAGGGGAATCTTTGTTGGCGCTAAGGATGGTCCACATGCCAAAACTTGGTAAACTAGTGTAAAAGGCAATGGTGGGAGATCAGGTCCAAAGACAGCCATGGGCAACCAAAAGCAAGATTATTGTTCCTTTGCCAGCTTCATGCTAAACCATTGGGTTTTTTTACTTCCACCTCAAACTTTTGTCAATTTAGCAAGTTAGATTACTTAGGCTTTGCGAGAGTGAAATTAGTCACACTCTGAAAGAGAGATAACTGAGCTGCATGCCCCAAATATCAGTAAATTATTGCGATGGCTGTAATGGCTTTGATGGAGTTTTTCTCCCGTCTCTCTCAGAGCACAATATTCCTCATGTAGTTTCATGGTACCATGTGCAGTTCAGGTAATGTTTATCATCTGTAGTTCTGCTGTCAGTTAATCCCTCTCCCCAGTGTAGCTGACAAACTTTTACTCTGGTGGAAATTGTGATGACACCCTTTATTCTTTCATTTCTGTTTAAAAAAAGGATGTTATTTGTGCTCACAAAAATAAAAGGCACTTACCAATATGGATGCACTCTACAGCTATCAGAACAGCTCACATGCTGCTATTGCAGCTGCTGTAACAATAGAAAACAAAGCCTGGGTTCATACAGGTTCTTCTTGCTGTTGTTAAGCAGAATAGGGAGGAGATTTCACTGAATTTCACTGAATTTTTTAGAGTTGGAAGGGACCATAGAGATCATCTAGTCCAACTCCCCTGCTGAAGCAGGATTGCTTAGAGCATGTTAGAGCATGTTACTCAGGACTGCATCCAGGTGGGTCTTGAGATTCTTTTGTCCCATTTGAGGAAAATATCATTTAAATTGAAAAACTTCCAGTATGTCCCTTAATTAAATCTATATTTATTAATTTATCCAATCTGAGTGCTAATTATGGCTTGTTTGATGCATATTCATCTAAAACTTCTTCCACAGTATCTGTAATGCCATCCCATTCAAATTCCCACTGGTTTGATTTGAGTGACAAGGCTATGATACAAAGAAAATACTTGGTGTAAATATTCCCAGAGAAGCATAGGCAAAATAAAATAATAATAATAACAATAATTATAATATTAAAAATAAAATATTGCTAGCAAGAAAGCACATAAACTTTCAATGTAAAAGGAGCCATTATGTTGCTGAGTACTATTACTATTAGCAGTGGGTAGCTTATCAAAAGGATTTTTCTGCCTGGGACTAGTCCTACTCATCACACAGACATGAACTTCCTGACAGAGTTGCTGACTCCTGCTGGTAAACTTTGAAAAGCACATTGTTGAGCTGCAATTCTGCAGGCACTTTTATCTTATTTCTCCTTCCCTAACTTCATTTTTTTTATTGGCAAATACTTTTGCATGAGGATTCAGTATTTGAGTATTCATAGGCTCCTGGTGCTTTTTACCTGAGTGGAGTTATAATCAACTTGTGACATCAGGGATGGCTGTTGTAGAGGTGGTTATGTCATAAGATTGTGGTTTCAGGCGGGGAGAATAAGCATAAGGAGCAGAAGAAATGTCGAGTAATTATACAGGTTTCATATTAACTATGGTAGTAATACAAACAAAAACCACAACTCCTAGTCCCAGCAAAGAAGCATTTTTTTTTCTAAACTAAGAATAGCTCAGAAGTTTTGCATATCACATCAGGTGTTTTTTTGGATTCTGTTAATTTGGCAACCAGATTACCAACTGGTAGACAAAAAGGATTTATTTCAGTAGTGTGTATTGTGGATTTTGCTGAGTTTTTTATTATATGTTACATACAAGAGAGAGGTGGATTTTTGCAACATAGTAACAGATGACAACTCTAGTACAATAATTCTAACAAAATCTGTTACCTGAGAACAGTGCTTTAGATGTCTGTGGGAATAGCAGTAACAATTATTTAGTTTTTCCTTTTAGCAGGATGCCTTGGTGTCATGCAAAAAAGAGGGAAGGCCAAATGATAGCAGAATGCCAGATGTAGAAGCCTTAATTACAAAGCAATCAAATGAGGGCTTTAATTTGGGGGGGTTAAGATGCTGGCAGAGTTTTCTGCAGAACCTCTGCTGAGTCAGTCACATCAGGAGTAAGTCTTGTGCTGTCCTTGCATGCACGACAGTTTGCTTGAACAGAATGTGTTTTTCTTCCAAGACACCCTCCTTTCTTCTGGCATCTCCTTATTCATTTCCAGAAGAACAATGGAAGTAGTACCCTGAGGCCTCGTTTAGCCCAGCATCTTGTCTGTCCAATTAGCAAATATCCTGCATCACTGATTTTAAGAATTAATGTGACCGTAGTCCTCTAACCAGTAACAACATTTCAACTCCATCTTGAACGGTATTAATTTCCAGTTAGCAGGGAATAACATAGGGAAATGCTGAAAGGTTTGCTTGCACTCTTGTCCAACTGCTCTTTAAATGAGGGCTCAGTGTTGCAGATTTTGTCCCACCTGACCCCATCTTAGTGTTGATATTGATCTACTCATATCGCTTAAGCTGAATTACTGCTTGTGCACCTTGCACTCACATTGTGTTCCCAGCAGAGTTCTTGCATTGGTTCCTTAGCCTGAGTTTGGGTACATAGACCTGTTCAGAGCAGCTGGGAGTCTTTGTTTGCAGGTTAAAGAGGTCCACTTAACCTGACTCCTAACTCAGCCACCAAACACCTCTGTCCTCTTGCGGGACTGATGTACAATGCTTCATGTCTCAGTTTTCCCTCTGTAAAATGAGGGTAAAATAAATCCACCTGTAAGGCGAGGAGTGAAAAGGTAATAAATACATCAGCAGGTAGGAACAGCATCCAATGCTCTGTCCTTCATTTCTGTCATTCTCCGGGAAGAGTTAAGCTTGCAGAAAGGGTGGACTTCTGGATCTTGTTAGTCACTGACGTCACATCTGCGTCACTCTGCTGGCCTATATGCTACTTCCTATGAAGTTTCTGATAAACTCATCCTTCCAGTTGGTTTTTCGTGTACTCTTCTAGAGAAGTTATACATACCAATTACAAATACCCTCTCCTAATATTTCCTTTTTTACATAACAAAAGTTTAGCCCATTAGGAACTCAGAACAATATCCAACTTTACCACATGATACAATGGTCAGCATCAGACCATTGATCCTGATTTCACAGTCCCCCTAAGTACATTATGAGAACACACCCTTTTTTCTAGAGCATGTAACTCTAGGTATGGGTGTTTCACAGAATGCTATGTTCACATGCTATTAACTTAGTCATCCCACCAGCACTACAAGGTCTTCAGTTCTATTGCTTTTTTTCCTACCATTTTTTGTCTTTGGATATCATCTTTAAACATGGGATGGTCTTCCCTATTTCAATGTAGTAATAGTAATCTCATAAGCTTCTTGCAGTTAAGAGTTATTTTTCTGCTAGAGCAGATAAAATGTCCTGGGTATTAGTGGCTAGAAAAGTTTTACCTTAACTTTATTTTATTCCTGCATTTGAAATGGAGAAATTATTTTATTTCTGTTTATTCTTGATCTCCAATTTAATCCAAGCATATGAAAAACTAGGGATATTTTTATTTTTAAGTATTCAACGTCTTCACTTTGGATTTTAAGAAATAGTTCCTACTGTATATTTCTGGTTTATGCGATTCATTTGTAAAAGGCATGAATAAATTATCCATTTGAGTATCACCCTCCTGTATGTATCTGTGCCTTTCCCTTCCCTGGAGTTATGGGCTCTTTCATTTATTTGTGTTACCTTTTTTTCTCTGTACCTGTTGCTATAATTTCTCAACATCGCTTGATAGTCACACCTTTGTCTATTTGAGTGCATTAATCCTTCAGTGGTGAGATCACCCACTAAGTTGCCTCCATCCAAAAAGAGCCAAATGAGGTACAGATGAAAATTCCCAGTTTCAAATATACTTAAACAAAAAACCCAAACAAACACACCTTCAGTGAGCCTATGAAGAGTCTTGGTCTATTTGCTTTCCTGCAGAGAGCAATGTGGCTTGAAAAATAATATATGTTTCACTATTTCTGCTCTGCAGACCATATGTGGAATGCAGGCAAAATCTGAGAATCACTGAACTCTCTGTGCACACAAAATCTGCAATCAAATTGGCTATCATCATGCCATCCGGCTCTCTTCTGTGGTCATGGCTGACTCAAATGGATACTAAATGCCGGCTTTGCAGCTGACTTCTCAATGACAAAAATACTGGTGTTCTTGCATCTAACTGTTCTCACATAACGTAGGTTCCCTCCTCCCAGAACTCAGTTTCACTGCCACTGAACTGGTGATAAAGCCTGAGCACTGACAGCATGAACAATTGCCATTCTTAAAGGTAAACATGAAGCCTTATCACTTGGTTGCTGCTGCTGCAGATTGTGATAGTGAGATGAGTGCTGGGCAGGGCAATTCAAGATGAGAGATTACAACAAAGGGGGAAAGAAAAGTCTCTGTACTGATAATGAAACTACTTAATAGTTCTGACATACATAACTTTGAGCAAGTTATCGCCCAATCAAATTGTTGCAATTAAATATGTTTCCAAAATCCTCAAACAGCATAAGAACTAACAATATTTTTCCTTTTCATCTTATGTTAGCTTGGATATATTTACCTCATGGATATAAATGCTGTGAATTTGACGAGAACAGGATGGGCAAGAATTGTAAATGATACTGTATGATGGGGTTATTGTGTTGAACTCTTCCAGATGTTTCCTTTGCTTAGCACATTGCAGATGTTAAAACTTGAGTGTTTGAGTGAGGGTTACCTTGCTTTCTAATGACTTTGGCCTATCCTTTACTCCTTGATTTTTGTTCATAGTTTTTCCAGCCCTAGAGAATATATAATATTGATGATCAGATCTGAGGCATACAGGCAGTGCTTGCTATGATATCAGGTATTTTTTCTGTTTACCGATAAACCATGTTTTAACCTCTACAGGCACTTGTGTTTGTGCTCTCCATAGAGCTAATTATCTCAAGAGCAAGTTGACTCCTGTGCAATTCTGTTTCTAGTTTAACATTTAACCAACAGGACTCCCCATCTCCCTCCACCACAAAATCTGTGCTCAGCTGCTCCTTAATCCTGTTCCTGCTGCTGTTTCAGAGCCATTTGCAGCTCTGAGCTGTGCCACACATGAGCTGCATTAGAATTTAAAACTGAGGAACCTCTGCATCTCTTGCCTGAGCAGCTGATCTGACAGGCATGCCTGAACTCCACTGGGACCTTCCCCTCTATCTGCAAATCTGTGGTATGAGTTAAAACAAAGAGGAGGAGCAGGAGCATTCCTTTATTTCTTCAGGTGAGTGGTATTTTAGCCATATGGGATTGGGATGACAGAGTCATTCCCGCTCTCTGGCCTATTGAATGATTGAATACTTTTATGGGGTGCGCCACCTTCCGTATGAGAAATTGAGAACATATGTCAGCCCTCGGTAGAATAGAATTTTAGGATACAGCAGCTATGGTACTGAATGGAGGTGAGGGGTCTAATTTCTTTTCAGTATTCCCTAGAGGTCAACACCCTAAAACCTCCAAAATGTTTCTTTTGGTACCCAATTCCTGTGCTGTTGCTGTAGAGTCATTTGGCAACTTGTGAATTCCAGTCAAGCCAAGGTTATCTGAAAGTTAATTTTTGTGTTTTGTTGAATCTATGCTTAGTCTTTAACTTGTGAGAGAGAAGGAAAAAAGAGAAGAGTAGATGTGAATGCAAACCAACAGAGAGAAGTGAATAACCCCTCCATAGCGCAGTGGGAGTTCATAATCTAATTAGCTGGCAAGGTGTCCTTAAATTCTCACTGGTACAGAATTAAATATCCTGTCCAGTGACAGAGAAAGGAGCTAACAGCTCTCTTCTAACAGGGCTGCCACTCCCTATGGGACCTGCAGTGGGTAAACCCATTAAAGAGGGTAATTCAGACTTGCACTGTGTCTTCTAGATTTCACATTATGAAGCTGTTTATCATGAAGACCATTTATTTCCTGGCCAAGCAAGGGTCAGGTGGGTAAATGATTCGACATATGCTACATATCCAGAGCTTAAAAATATCTTGGTGAATCTGGAAAAAGGCAGAGATACTCCTCAAGAGGGAAGGAAGAAAGGGTGCTAATTGCATTCATCACTTCAGGAGCGTGAGTTGTTGATAAGGTGTTGATAGCTAAGATAACAAGCTGTGTCCCCATGTAGCATCCCTTTTCTACTTGTTGCCTTGCTTCCTAAAGCTTTTGTACAGTGTGTCCCTGAAGCAAGGTTTCTTTCTTGACCTGCTGTTTATTTGTATGAAAAAGCTAAGGGCAAGTATGGCATAAAAGCTGTTTCTTCCACTTTAATAAAATATCAAGTTTCTGTCAAGGGCAGTATCATCATTAGCACAAGCTGTATCCTAGACTTGCCTTGCCATTGCTTGGGATGTCTGATGCCAGGGTGTGCTCTATGTAGGATCTCTTAGAGCAGAGTTGCCATATTGCAGCCCCTCATGAGATATAATTCAGTCTTCCTTTGAAACATCTCAATATTGTCTTTACTGTAAGTGGCTCCTGCTGTTGTTAATTAGTGTGGGTAAACCCTATTGTTTGCCAAGTAGAGACAGCAGTGTGAAGAAGTCTTGCTTCAGGAATTACTAGGTAATGCACTTCTGTTTTATTGCTGCCCTTTGAGAGGAAAGGGACTTCTGACCTGTTTCCCTAAGAAAAGAAATAGCCTGCTAAACTTGAAATTATGGAGGCTTATTTAGTGTTCACCTTCAACCTATGCCAGCCTCTGGTGTAGAGGGCCCTGGCTCTTACTTTGAGAAATGTTTTAACTTGTAAAGGGAGTCCAACATTGACTAAAGCTTCAGGTGGGTTTCAGTTACAATTTTTTGTTAATTACACTCAGACTGGGAGGATGGGACAGTTGGTATTGCTGTCCAGTGTTGAAAATCCTAAGGAGGATTTCTTAAAATATTCCAGAAAAATCTGTAATGGTTCCTTATCTTGGAATGCGATCCAGTACAAAAAGGAACTCTGTGCTGCTTTGGTTAAAATCTTTAAAAGGCTTGTTTACATTCATAAAGATATTTTTTAGGTAACAGTTGGCCAACTCATACCTGGAGCATCCATTTTCTCTCCCATTGTGTTTTTTATGCCTGATATGTTAAAAAAGCACTATGTTATATCAGTGTGAAATGAGCTTTTCACTGCATGGGTTACAAAGTGCTAATGAGTGAATGCATAGTCTGATTCTGCCCTTTTGAATGTTCTTTATGGTAGTCTTTGATTCATAATTATGTTATATTAAATAACTTTTTTGATTGTTTAAAAGAATTATGCTTTAATATAAAAAGTATGGCAGTAGAACAGACAATGAAAAAGAATAGACTTTTTTTTTTCACGTTCAGCTCTCTCTTTCATGATGTATTTGTGTGCATCTCTGTACAAGCTTAATAATGCCTTAACCTAGTTTTTTGCATTCACTATGAAATAAGGTTCATAGAGGCTCATGATAGTAACCTCTATTTTGAATTAGAGGGGGAGGGGAAAGGGCACCTTGAAAATACTGCTTTAGACAGTCAGATGCTAGATTCTCTGGAGTTATACAAACAAACCCTGTTTAGCTCTTCCCAATGTGCGTGGCTATTTCAGCATATGTGTAACGTTACAAATAGTCGGTGATTATTTTAGGCACCTGACCAGATTAAAATAACTTCCAAGTTGCATTGGCACATCGTGTGTGCAGTTCAAATGTTACTTAAGTGTGGTAGGGAGAGGAGACCTGGAATGCCAGGTCAAGTCAGAATTCTTCGTTGACATGTATTTCTTTACCTTAGGAACAAGAGGTCTAGTTTTGAACTTTAGAAATAGAGTGCCTGAGGACCTTGAGGAAGGTAAAAATGTAGCACCTTCGTAGCTGGCAGATCTGCTTTTGTGAGAGATGATAAGTACAGATGATTGAGTTCTGCAGCAGAGACAGCAGGAACAAATGGCTGCTGGAGAGCAAAAACGATTCTCCTTGGCTCTGTGCGCAACCAAGGGTCCGTTATCAGAGGCCCCATTGCCATAGGATTGCCTGGAAAGCAGTATGTACTGTAAGGAACCACAGGGAGCCGCGTCTGCAGATAATCAATTAGAATGAAGAAGTACAGCTTAATTTTTGGGACCTTAGGTTGAATTTGCAGGGCTACAGCTAAGAAAAAAAAGCCTTTCTTTGCTTATGAGCAAGACAAACCTGATCATTAAAACAGTGAGACAATAAATGTGTAATCTTGCAATATTTTACTGAGTCATTTTTCGGAGCAGAACACTTCATGTTCACTTTTGACATTTGTTTGTCTCTGATGTACCCTCCAAAAATTGAGAGAATAAAAATAAATAAAAAATTCCCTCAAAAAACCTGAAAAAAGTCTCCCAGATCTCTCAACTGAGGTAATTTTCCACAAGATTGCAGATAATAAGAACAGAAATTGACCTCCAGGTGTTCAAAAGCAGTAGTCAAAGCTGTTTTATTTAAGCAGTGGAGTTTATTAAAGCTAACTCTTGTATGGTTTTGTCACAGATCAGTTTTGTCAGCGTGGTAATGTGACACTCAGACCGTTGAAAAACTGCTGTCAACAGAATGCGGCTCATTCTGAGCCTCATTTTCCTATCACAGGATGGTTGAATTTGTATCCTAGGTGAATAATAACATACTCAAACCTCTAAAATTAATAAAATAGCCCCTAAGAGTATAATTCTTCTCCTTCAGTCTCCATGCAGATTACTGGGATACACTCAGCAGCAGCTCTTCACGTGAACAGCTATATCTGTATTGCTTTTTTTGCTTCTTTTCCTGAATTCAGGTGATGATGAAAACCCCTTCTGAACAGCCCCTGCGTATGGCAAAAACATCGCTGAGTTAAATCTTTAAATGAATTCCAAGAATGCCATGAATGTCTAAACATTCTGTTGATTTCATGGTTTTTCTTGTCAAATTGTCACTGAAAAAGTACATCTCTGGAAAAAGAATTTTGGAACAGCTTAGAAAAGTATAAATTTGCAATAATTGTTGGTCCCTTTAGTTCTTCCTCCCATCATTAAAAAGAGCTGCAACTTAGAAAAAGTTAACTTGATACTGAATATCAGTGAACAGAAAGTAGTGCCTGGAAAATGGCTCTCTAAACTTATGATGTGCGAGGGACAGCCAGAAGGATACTACACTGAACGCTGGTACAGACCTAGTCTCTCAGGAGGTTAATTTAATAAATGCCTTAAAACTTAATTTTTTTAGTAAGTTTGAGATCATTGCTAATCAGGCTTTAAAATGTGCAATAATGAAAAAGTAAGCTAGATTTTTTTTTTCCTTCTTCCTCCTTTTTCCTTGAGGGAGGAAAGAAATCTTCCTTATTTCAGAAGCTGCTAAAAACACTAATTCAGGATTTGTATCTGCAAACTCTGGGAAGTACATGTGAATTGTTAAATTTTCATCCTCTAACAGGTTGATTGAGAGTAATTTTCTCAGCTCCTGAGCATAGGCTGCAACAGAGAACAGACTGGTCAGATGTTTTGCAATACTTTGTGTAGATACTCTAAATTCTGAGACCCGACACAGATGAAAATGTGTTAAAGTGATGCGCTGTCCTGAAGTAAGTGTTATATGCCAGCCAAATGCCATCCCAATTAAGATGGCTAACTTAGTCACAGAATTACCTGGATTTGAGGTTTTTCTTGAACTGAGAATATGAATCATGCTTGATTATTTGAGTGTTTTCTGTTTGAATTACGGGGATTGATGTATGGAATGCGATCTGAAGAAAGAACAATGGCATTTTTGCATGTAATGTGAAAATCAATTATTTCACCTCCTGGCTCTGAAGAAGAGTCTGATGAAATAACTGGTAGCACCACAAAACCCCATCATGTACTGTTACGAATATGTACATGAGAAGACCCATAGGACGTGGGCTGCCGTACTTGAAATCTGCTGTTACCGTTTCTCACCCCACTGCTGCAGCAAACACAATTTATTTTTTTTTTTTTATCCCTCTTTCAGCTGAGACATGAGGTGTTTTTAAATGAAAACCAAAAGTTGTATTTATCATTATGAATTACATTCAGCAAATTTTTTTGGTTGTTTAAATTGGATCTTCTGTATGATTTCCCTCTAAGTTCAGAAGTCTTTGCTCTGATGTTCTTTTTTTCTTGTTTCTTTTTTCTCTCTCCTTTGCAACCTTTAACATTTCCTGTGCCTCATTCCAGTTTATCTCCTTGCCCAGATTATGAGCAACATTGGCTGTGAGATTGACTAGAGAGCATGTGAATATGGTGGCTGTGAAGTGGTTTCTCCACCTGTCCATTGAGGGTGGAGGCTTTTGGTAGTTTAGGATGACAGTATTGCTCCCACAGTACTACTCTACTCTTTGGCTCAGGTTGATGTTCATTGCTGTATCATCACTTTTTCAGGGAAGTGAGCCCTAAATTACTGAAGCGTTGACAACTGGTAATGGGCTCTGTCTGATGGAGATCAATTATCCACTGTCCAGATGGGCACCAGAATTCAAAGTTTTATCTCCTAGCACAACAATTCCTCTTCCATCTTTCACCTAGGATGTCTCTTCTGGGCTGTTTCAGTGAACTGGAGAACTGAAGTATTTATGTGGACTCTTAAGCGGGATTACCTGTCACTGGCTTATCACCATGGGGCATATCGCTAGATTTTAGACAAGCAACAGTGTCCCAGGTAGCATAGAACAATTCTGCTTCTTCTGGCTGCTTCTAGACCGTCTTCTTCACCCTCAATGTCCCCTTTCGGATTTGCAGAGGTATGAGACTGAATAGGGATTTTCATTGGTTTGTTTTCATTGTTTTATTGTTGATTTTTTTTCCCCTCTCAGTGCATTCCTAAACTCCTTTTGCATCTATACCCTGAATAACAGTGAAAATTAAGTCACTTGATCTTCTGCTGTTAGGAACAGAAGTGTTTGAAAAAAATTCTTGTGTATGCATAGGACTTGTGCTCCACTTTCTTTTTGCCCCAAACAAAGATAAAATTAAAGTTTGAAGTGAAACTTTTCTGTTTTGCTAAATGGCAATTCAGCTTTTGCGCTCACTGTCTAGTTAAGACCTTAGGAAATTATGCCATTCTCACTAATGGATTGTTTATTTTGAATAATTCTGAAAAGCACTCCAGCATTGTTGGACAGAAATGTTCTGTGTCGTAGTACATTTTTGTATAAAATACTTGACATTTTAAAATTTGCTTGAGAAGGTAAATGGATTAAAATGTTAATTTGTTACAATGAGTTTTCATGATGAAAAATTAAAAAGGTCTCCTGCTCACATTTTCAGGTCAGGAGAGAGTTTGACTTTTACAAGTCAAAATAAAAGACATTTCTACATAATGCATGAATGATATATAACTTCAAAAGGAACTTTCCTGGAGCAAATTTTCAGTCTGTTCTTGCCTAACTTCTTTTTAACTGGAAGGGGTAGGAGATAAGGGAATAGGCATACTAGGTTGCTTGAAGGATTAGTAAAATAGTAGAGAGAGTTTCTCTTTCACAGTAGATCTTCAATTTAAATCCAGCAGAACTCATCACTACTGACCAGCTATTCAGTGGTCTTTTGCCGATTACTAGTCATCTTTACAAAGACAGTGATGACACTGCAGTGAGCATCAACTTGAGCTTCAAACAGAGTGAAAAATTGCAGTCAGTTTACAAAGCTTCTTGGTCTGAAGACCTAGTGAGTTTGTGATACATAACCTGTGGAGGGAAATAGGTTTTTGGATGGTGAGACTGAAGAGGCTGTTGAATTTCAGCAGCTGTGTAATGCAGTCCTTGCAATAAACCGAGACTCTGTTTTTAGAATGAGTTAGGCTGGGTCTTTGCCCCTTCTGCTCCTGTTGCAAGGCTGCCCCAGGTTTCTTCTTTCCAGTCTGCTCTGGGCTGACTTTCCTGCTCTAGACCTAGGAGCATCTTGTCCTGCAGGGCAGACCTGGGATACAGGCACAACTGTTTGCCATGCTCTGTTTGAATAGAAAAATCCAGTGTCAATAGCAAATGCTGTGGTCATTGAAAGACATTGGACAGACTATTGACCCTGTGTGCATAAAGATAATCTATATGTGGTGACAGTATCTGGAGTTCTCTTCTGCTGTAAGAAAGCAAGAGAAAAAAGTGCATGCTTTTGTTTTGTTTTTAAAACATGATTCCTTTGTAATAGGTGTGACCAAGTAATTAGTTTTGAGTTGTTCAACCTCTGCTTAAATTTGAAATTAGAATCTGAACATGTCTCAAAAACCAAAACCAAGGAACAAAGAAAACCTTTAAGAAACCAGAAACCATTTAAGAAATCATTTGATGGATCTTAAATTTTATTTTTCTGCTTTGACAGCTATTGTGTTAGTGATCATTCCAACTCTGTTTAAAAGAAATTTGGTTCTAAAGAATAGTTGTAAGAGAGCTGTATGTTTCCCAGGGACTGGGAATCATGCATGTAATTTTTCAAATTAATGACAAGAGTTGGATGGAGTGTGTACTCTTGGAACAAAACCGTCTTGTTAAAAAGCACTGTGTTTAGACAGCTTGCAGCAAAAGGAGATTAAATTGCTGGATTGGCCTTTTATATGGCTTGATTGATGAGAAAACTATGCTGCAGTATTTATTGTTTATCAAAGGCCACTCGGCCAGTGGCATTAACAAAAACAAATATTTATTGGATGTAAGATTAAAAAATGATACTGCAGAAATGTGTGACTAGTTTCACTAAAGATTCCTATATCTCTATAGGGGCAAAAAGTTAAGATGTGCTGAAACAGTAATGAGAGGCACTGTGCAGTGTAACCAGGGAGACATTATCCTTCGTAGAAAAGAGGTTCTTGTTAGTGATCTGTTACTGAAGGACATTGCAGGAATAACCTGCATGTGTTTATAAAAACAACTGCTTTCTACAATTGCCTTCTCTTCTCCCCCTACTCCTTTCAAAAATAAACAGCCCAATCCTTGATGGATGTGCTTTTATTGTCACTCTTCAGATGTAGCTTTCTCTTTGATGGGTTATACCTGTGCATTACAATTTATATCCACATAGCTGCAGCGCTTTTATCCACAGGCTTAGCCATAAGATTATCTGGTTTAGGCATCGTATATGTTGTTTTGATGAGGGTGGTTTTGTGGGCTATGTCATCAGAATGAGCAAGAACCTGAAAGGTGGATTATCACCATATTAGCCATTTAGAGGAAAAAAATTATTTGTCATAAGGTGACAAGTACATTGTGGATATATTTGATATACTGTCTTTTCTCCCTATTTGTAGAATTGGATTTAGCAAATAATGGCTTTTTAGGATTTTTGAGTGTGTGCTGTAAGAACAAACTGGGGATCCCATTTCCTCTGTAATTGTACAGCATGAATAATAAACAGGTATTACCTGGTCATTTGCAGGGGATCCTGTGTGTGTTTGTTTCTTCCTTTTTCTAACATGCTTATCTAAATATGGTGTTTGTGAAAATGAGTCTCATATTAGCTGTAGGTTAATGTAATGTGAAAGAAATGCTGGGCAAACATCCCCTAGCCAGTCTGTTTGGAAACAGCTATGATCTGTGAAATGCTACCTTGGCTACTTTACATCATTCCCCAGTGAGTCAGTTTGAACTCTGTTCTTTTATTGGATTATTACTTTTTGGAAGGTAGTTCTCAATACATTTGTATTCATGAAGCAATGGACAGTAGGTAATTTAACACCTGCTATCTGTGATATCTGTCAGCAAATGGCCTTCTCCTAGTGGGATTTATAGGTTCTTCACATTTCAAAGGCGGAGAATTCAAATCCTGTTTAGTTTATTGTGCTATGAGCAGAGTTACAGTATGTGCCTTCTTTCCCACCACCTTTTAGTCTGGTTTTAGACTGACGCTGCCTCTTTTATTCCAAACTGGAAAAAAGCTAAAACTTGGAAGGGGTTAACAATTGTTTCATCCTATCAAGGTCTTTTCCCTCTCTAAAATAAGAAAAGGTGGGAGTGTGAGCAAGAAAACTAAGGAAAAATTAACCCTAGTCCCATCTTATTACTGTGAATCTTTTGTAGGCTTATTGCCTTAGTCTCTGCATTGTATTCTCCTATTGATTTTTGAGGAGGAAGAGTCTGCATAAGTAAAATCTGCAAAACTGAGGTCTAAAGCTGTAATCCCCAGAGGTAAGGACCATATATTTGTGTCTGCATAGTTCCTGTTGGGACGTGTGACGGGTCCTTTGCATACTCCTTTAGCTCTGTTTCAACTTCCAGTTCTGGTTTAATTCAGAAAGTGCGGAGGAGGCATAAAATGGGAGGGGAGAAGGAGATTTGTGACTGATTTTTTTGCAGTACCTAGAAAGAGTAGAAAGAGAGCATATGCCACATCCACCCTGTTGCAAAAGCCCTGTGTTTGGGAGATCATTCATATCAGCAGTGTTTGCTCTAATGTTACTTAATAGGAATAAGCTAAACTCTACTCCATAGATTCAAAATGAGAAAACTGCCTTTTGGTTAACAGGTAACCAGCATTGCCTAGCAGATAATAGGCAATTATTGCATTCTCGCAGCAAAACTCTGCATAGAAATGATAACTCTAGTTGGCTGAGAGACCATTAAACTAGATTGAGTATTCTCTGGTATCTTGGCCCACATGATCAACAACCTATCGTTGATTTCAGTCACTTGCTTAAGGTGAATTTTACCTCTTCAGAGAAAGGAAAAACGTTTGGGGAAGAAGGGTACCTCCCTTCTCCCTTTCCGCAAGAGACTGATTATTTACAGTGTAGATGGAGTATGTTATAAAGCAAGCTCTCCCTCTTCTGCCTAGGTATCCTGTTTCCTTTTTCAATCTGTTGGACAGAGGAAATTCTCTCTGTGCTCTTTTTAGTGTTATAGTGAAAACAACCTTTGCGATCTTACCCAAGATTTCCATCCACCTCTCTAGGCTGTGACTGGACTGCACTGAGGAATGGAAAGCCCATGCTCCTGACTGTGTGTCCCAAGTTCAATGGGGACATGTTTTAGACATAAATGGCAGAGAATATGCAAAACAGAGACTTAAAAGAGCTGTACCTGAAATACTTTGGAAAAGCAGAGAAGTACGCTCTTTCAGATGAGGCTTTCTGCTTAGAAAGTACTGGAGAGAGTGGGAGTTTATCAAAGACCATGCTGAGTATGAGAGGGCTGCTAGCTGCCTAAGGAGAAGCAGTTGTGCACAACGCCTGGGTCGAACACAGACCATATAGGAAGATTGCTAATGTTGGGGATGTTTCACGCAGAAGCTGTGGATAACTGGGAAGAATAGCTGCTTCTGCGGGAGAAAGCCTGTAGCCTCACAGAAGCAGAAGGATGAAGCAGCTGAAGTGGTTGGACTGAGCTGTGGAGGCAGGTTGTGCATTGTTGGCAGGTCTAGTGGAGCATAAGAACTTAAAAGACCTTGCAGAGAGCTGCATCTCAGAGAGATCATGAAGTGAACCCATGAGCACACTAGAAAAGCTTGATTTGGATGCTGGAGTACCACATCCCTTTTAGCTGTGTTCCTTTGGTAGGGTAGACCATGTCAGGAAGCTAGTGTTACTTCTGTCAAGATGAAGGCTGTCCCACAAACAGGAAGGACATTGGTTTGGGGCATGTCAGTCTAGAAGCACTGCAGTGCATTAAAACACACCTCCAAAAGGTAAAAACAAACCAACAAGCAAACCCTGAACAAACAGATTCTTGGATGATACATAAAACAGAGCTCCAGGTCTGCTTTACCTTTACAGAAGCAAATATGTTTTGTGGCTGTTGAAGTAGGGGCTTTCTATTACCATCTATTGAATCTTGCAGTTACTCTTCCCACCTGCTCTAGCATCTGTGAGTCTCAGTAGCAGAATTGTTGCTTGGAAACTCTTTTTGCATTTACTGGTAGAAAAGAGTGCTCAATTTCAGTAACTTGATTATCTAAAACTCCTTAGCAAAGGCAGTTACTTAAGTGACAGGCTAAATGCTGCAAATATACAAGTATTTAAAAGTGTTTTCAGCAGGGGTGGAGTTGGTCTGATGTGAACATTTGTTGGAATCATAATTGAGGCATAAAATAAGTTACATGGAAATGAACCTATTGTATATGTGCCAGTAGTGATGTGCCATTTCTACTTCTTTTTTTTTTTTCCTGTGGAGTAGAAAACCCACTATGAGTATTCAGGTTGCGATCATCTGACTGTGGGTAAATTTGGGTGGGTTGGCTTGTTTGGTTTTGTTAAATTTTTTCTTTGTTAAACTTTAGTCCTGCAGTGTACACTGACAATTAGTTTTGTGTCTTCTGGAGAAGTCTAACTTTAATACCTATCAACTTGCAGTAAAGATTCAGTCACAACATGTTTCTCTGATGTTAGAAGACAACACAACAGTATATTGAATCTTTTTGTACAGATAGGCTATTTGGAGTTAAGTTCGGAAAAAAAAAAAAAGTGTTTTGTGACTTGTCATCTTTTGATTTAGGCTGTTTAAGAGACAGATGCTCCCTCCTATTCCTTGAGATTCATATTCCTAAATCAAAAAACTGATGTCAGGAGGCTATCTCTATGATAGGTTCACAAATAGTATGTTTAATGCTGAAAACTGCTTTTTTCCCCCACACGTGTTAATTTAAATAGGTGTGTAAGTGGCTTGCTGAGTGTTTGCCTTAAAGGACTCCTATGGCAGGAGAAGAATTTTGATTTGAGGACAGTTTAGGAAGCAGTCATAATATCAGGAAGCCTGACACACACACACCCCTTTTTAATTTTAAAGATGAGCACTGTGGCCTTACCTCATATTTTGAGGAAGCAGGTAGAGAGGAGAGATTCTGAATTGTTTCATAACACTCTTGATCAAATTAATCTCCTGCCTTCTGTTTAAATGTGTTCTTTCTCAAGGGTCTTTGTTTCTTCATTTCCCCCCTGTCCTTCAGGAGCTTCTTTGAGTATATTATGGATATATATTCACAGCTTGGAAGATTTTTGTGGGAATTTTTGTTTGATGGAATGCTTCTTGAGTTTGGTTTCTCTGGGACTATTCATTCTGAGGGTTTGGTTTGAAGGGAGGGAGAAGCAAACAGTTATCATTGCCTTGTTTTCTGGTTGGTTTGGTTGGTTGTTGGGTTTGGTTTTGGTTTTTTTCCTCCTTTCTGTTGCCTGAAGTAACATGAATTTCACAAACCTTACAGAATCAATACTTAAGCTGCATACTAATGTGTTTTTGAGAACTACAGAGGATAGGTGGATGGAGAACATGGAGTCACTCTGTCTTTGTTCATAGTGTGGTTTGAGGAAAAAACGACAGAGTTGCAGTTGCCATCTGCAGTTCTACTCAGGATTCCCAGGGTCTGAAGGTGGCTCTACCATCACAAAGAAAGCTTAAGAGGGCTTTTGTTTTTATTGCTGTGTGAGTTTAAATATTGGATCCTATGTTGTATGCTCAAGTCATAGCAAAGAGGTATTCTTCACTCAGTTTCCAGGAGGTATCACAAAGACTGAAAACTGAGTTAATGCTAGAGTAGGTTATATGAAGTGTTGGATCAATACTTGGAATTGGCACAAGTAATGACAGCTTTGAAACTGATGTGCATATGAGTGTGATTGATAATGGCATCGAGAGCCTCTTAAGAAAAGCTTGGGGATTCATTCTGTTTAAAATGGAAAGAAAACAGTATCTATAAAACATCATGTACTATGCTTCATGGTAAGTGTTACACATGAAGGCTTCAAAGGATATTTAAGTGCTTTATGCTATTCATTATCCTCAAGGGTAGTATTAAAATCAGCATTCTAGGTTACAGAGCTTGTGGGATACGCTTTGTCTTAGGAAGCAGAGGGATGGTAGTCTTTGTGGTTTGACTAGTGCTTGGATTCTTCCCCCCCCCGCCCCGTGGGGGCACTTTCATTAGCAATTATATGGGTCTGGACTTAACAAGCATCTATTTATTGTGACATTAACATAGGAATTCATACGTTTGTGGTGTGTGCTTCTTTTAAAGGCTGGGTATGCACTACCTGGTGTCACCACTTGATCAATATTTCCACACCACATCTTTTGTAAAGTTTGGTGGTTTTGACTTTATTCTGTGGACTATATAGGGGTCTGAAACTGTGGGAAGCTACCCAGGCACTTAATTACCCTTGTTGTTCCAGAGCAGTCAGGAGCATAGGCTGTTTGCACTCCTGAGAAAGTGATTTGGCATTGAACGGGGATTGTAAAGAGTAACAGGAGAGAATGTGCTGCTTCAGTACTTTGCCATGAAGGGCTATTGTTTTCTTGCAGAATATAACCACTGAAAAAGACTTGTAGCTCCCCAGCTCAGGACAGCCCCCAGTTGGGGGCTAGGTTATTGTGTTCCATTTCTGGTTTTGATGATTTCAGCCAAGAAGAGAGCAACATCCTTTTTTATTTCCAGGATTTGGGGATCTTCAATATTGGACCCTTAGGCTCTTTCACTGCCATCTGAAGTTATTTATTATTGAATAGGAGGAAGGACAGCAGTTGTTTTTGCAGAAGGGTCTTGCTAGACTTTGCTCTTAAAATTGACCTGCTTGAGTAGATTTTGTGAACATGTGCTCCCAAGCACTTTCCTCTATGGAAACTGTTGTTCTAACTTCCCATTAATCCTTGGAAATGAATTCTTATGATTTAGTGTTGTGTTTGTTCTCTACAGATCTTTTGTTCTTCTAAAAAAACCCCACTGAAGTAGTGGGCTGAAAGTTTGCTTTGGCATAGTATAAAAATGAAGATGACCTAATATTTTTTGAAGCAATTATTGCTGGAGGCATTAATTCTGGTGTGGTTTAAATGACACCTGTTGTTTGAATCTGCTTAGCAGTCTGACTTCTTAATGTTTGAGCATGTAACTATGTTGAAATTGGCCTAAATGAGGTTAACTGGAAAGAAGAGAGCTGCTGCTGGCATGAAAGAGAAGCTGCAGAGAGGTGAGTCAGCAGAGGCTTAAAGCAAAACAATGACTAGCTGAGAAGTGCAAGCAGCAAACTATGAAGTACGTTAATGAAACACTAGTAGTGAGTAGGGGGGGAGACTTCATGTAACAAGATGGGGACTTTATGTAGGGTCTAAAAAAAATTCTAAACAAAATCTTAGGAATTAAATTAGTTGCTTTTCCATCTTTGTTTCCTTGCCTAATTGTAATAAAATTTTAAAAAATAAAATAAAAAAATTATAATCTTTCCCTCCAATCCAGAGGACTTTTGAGCTGATCTGGAGTTTCCTAAATCTGAAGCAGCCTCAGGCTGCTGTCATTGGCATAAGATGGGGAATGACAGTGCCACTGGTCAAGGCAGAAAGGTTATGCTTGGAAGCCTGGCTGAGACAGAATAAGCACAGATGTAAATCTGTGCTAATATCTTTAGTGATACAAAATGGGGGTTCTTGCAAACATGGTGTTTTTCAGGATCTGTAAATATTTCCAGTTGGGGCCCACAGATACCAGACTTGAAATGTTGTGATGTTATGGGTTGACAAAAGGCTTTGGATGCCAGGTGGGGAGGGTTGCATTTTTTCTCCTATGTTTTTATACTACACATTCATGTCTAGGGAATGTGCGCTTAAATCCTTGACCTTTCATATGAAGCTTTGAAAGATCCTGTGGCACTTTACATGGGAGTAATAGGACTGCTGTGAGGGGGTTGTTGTTTGCTAGAATCTGCATTGACTTATTCTGTGATGCACTTCTAAAAATTCTTTTTAGAAACTTCATGGTATCAGGGAAGAGGCCTTTTTTTTTTTTTTTTTTTTTTTTATGCTGCTAGTAGATTCTGGGGTAAAAACTTTTATTTTCTGTTTTCTGTAACAGAATCTGTGAGTTCTAGCATGATACCAGTATTTTAAAGATGAAACAGAGAGGCACATGCTATACTCATAAGATATTTTACTCTGCCTTCTTGCTGGCTTTATCTTGACACCTTTTGAAGGCTAAGTTCTCTGCCAGCAAGATTGCTTTAGCTTTGAAGGAAATAACACTGTTTGAGAACTGGGTTAAAGTAAACCTTGTTCTACCCAGTGCAAAAATAACAGCATTCTACCCAGAATCAACTGAGTGTGGAAATGAATTGCCCATATAAAATTCATATGAATGTTCTTTAGGAAATACTTTTTTTCACTTTTTGAATAGCAGCAATTAATATATTATAGGGGATCTGTTGAAAGAGGTTTTGTATTTTACCTTTCTCTTCTGAAACATTTCTCCAGTTTGCTAAGTTGGTGGAATTCTTTAGGGTTTGGGTTTTGGTTTTGTTTGTTTGTGTTTTGTTTGGTTTTTTTTTAGTGGCATCATGTACATTAATTTAACTACAGAAGATATCCTGTAACTGTGACCCTGGATCCAAATGTCACTTTTGTACCACTCCAATTGTTTGAGATTCTATTTCTAGGGAGTAGAAAGAAAATCAGTTGCTTTGGAAAAAGTTGTTTCTATGTATCCTGACTGGACAGAGATAAGGGCCTTCCATGCCTTTGCCAGCTTCTAGGGTAATTTTTTTAGGCCTGTTGTGACACAATATTGGACAAAGAAAAGTTGTAGTTTCATGTAGGCCTCAATTTCGTGTTTAGGCTGCTAAACACAAAACACAAATGATTAGGCTGCTTATCAGAACTGAAAAAGTAAGGCCTTTTGTAAAGGAAAAAATTCTTATTCCGTATCTCAAGAAATGGTCTCTCTTCTGTGTAATAGGCACCAAGTATAAATATTCTACAAAGGAACCCCACATGAAGAAGAAAGTCTCAGAACTAATCAAGTAATTCTGTTAACCCTGTGGAAATAGTTTGCTGTTTCTTGGGTTCAGTACATAGCTTGAGCTTCATCTTGTTTCTCAGTTTTATCCTGTAGCTTGGGCTCCCTAAGTCAATATTCTGTATGGTAGAGGCAAGATCTCTGTATTTTCTTAGAATAAGGTAAACAAGGCTTTCTACAAATTCAGTCTAGGAGCAGGGTTGCTCAGAAGCACAACATGGGGGAATCCCCCTCGGGAAATTTGGTAGAAGTACTAAGACTACTTCTTCTAGCATAATCCTGCTCCAAGATTATATCTAAGACAGAGAGGGAGCTTATGACAGCATCTCTTCAAAGTGTGAATGTAATTTCTCTAGTAAAATAAGCATTTTTAACAGCACCACCTGGTAACTCCTGTAGTGATATTTCCTCATTAAATTATAACTGATGAACCTGCCTCTTTGGGATAGGTGGCATAACTAATTCTTGGTCATATTGATTTGTCTGTAGTTTTCTTGCTTGTCTATGACTGGCCATTTATTTCTTTGGTAGGTTGATCTTAAATTCTTGCTAGTCTCAGACTTTCCACAAAGCCACTTGCTACAGAGAGTTTTTACAGTTGTTTTAAATCAGTTGTTGGCTAAAGATAGTTAACTCAAGGTAACAGCAAAATGTTTGAGGAGGAAGACATCACATCAGCCTTCACACAATGTAGAGATGACCAGTTACATCTAAGGTAAAGTTAACTACTACATGCTGACTGGCCATTTATTAACTCTAGAGGTTAGATTTTGTTTTGTTTTGTCATCTCTGCCACTCCTGCCTTCTTTTGTGGAATGGCTCTAGCTGTTAGCTTTTGTTGTAATAACCTGTTCATAACAAAGTGGAAGCTGACTTGCTCAATGCAAGCTCAGATATTAGGTAGATATCAGATGCTACTTTTAATATAGATAGGATTCAAATAAAATATTTCAAGCTTATGAAAATATGAAATAAAATATTTCAGGCAATGCCTGTCATTTTTATCACATCCCCATGGAGTTGCTTTATGAGCTTTCAGCTAATACCAGCTGCAGAGTGAAACTGGAGCATTAACAGCAAGTTGAACCTGGCATGCTGGCTGGTTATCTAGAAGATCATTTTACTACAAGAACGCATAACCCCAAAGAAGAAAGCTGAGGTTTCTTGGAATTATTCTAGGGACAGCAGTGAATGAAGAGTAAGGCTTCTGTTCTGCTTTTCCTGGTATGCTTTTTTGCTGTTGCCCTGCAGAAACATGGAAAGGACATATGTGCCCTGGCTTGGCGGGGATGACCAGACACCAGTGAAGTCCCATTACTGGTTCCCTCATGGAGGGGCAGTATGGGTGTAGATAAGCCAAGGGAGAAGCAGGTCATTGACATTTCATTTATTCCTAATGAAGCAAGGGAATTACAGGGCAGCAGCATAAGAACTGCAAAATCTGCAGTTATGTTGCAGCAGCTGTTTCCCAAGAGAGTAATTGAGAGAGGCAACGCTTTGAACTCCAGTGATTTAAAAGGCTGTAGTTCCTTGTACTTGTTCAGTGAAAGTGACCATAATAAAGATGATATGAAAAACACAACAAAGACTTGCTGTTGCTTTAAAGGTGGTTTTGAACTCTGTTGATCGAAACAGTGTAATCGGGGTAAACAACTTCCAAGATCTAAGATTTAACATTCCCTTAAAGTAATCAAGTAGTAGTCTGTACTAGAGGATCGATAGCATGTAACAGATAAAAGACTTCCCTCTCTTTAGAAGGTAGGCCTGCTTTTGGTTTGCAGGACTGATCTAATATTACACGCGAAGAAGAGAATATTGGACGGGGTTATGCAAATGGCTCTGGCTTTACTTGTACTTAATTGAGATATGTTTAGGAAATTGGCACTAATAGTGTAATATACTAGTTGTGTTGTGTGGGTAATTTGGGTTTTTTTTTTTGCTTTGTTTTATCCTTGGAAATGTGGATATCAGCCAGCATAGGATATTTTAAAAAAAATTATTATTTTTTTTAATCTTCAGAGGAGACATTTGTAGATGGCACTTTACTCTAGCAAAGAATGGTCAGCTTGAATTTCTACTGCCAAGTGCAGGGAATTGGTAACTGTGCATGACTAATTTCATGGTCAGCTTGTTGCTTAATTACAGCTTCTTCTTGTTCGTGTGCTACGACTGTGGAAAGGATGAAAATTAACATCTAAAACAGACAAAAAGAAGGGATCAGAGCAAATATGTCTTACATGTGCCCTTAACTCTCTGGGAGTCCTATAAATGAAAAATACAAATTGTGGATGAAGCAGCATCCAAAATTCTAAGGAGAAATACCTTTGGGCGTACGTCTGACTGCTAACTCCTAACTTTCTTCAGACTCCTGGTGTGTGTTGCAGTGTTCCATTCAAATTTGCTTTTTAGACTACGTATGTTGAGCTGTGAGGTGTTATAGCTGGTACAGTGCTTGGCCACTTAATAATAAGTCCTCCTTGCTTCCAATAGAAACAGGAGTGGATGTGCAAAGCAGTAGTATAGATGAACATACTTTCTTCAGGGTTCTCAAGAAGTGTGTGGGAATTTCCTCCTTTCTCCTTACTACAAAAAGATGCAAATTGCGTTCCCTCCCCCAGACTGCATGCTGGATGATACCCTGAAGACTGAGTTTAAATGTAAAATTTGTGGAATCTTTTGCAATTTATTTTGACACAAAGTTGACGGTGCTAGTTAGGAAGAAACTTCTTTCAGAACTTAGGTTGCACAGTGAAATTCCCCAGCAGCATTACTATGATGCAGTGCACGTGGCACTCATGTTGCTGTTCTCTGGTAACCTGCCACCGAGATACAGCAGGCACTGGTGGAGCTTTTCTGAGAGAGACAATGATTCTTGCAGACAGGGGATGGCACTGTTGCACTGTAGCTCCTCAGCCTTCCATCCCAAATGTCTCTATTTATAAAAAAGGCTTGGTATTTACCAGGAAGGGAGCAGATGAACCAGATGCATTACTGCAAGATTTTCTTGGAATAGTTCTGCATAAAATATCAAATCTGGGTTACCAGGAATTATATATTTTGATAAAACCCCAAAAAGAATGCATTGTTAGCATGCATCTAAATTGGACGTTACCAGCAAATATAGTTTAAGGCATTCTTATTTATTTTAGATTTAAACGAAACACCTGTGTGAAGCTCTGAGAAATCATTAATAATACAATAAACTCTCAGCACCACAGCACTAATCATTTCCACAAGAATTCAACCAGCAAGCACTAAAAGAAACTCCTTTATACCTTTCTCTTATTCCGGAAAATGCAAACTTCCTTTCTCCAATGCCCTCATATTTGTTGTCTTCTGCAGCTCAGCCAGAAATTCTCTAGGACAAGAAGTCAGTTCTGAAGGGTGCCTGTCCACATAGGCAGGCACATGTATGGGTGTGGAAGCAGCATTCAGCTTGCTCATCTTGGCTCATCGGGGTCATAGGAACATGGTAAATGGATCAAAATTATTTCTTTTGAAGGATGGGCTTTGGCTGTGTAAGGCAGTATAGTTGAGTGCAGTCAGAGCAATTAGTTGAGCGCAGACATCAGCACATGGCAGTGAGGTATCTAACTGTGCTTCAGTCATCTGATGATTCTCAGATGGAGTCCCATCTGGGATGTGCTGTTGACAACCTCAGTCTTGAGGTGATGAAAGTATAGGTAGTGATGGGAAAATCTGCATTCAAAATACAGATTGTAAGAGAAGCTGACCGGGTTGTTGCTGTAATGTGATGGCTGAAATGAACTCACTGATTCCTTTTCTTGGAGAAGTACAGCTACCTCTGGCTACCTTCTATCAGTCCACTGTGACTTAGTTTTACCTGAAAGGTGGCTGTCTCATTTTCATCTCCATCTTTATTTCAGCAAGGCACAGACAATACTCCTGAGCTATACTGTGCAAGTCAGATGAGGTAAGCTGACATGAGTCAATTCACAAGAAACACTGGCATTTGTGTTTCCTGCCTAGGCCCCTTGTCACTCAACCAGCCACTTCAAACTGGTGGTGTGAAACCTTTAGTGGGGGAAAATAAAAAAGCCCATGCCCACGACTGTCAGCAGAAACACCAGAAGTGAAAAGAATTAAACCTCTCAAAAGAAAAGTTAAACTGCACTGAAGTCTTTATCTTTCTCACTCTCCTTTTTTTTTTTTTTTAAAACTTCCCCTGAAAGTTGAAATGTGTGACTGAGTCAAGCAAAAAAATCTGTGTGATATGACTTCGTGTAGTTTTTTTGGGAGTGGGGAGGGAAAAGACACAGATAATTTTGGTCAGACCGTTTCATTTGGCACTGTACTTTAAAAAAGAAAAAAGGTTTCAACGTGGTATTTAGTCTCAAAAGTAAATATAAAATGTTCACTATGCTTAGTTCTGGGACAAAAAAAAAAAAATTATTCAACTTGGACTCGCCTCTCCCCATCCCCATCCTTCTTGCTGGCTGTGGGGAAAAAAGGAGAGAGTGAGCAGCTTTACTGGAGCTCAATTTCTCACTTGAAGGGCAGGCCCTATTGCTGCCTGCTGAGGTGTGTAGGTGACTCGGTTCTGAGGCCTTCCTACTCTAAGGAAGTCAATTTATTTTCTGGACAAGATAAATCAGATTAGAGATAACCTGTATGCTTCTGTGACAGTATCAAAGACAGCCAATCAAGCTAATAATAGCAGCATTATTACAAGGCGTCTGATTCTCATCCATCACTAGAAAAAGATAATTAACTAAGAAGTCCTTTGGTTTATTCTAAGTCCATACCTAGATTACATGCTGAGTGCATGGAAGGTATGTATGTGCTAAGAGCAGTCTCACAGTCTGTCTCAGAAAGCGGAGATGAAATGTTGGTTAGCTATTTTATGATACTCTGGTTATGACTTCTGGAATCTGCTTCTTTCAAAACTATATTCAACCTCTCTTTCCTGAGTTGTTGATGATCATTGCTGGCCAGGAGTTTGATAGCTGTCTTCAGGAGTTTGATAGCTGTCCTTAGGACTCCTTTAGAAAGAGATACATAGGTCTAGTGGAAAAGGTGCTAAACTTTCTTTTTTAAATTTCCCCCCCTAGCACTCCCTGAATTTTAGTGAGCCAGTAACTAGCTGGAACAGGCTAAGGGCTGGCAGAATAGCCAGGGAGCTGTCTCAGAAGATTGCTCATGTACCTACTAGTTGTGTAGTGCCACCACAGTCATGTTCATGGTAGCCTGAAAATAGCACGAATAGAAATGCACTAAAAATGTCCCAGCTTTGTCTCATTTGGGGACTTGCATAGTAAAGGTAGTATTCTTTCAGGTGCTGTTTTTGGCAGAGTCCTTTTCATTCTCTGTGTTGTTTTGGTTTGGGTTTTGAACTTAAAAGAATGTTCCTCAAAAAATGTGTTGAAGCAAAGTGGTTTTTTTACCTTTAAGCTTCAGCTGATCATGCTATGTGTGTCTGTGTAGTTACGTGATGAACCCTTCCTGGGAACTAGGAATAGAAAAAGTGAACCTTTAAAAACAGAAGCAGTGTTGGAAAAATACTTCATCATTGCTAACCAGCCGTTTACCTCAAGTGATATTTTAACTTGAAATAGGTAAAGTTAGACTGGAAAAATCATTAAAATTGTACTGTAAACCTAATAACACTGCAGTAATATAGGAATAAAGTGGGAGAATTTAGAGAACAAAATAGTTATCTGTATTTGTAATGCTAAGTACTTTTTGATAGGTATTAACATGTTTAAAAGTAGAGGTATCTCTATACCCATTTCAGAAAGGGGAAAGGAATGCACAGTTGCTGAATGACTCATTCAAGTTCACTCATTGCATTCCTGTCAAGACCAGGCCTCCTAATTATATTAGAACATAACCTTACTTCAGGGAGTTAAAGTGGAGCTGAACTTTCTCACTTTTAAAAAATTATTATCTTAACTTAGAAATTCAAACTGACCATACATTGTTAGAAAGCATTCTATAGAATGTCATGTAAAATTCCAAATATTCTGAATTAAGAGCAAACAACATACTTAATTATGGTGTTCCTACTTCACTCCTTTTTCTTTTCCTGGAACATCCTGTCTGAGCCCCAGTTGTCTTCTGCAAAGTTCTGCCTACTATTCAAGATATGGAATGTCCACGTGAAACTAATTTAGGATATGTGGCACTTAGACATTTAGTGCTACTGAAGTTGGGCTGCAAGTCAAAATGTTGATGACCTACTGTGCATTGAAATGAGGCTGATGATGACTAAAGTGGTGAAATGTTTATTAGTGCTGATGATGCACTATTTATTTTAAGACTATTGAACTGTGTAGTTGTAATAAGGTTTTGAAAGGCAGTTATGAAATATCCTGATTGTATATCTGCCACAGCTAAAGGTGATTCTGAACTCTGGAGGCAAATACTGCCAGTTATTCAGTATCTAAACTTGGTTTTCAATTGCTATAGCTTAGACATATATGTCCTTATATGCATCTAATTGCATAGAACATTCCATTATGAAGCAATCTGGTTTGGACTTCAAGATGTAAACTCTTGCAAAGCTCTATTTGGATAGGGATTTTGGACATAGACCTCATAAGGTCACATTGGAAGGTTAACTCCAACTTATTTATTCCTTTACAGAGGGAGTATTCACACCAACAAGATTAGGTTGTGGATTTATGGATAAGTATTCAGAATTTTCTTTCCCCACATCCTTGTGTTAGCGTTACCTCATCCATTTAAACTACAGGCCTGAAATCTTAATATTTTTTTCCTCCTCTGGAGGTTTTAAATTACATAGGATTTCTATGCAAGAAAACAAAATAAAGGTCTTCAAGCTTGGATCTGTGAATACGAAACCCACCTTTACATAGTTTCTGTAGGAGTCCACAGATCCTTTAGTGCAGAACTGACGTTTCCCTGGGGAATGCAAGGATTCCCTGGAGAAGTTCATTCTAGCTTTCCATCTAGTGAGTAGTCCAGTACATAGAGTGGGTAAAGTTATGCATTTCTTTAAAGCATGTATTTGCTATGTACATCAGAAATCTAAGGATAGGGTTTTTTAATGATGTTCATTGAATAACAGAGTTTAAACTGTACTTGCTAAAGAGTTTAAAAAAAGACAAGTGAAAATCTACTGGCACTGTGTGCATAAGGAGCAGAGCCGTATTTGGATATGCTTTATGAATAGGAATAGTTATTCGAGGATATAACATACTTCTATTTAACTATGAGGAAACAATCTATCAGTTGCTCTCTTTTTAATTAGGAGAGTTTTTGCTTTGTCTTCTGAAGATATTTTTTTTTTTAATTGTACCAGCTGTATAGTATGAAATTGTGAAATGAATTTAGAAGTTGTATGATGTGCTTTGTGAACTGTTTCACAGTGGAGTCCAGTGTGGCCAAACTTAAGGTATCTAGATTCAAGAGCCTTATAAAAGGTTTTCCCTGTTTCCTAGGATCTGTTTGACTACTGTTATGGAAGTTGTGCTTCACAACCTGCTAAAGAATTTGTGTTGGTGCCTAAAGTATCTAACAGCATAAGGTATTTTGCTTGTTAAACTGTGTATCGTAAATGGGAGATCTATTTCAAGGAACTGGTTGAGTGATCTTGTTTCCTTCTCCCATTTGGTGACTTGGTACGCCACGTTGTCTGAAGGCATCAACAGAAACAAATGTCTCCCTATGCAACTGTGATTTAAACCTGTGAAAATAAAGTGTGAGTGATGGCCACATTAGTACTGGGTTTCAGGAAGACATTTTTATAAAACTGTTACAACTTGCAAATAAATAAGGGCTTTCTTTAAGCCACTTTACTATGATCACTCATATTTTGAAAATAAGATACAGATTTTTCACTTGTTAGGGTTGGAAGTGCCTTAATTATCTTTTCATTCACCTTAGAGTGTTTGATCTGCAGTTAATATTGCTTACAGTAAAAGAAGAGAAGGATTTGACTTGTGTATTAAAGGTCATTGAGTTATAGAGTCCCATAATGAAACTGTCTTTGGGGATGATTAAGGATGCCAAGCAATAGAGGCTGTCAGTGCTGCTTGGGCTGCTCGATCCTTGCATCCTTTCTGTTTAGAGCAACTGATCAAAGGGAAAATTTACAGCAAAGTCACGTTTTTCAAGCCAAGAGGTCTAAGGGATGGCAGGTTCTAAAGTGTAATGTGCAGGGGCTGAGGGAAAAGGATGTGTGGGAAGGAAGCGTGTTAACCAGATGGCTCTGCTTTACTGTTTTTGGGAGCCCTTGAAGTCAGTGAGAGAGAGATCAAGGCAGCAAGTTTCTGCCTGAGCAGAATTTCAGCCAAAGGGAGCTCTGTGTGTGCTCTTCACCTCATTGGTTCAACTCAACAAGGCTGAAGGTATAGGCTGTAAATAAACTCCCTTGTACTTTATTTTTCATTTTCCAAGCATGCTATTGTTGAATTGGACACTCTGTATGGTACTAATGGGGATCCTCTTTCTTTCTGGACATGTACAAGCCTCTATTTGCCTTTACATACAAATCAAATTAAAAAATGCAATTTTTATAACTGTTTTATTACAGGGCTCTTGTTCTTTAGAAGTTCCAGGCAATGGAACCACTCATTCATGTCTGTGGGCCCCTTCATGCCCTTTAGAACAATTTAGTTAAAATGACCCAAAATACCTCTAGAGGCCTGTCTCTCCAAGCTAAGCATGGATAGTATTGCCCTCTAGGGCTCCATTTTGGGAACTTTGTGTCTTTTTAAAGATAAAGCATATGGGGATTCTAGGCTACTGCAAAAGCATAAAGCAAAATATAGGAATGAATAAATGTTGCATAACGCGTAAGATTGCTCTAACAAACATACCACTAGTTACCACTGAAATACTCTGCGGCCAATGATGTAAGAGCAACCTTTAACATACAAGAGGAGGGGAAAAAGAGAAAGAGATATTATTAGCAAGCATAAGCTGAATCATGACTATATATTCTCCAAAGAGGTGAAAACAACATCTATTTGTGTTTCCACTTAAGGCACATTTCAACATGAGGGTACATTGATTATTTATTTCCTGCATCTAGAGATAACCACCATTCATTTAAATGAGTTTGAATAAACTTTAGAGACATTTAAGTAAATTACAGGCAATGTTTTTCAATGTTTATTTTAGAATTATTTGTGCCACCTGAAAGCATTTTAGTTCCTTGTCTCAGTTCTTCTTGATATTATTCATTGCTCCTCTGCTTGTTACTGCATCACATTTTATAAACTAAGTGAGGTTGCTGTAATTCTTGCTGACATGGTTTACTGAATTGCCCCGATCTTCTGCTAAGCTTGGCTGCCATTAGCTTAACATGCTGAGTTTTCTAAAAATACCTCACTGACAGTGGATTTCCTAGAAAAACAGTATGGTTTCCTTCATAAGACAACTGTAGGACACAAATAGGAACTTCTCCATATCCGCCCCAAAAGCTGCAGTCCATTTGCATTTGGTCTTGATCTTCTGGCCAAATTCCAGCGTTTTCTGTAAACTCTGTCGCTAAGAGAAAGGAGAACACCAGTTTGCTTTTTGGGGTGCGCCACTGAAAAGATCAATATTGGAGGCTGTCTGGGTGCCCTTTCATGAAACAGCTGCTTTTTTTGGGGGGGTGGCTTTTTCTTTTTTGTTCTTGATGCCCTTTCTTAGACTGATTGAGTCCAGGCTATAAGCAACATGTGTTGCTTTTTGTTTATCAAAAATGCAAATGCAAAATTATTGTCAAAACTTTTCAATTTCCCTCAAATACTTATGTCAACCTGTCTTAACACTGAGAGCTGTGAACAGTGGAACAGTAATTTTTGGTAGAAATGCAGTGATTTCTACCATTTATCTAGCCTCCGAGAGGGAAGTAAATCCTGTATTCCGGGATGGAAGGCATTATAATCGTGTTGGTTCAGACATCGGGCTGCTTTGTCATAGTGCTGTAGAGAAACAGCAAAGACGACAGCTCCTGTCCTGGGCAGCTGACGCTTCCAGGTATCTGACAGGCTACGAGAGACAAACACAATAAAGAACTGTGGCAAGGCAGGGGTGGAAGACTGAGGCAACAGCAGAGGCTGCAGCTGAGGTGAAAGCAATTGAAAGTGGAAACAGAAATTGTATGTTGATATCCCTAAGAAACTGCGAAAGTATAAATTGTCCCGACAGTGCTTAGCTTTTTCTTCCTGTGTTTGCTTGCGCTATAAGCAGCTTACTGTTTATGGTTCCTATTGGAGTCGGTAGTCCTAATTAGACCTTTAGCCAGTGATATAACCCCCTCCAACTTCAGGCTGATATGAATATATAGTGACCTATTTAAAAAAAAAATCAATCACAATGTCATTAATTGCATGAAAAGCAGCAGTTTATGATCAAAGGGAAGCTGAGCTCTGGATATTGGGCCATTTGGTGACTGACTTAGGTGTAGAAGTCCATGACAGTCAAACTTACTGCAGTTGATACACTCCAATATTAACCTTCATTATGAGGGCTTTATTTTCATGGTTAATATGTAAGAAAAAAACACCCTTTAGGTACTGACAAATTTAATGTAGATATATCTGATTCTACCTCTTTGTGCTTTAAGAAAGATTTTATTCTTTTATGCCTGTGTTTTTGTTTTATTTTTTAGAGAAAAAGAGTAGTTGCTGTTTTGCCTGTAGTAGTTTTAGATCTCTATGAGCTTCTCTCATGAGACACCTTCTTTTGTGGAGATCAAAGAACAAAATCACTTCTATCACGTTTGTGGATCATTGCAAAGTATCATTTTCTGTGTGTTATGCTATTTGAATGACTGATCAAAATCAATTACATGAAAGTGTAAATTGTTTTTTAAATAGATTAGAATAAGAAGACGGGAGATATAGTATTCATGGTATCTATTGAACCTACTTCTTGTTGCTAAATGGCTCAAGGTCTCATAATCAAAGGCTTTAGTATTACATATTGTAGCATTACCAACACTGCTGAACTGCAGCTCCTGAAGTCAGAAATCCTATACATTAAAACGAAACCAAGAGATGGCATTTTATAAACCTCATGTTTCATTGTCCTATAGAGATTATCAAATGCATAATGAGCACCCAGCAAGAATAATATTCCTTCTCTCTTAACTACTTTATTAATCATAAGCTAGCAACTAATACCTTTTTTGCCTCTTGCTGGTAATTCTGTTTGTAATATACATTGTGTAAGGCTATGCTCATCTGTGAGTTAACATTTCAAGCTAGACACTCAGAACACAAGTGGCACCTGCTTTTTTTTGTCCTCTGCTAATCATATTCCTATAATGTGCATACACTAACATGATTATATTGTAGTTTACAATAAGGATGGATTTCAAACAGTTGGAAATCAGATTTTCTTTTTCTAGAAGGGAGGGTGGTAACTGGCAATTAGGTTCAACGTAAGTCTTAGTTGAAAGGAGGTGAAAGAAATTGCTTTAAAAATAATAATAATGTCAGGTAGACAGAGATTGTTTATGGATGGTGTAACCAGCTGTGCAGGAGAAACGTCAAAAGATGGTTATGGGAGCATTTGGAATGTAGAAAAATAAATCTAAAAGGGTGTTACATAAAACCTGTACATTTTATTATGATGTTGCCTTAAGACTATTATCCTGTATCCTGTCATTATGAGATTCTTTCTGTTGTAAAGTTACTCTACCTTCTCTCATATAACTCCTGTAATGTTATTTATTGTCTTTTGTAGAAGGAAAGCAATGTGCTGCTTTTAGTCATGTAAGAAATAATGAACTAAACCATCTTGTTAAAAGAAAATAGATCAGCAAATCAAAAGTGTGCTTTGGAACAGAGAAGATATTAAAGAGAAAAGAAGCCTTGTTATTTGGTACAACTCCTTTGTTTGTGCGTTCAAAGTCCTGTCAGCTTATTTAAGGCCTTGTTGATGCTACATCCATGTAAAGGCTTTGGTTTTGCATCAGCAGTTCCTAGTGGTTCCTTGGCAAGGATTCATCTCTTCCAAGATAACAGGTCATCTGAGAATTCCTCAGCTCTCAAGAAGGAAGGTGGTTCCTACCAGCATTTCTTTTGGTTTATGGCATTCTGGGGCTGATTTTTTTTTTTTTACATGTAGAACAGTATTTATTTTTGGATGTTGCTGTATTTTTATTCCAGAAAAGAAAATATTTTAGTAAGGAAAATTTCTTGCAAAAATACAAAGGGAAACTTTGTTCTTTTGTGAATTGTTTTGCACTGCTTGTCAGCAGATAATGTCATGAAAGGAATAAACCTGCCTCTTTGTCTTAATAAGGAGTGAGACCAGTAGCCTGATAATAGCTTCATTAATAGCTATTTGTCTATTAGTCAAAATGCATAAAGAATGATTATAGAACTGGGATTTGGACCTGTGGCCATGAATGACTGTTTATGGGTGGAACTTGGGCTTCCACCACAGTTTTTGTGGTGCAGCCACTCTGCTGCAATAGGCTGTCCCTGAGAGCTGCATTGGCTTCTCTGGATCCCTCCTAAGAGTCAGAGGTGGTGCTGTACCTGCTGAGGAGGACTGTGTTAATCCAACCAGGGTGGTGGTAGGAAATACAGTCCAAAGCTCAATGTCATGGTTTCGGCTGGGATGGAGTTGACTTTCTTGTTGGCAGCTGGTATGGTGCTGTGTTTTGGATTTGGGATGAGAATAGTGTTGGTAGTACACTGGTGTTTGCTAAGTAGTCAAGGTCTCTTCTGCTCTTCATACTGCACCACCAGCGAGTAGGCTGAGGGGGCACAAAAAGTTGGGAGGAGACATAGCCAGGACAGCTGATCCCAACTGGTCAAAGGGATTTTCCCAGTATATAAAGCTGAAGGAAGATGGAAGCAGGGAGGAAATTTGGGGTTTATGGCATTTTGTCTTCCTGAGTAACCACTATGCCGTCAGGGTGTCCAGCTTCCCTGGGGATGGCTGAACACCTGCCTGTCAATGGGAAGTAGTGAATGGATTCCTTGTTTTGCTTTGTTTGCATGCACGGCTTTTGCTTTACTTATTAAACTGTCTTTATCTCAACCCATGAGTTTTCCTTATTTTTTCCAATTCTTCTCTCCATCCCACTGGGGAGGGAGAGAAGTGAGTGAACAGCTGTGTAGTCTTAGTCACCAGCTGGAGTTAAGTCACGACACCTGGGCTTAAAGCTATCACTGGGATGAGCCCACAGGTTCAGTACTTGTGCAGTCAACCAGCTTGTTGCCCTTGTCTACGAAGGTGATCATTACATCATAAAGAAGAGATTGATTTTTATGTTCCTGTTGTCTTTTTAGAGCAATGAGATATAGAAGGCTGGATTCCTTTATAACTTACACACCATTATTAAGGTACTGTAGAGGCAGACACACTTTCTGCCAGAGTATTCCTGATAAACTTGACACTGGTGGGAAAATGAAAAAGAAATGGAGAGATGAAAATTTGAGCTACTGCTAAGAAGTGAGCCTGGAGAAATTTAATGTATTTCACACTGGCCAAGATTTTCTGGTTACTGTGTGTGCTAGAGACCAAGAAATAAGGCATTAGAAAGGCGAGCTCTTAATTTTTATCTCGTTTCTAAATGGAGATCTCTATATTTTACTTTTTTTCCTAATTTTGTAAAAAGCGGGAAAGACTTGAGTATTGCAGTATAGGTGTGTATTTCAGACGCTTTCCCACATCTTCTTCAAGAATTTAAAATATGAAAAAAAACCCAACCAAAAACTAAATTCCATGACAATGGACATTCAGGTGGAGAAAAGAGGCCAAAATGAAAAATCCTGCAGAGAGCAGGCTATGCTGTAAGCTTGTAGAACAGTCTTGTGAAGTTCTATCGTGTACAGAACCACACGTGTTAGTGGGTGTGTGGACAGACCACCTCAAAAAATTTCCTAAGAGGAAATGTAAACGCTTCAGTGAAGCAGTAGATTTTGAGGACTACACAATAAAGCCAAAATGCTACTGTTAAAGGTCATCTTTTGGTTACTGTAAAAGAAGGATTAACACTGTGCAGTAGTATATGATAACAATGAAGGGTAAGTGGAAAGGGACATTGCTGTGAAGTCCAGTAAGCACAGCCTTACTGGTCAAGAACCATGGGATACCACTCCAGTGTTGTGAAACTTCTCTTGACTTCAGTTTGAGGTCAGATATGCTGCTGGCCACTTGGCTTTGTTTCTTCACCTATATTTTGTTGTCTTTTGAAATCTGAAACAGTATACTGTGCTCCTCACCAGCATGGTTTATGAACTACATACAAGTTAGTGCTGGCTGTGGCCTTGTGGTGAAAGGGAGCTGCCTCTTCCTTTAAATCCTCTCAGTATAGCATTAATCCAAAGTGATTCATTCTTCTTCCTGTGAGCTAGAAAGCTTATTCTTCTTGTGAGCTGATCTGGTTATCTGCTGCTGTATTAATTTAGTGATCTGATCCTTTGAACCTCTTGATTTAATTGTAACTGTTCATTCAATTTTGTTCATTGTATTATTCCATCTTTAATTAGTTTAGTAAAACCATATAGTGAATCAGCTTAGTAAACTATGGTTATTTAAATGTTTGGGTTTTTTTTCTTGTTCAGCCTGGACATGAAATCCATAAATGCACAGAACAGATTTATTCCACTACATTGCAACAAGATGAGCTCCAGGTTACAGAAACCAACAGGTGAGAAATTTGGTTGCCTCTTGGTTTTGTTTCCTCACCAGTGATCAAGAGTCCCTTTTAGTCTCAGACAGTATCCTGAAACTGTTTCCCTTCCATAAGCAATATAAAGTTTGATTGTGTGCTAATGGAAAATCGTTTGAGCTGGTCTGTTGCCACCTTCATCAATAGAAGGGTGTTTTCATCCTGTGCACGGAAAATCACGATTCACTCCTAACTGCAGATAGTAAGAACTTCCGCTCCAGCATTTAGAAGTCTAAATAGAAGAAATCCTTCACTGTGCATTTAAAATGCGTCGTCTCAGGCTATATTGGCCAAAGCACAATAAAGTACGGTGGCAACCACTAATGGAATTGAACAGACAAGATACTGCCACTGAAAGTGAGAGAAGCTGAGGATTTGTGCCTGTGTACCTGGTTAGAAGGCATGATGAAGGAATCAGGAACACAGTTTAACCTCAGTAGGAGGTGGGGCGGTTTGTGCTTTCCATATCTTTAACACCGTTTGGCAAAATTCTAGCATTGTTCTCCATCTAGTGGCAGCTGGCCCTGTAGATGGCCTACATAGCCAGAGTATATAGCCACATAATGGAAACTTCTGTTCTTGTGATTTTTACTAGTAATGATCTATATAAATATCAGTGCATGATCTGGTGATGATCTGTGACTTTGAAGGACCTGATAGGTTTTATTTTTGCTCATGTGGTTCTGTAGTCAGACAATGGTGTGGGTGGTGCGACGGGCAAAAATGAAAGGACTGATGTCACTAATGGAGGGCTTCAGATTCTGGGGCCAGAAATGCTGCTGCTGAAAGCAATACTGGGCCAAGATTATAATGCAAAGTTACTCATCCCAGATTATTACACAAAATTCATGCTTCCATATCTACTTTCACTTTGATCAGGGAGGAGGAAAATTCTTCATTACTAACATCTGTCAGGTGCTGCCAAAAACTTGTTGAACTGGGTGTCTTATGCATACTGGGGTGAAAAGGAGAACACCTGTGAGGAAAAAAGTATCTGTACAGCACCTAAAGTTTACATATGCTCATCGGGTTTTAAGAAAACAAAGTTGTGACATTTGTTTTTTCTTAAATGGATGAGAGGATATAACTGTGAATTGGTAAAGTGTGCCAAGAATTGTGGTTTTGCAGGGATATGTTTTGTTAAAATTGTTCCTTACTATAGTAGCATTTCTCTTCAATGTGGAATTAGAGGGAGGTAGAAGGTCACTAAAAGGTGTCTGTAATGTATTTAAGAGGCCTTTTTTATGTGTATAATGCAAAGGTGGTTGGTAGTTAGTTTGCAGTAAAAGGAATTTCTGAGCTTTCAAAGGAAATCTAAGTAGGTGGCAACAGAGCAGTGAGAGAAGATTGAGTGGCTGAGGCAAAATGGTCTGGCAGTTCTCCATGGTGTAATAGTGCTGAGAGCAACTGCATTCCTCTGGGTGAAGAAAGGCTCTGAGCAGCCATGGGAGTGAAAGGAGGGACCTGTGGAGAAGTGACAACTTCACTGTGGTGATCCTTGGCCACTCTTTCTTCTCTTATTGTATGGAAATTTTGATTTTGCCCCATGCTGAGAGCAAATCACTCTGTTGTGTGAACTGTTCCTAAATCAAATGTAGAAGGTTTTCAGGGTTCAGGAGGACTGTGGCACTTGCTGCTGGTCCTCCTGTGCTCTTCTCTGTAAGCCCTGTCAATTCATTTGACAGAGATGAAGGTGGTGGAGCAGCTATGGCTATTATTCATTTATTAGGACTGTTTTTCCCTTGGTTAAGGGGAAATCCATGAATGCAGGTTGGAAAACGATAGGGATTAAATGCTTCCATGTCACCTATCTCTCCTAAATTCATTTTACTTGGTAAATTATAGGAACTACATGGAGTGATTGAATAATGGGTGCATTTTCAATTAGTTTTTGTACTGGGTTTCTTAGGGGACTGACTGTAAATCTGCCGCTTGAAAGAGAAAGCTGTCTTACTTGTGTGAGTCTGGTGGTAGAGTCAAAGCTCTGAACAAACCACTGAGGAAAGTAAAAAATATAATTTATCCATAATGGTAAGTCCATGAAAAGCATAAGTGACTGATAACAATTTAGAGGTAATTCTCCAAACAGGGCTCAGAAACAGAATCTTGCTTTATTGTAACACATGACCTAAGGGTCACTACATACTTCAGGTTTTTATATTCCTGGTGTTTCTAAGTCCTGAGAGTGAAACAAGGAGTTTGTGGTTAGAAGGGTGAAGTCTGACTATTCTTTGCTTTTCTTTGTCTACTGTGTGAGGAAAAGGGTGTTTAGCTATTTAGGTAGCAGGTTTTGCGGATCTGCAGTAGGACCAGGACGGGCGAAAGCACTGATGCTCCCAGTGATCTTCCTGGCAGGAAGAAGCCAGAAGTGAAAAAGAATGGTCCTTGTGCATTTTTGCAAGATACCCACATAGCAAATTGGGATTAAGCTGGCAAAGCAGTAAGATAAGTAGGAGATTTTTGCCAACTTGGGAGCCATTGAGGATATGAGAACAAAAGCACATTCTGCGTAGAAATCTTGGAGATGTATTTAAAAGTTATATTTGGAATGGAGTAAGCAGCACCCCAGGGAAACTGGTCAAGTAATGATATGGTGGTGATAAATCTGGAGGACTGCTTGGGAGTGTGAAAACTCTGTAATGATTTTATACCCTCAAGTATGTAATTTGAAATACAGGTGCAAGGATAAACTTTGGGATTGAGGTTGACTTACCCCCTGCCCCTTTCCCTCCATTTATTTAATATAAAGTGTTCTTCCAAGAGTGGTTTGCTTACTTGCTTGTAGACTCTTGCATGACTCAGAGCAGTATGTGAAGAATCTGTGTTTCCAGGGAGCAGAAATCCCTACCTAAGTATGCTCTAAAAGGTCAAATTCAATTTAATAAATTCATCTCTCAAGAAAACAAGCATCTCTCTTAGCTAGCTGGGGGGAGAGGAGGAAGGTTTTGTATTTAAAAAAAACCTCTAAAGCATATTATAGTTGTGTAAGTGTGAAGTGCTAAAAGCTCATATTACTGAAACCATACTGGTGTAAATCCTCAATACGTGTTGAAGTCAGTAGCATTACTTGTAATTCTATTATATAGTCTCTGTAAAGAAAGGAGAGTTTCTGGGAAATGCAATTCAAATTTGGCCTTAAAGTGCTTATCTAAGGTCTGTATCCTGCCAGCATGTTTAAAATAAGAGTTGTAATCAATGCCATTGCTTAAAAATCAATGTTGCCTGGTATAGTCATGTGTGATAATACAGCACTGCAGCAAACAAAGCTATTTCAACTGTAGACTTGGGTTCAACTGGATAGTATATAGCTGTAGTATAATATATTGCTGTATAATGCAGCACAGTTTAGATTGGCAACATGATAGAGTGTATTAAGTGATATTATGAAGATACTGAAGAACTTGGGATCTTCAGAAACCGTTGGTCAGTGAAGTTTGACAAGGGTGCTGTGACAGGAACTGTGACTCATGGAGGGCTGGATGTTTAAAGTGGCTCCTGTTTTTTATCCTCCCTGCCCTTTGCATAAACCCTTTACCGCAATATTTCTGAGTTGTCAAAAGACCAGAAAAAATGTCTGGGTCTCTTTATATTCTTTCTCTCCGAGCTGGTGAGTCAGATATGTAAAAATAATAGTTCTAAGTTCATTTCTAATAGGAATCAATAAAAAGAGGTCGTTGTTTCCAGTGCTTTCAGGTGTTGTGTACCAGGAACTGACGTGTTTTGGAGCTCTTAAACTAATCTGTATTTTTTTCTGTGGCATAAATGCATATACTATGGCAATAACACTCAAGTGGTGCTATTTGGAATGCTACAAAGCCATGTGGTCCTGGGTTGCCTATTTCCTCTTGCCACATTATAAAAACTACTGCAAATGTATCTATAATATATACTTGTGTTTTCAACACAAGCTTTATACTGAGGCTGTGTAAATGGGAATGGATAGGTGGTGGGGGGATGAGGCACCACTAAGATGTGGCTTGTGCGACTTAAACCATTGGAAAGTTTGTGAATGCCTAGAGGTGTTCGTGGGCAGGAGCGTTCAGGGAAATAGCTACTTTTCAAGCAGCAGCATAAAATGCCCACAGAAAGTCAGCCTGACATGCACAAACTTCTTGACAAAGGGAAACCAGCCTGGGTTAGAAAGCTACTACTCTGTTCATACACACAAACACCCTAAACAGCCTTCAAGTAGGAAGGAAGCGATGTGCTTTTCTTTTTCTCTTCTCTCCCTCTTTCTCACCAGGCCACATGGAAAGATTTCAAGGTGGTTTTGGTTTCTGGTTTGTTTGGTTTTTTTTTTCCTCTCTTTCTCAAAAGAGGTGTGTCTTCTTCCCTCACTCTTTCCCCAACACCTAGTCATCAGGACATCCCTTTCTCAGGTGGGAAACCTAGGTCAGGTGCTTACTCTAGCAGAATTGAAGAAGTGACTTGAATGTAACCAAGAGGTAAGTATAAACAGCTTGTAGTTCTGGGTAGGCTTGTCTCCAGAGTTTTCCTATCTGTCCCAATATAAGGTGTTTTGTGTTGTGTCTGTTCCCCCCACTCCCCCAAGTTAAAAAATTGAAAGAAAAAACCACATTATACAGTTGAAGTTCTGTCGCTTAGGTCAGCAATAGAGCTTGGATACTGAACATTTGCATCCAGACTCAGGTACACGGAATGCGCTGGTTCCAAGGAGGGACAACATGAAGCATTTTTTGTTTGAAATTATTTTAAATATGAGAAAACTTTTTCTAGTCTCTGTATGATTTACAAACTTGAAATTACTTAGAATTACCTGTTTGACCAGCCAAAAATAAACTTACCGTGATTCCTCTACACCTCCTAGAGAAGTAGGACAGCTGACTAGAGTGCAGTAACTGAGGAAGGGAACTTGATGTTCTTGTTCACCCTTAAATTGAGAACTGAATACAATGTTCATGCAACAGTCCACTCAATTAGTCATGAAATGAATCGGTGACTGTGGTGGGAATGGAGCCCAGGAATCGTGGTCCCTCTGCTCCAACGACTGGATTACACTGCCTTTTAAAAAAGATCCCCTTTTTTGAGTAGGAAATTTAAGAAATACCATGACAATTTACCATACGGTTTGACCTGATATATTTTTTTTCTCCTTTCTTTTTCCTTTTTTTTTTTCTTTCTTTCCTCTAAGAGACAGAAATACAGTAAGCAAAGACTTTGCTAGGATAAATTCTGAAGTCATATAATAAGAGTCAAACTGATGTTTCTGTTAGAAAATCTTCATGTCATCCCTTCCTGGAAACATGAGTACAAATTATGAACTCCATGACTGGCAACACTTTTCCTGAAGAGAACATAGATCCCTGGGAGAATATACTCTCTCCTGTTCTGTGTGTGTGACTGCCATTAATGCTAATGGAGTCACTGAAAAGGCAAATATGCCCTTGTTTGTACAAATGACTGCAAAGTAGATGTTGCAGAAACAAGCTGGAAAAAAATATTCCATGACACAGCACTGCAAGTCAAAAGAGAGACCTTACCAATGGGAGAAGTGGGCCATTGTGAGACAGTCATTAAATATAATATGGTTTAGAATTGACTGTTGAGAAAGATCAGGTTTTCTTAAAGGTAAAATTACTTTCCACTTAGAGTACTTTCCATTGTGAGGCTTTTAAAGGACTCTGCACATACAAACTGCATCAGTATTTAGTGATAGCAAAAGACTGACTTAGCACAATTGAAAAGGTCCTTATTCTTTGCCTGAGATGCAGCAAAGGGCAGTGTTCAAGTTTCTGGCTTGTAGCAAAATCTTTCTGCTTACATCATTTCTCAATGGAGTTTGCAGTGAAGTAGGAACAAACACAAGATCAGTTACCATGTCTTGGCTGGAGGGCAGAACTTTTCAAATGTATGTATTAGGACTTTTCTGGCAGTATCTACTTTACTGGCTTTGTTACTGTCTAGATGGGTAAAGTGAGAAGTAGCCAGAACACAACTTTTCCAGAGTTTTCAGCCAACTGAAGTGAACTGCAGGGTAACTTCTAGTAATTTGCTTTTTCCTCTGACATACCCACCCTGCAGTTTCAATCAATTGTAACAAAACAAGGGTATATTCTTACAATCAAGTTTTGATAAGTTTTATAATAGTGAAGTACTGGGAAATGTATTCACGATGAAGTGTCTATACAATGTAAGTGTGATTCTTGGCCTTTTACTACCTGGGAAAGTGTGAGGTTGGTCAGTATATATTTATGGTGGTTACACAAGTAATTAGATCTGGGGCTTTTCTTGTTTTGGTTTTCCTTTTTTAGATTTGGCTTTCTCTTTGCATTACTATGAGGGCAGAGGGCAGCTGTCCTAGCAATGTCTTATCATCTGTAATAGGCGGCTCATTGAACAGCTCATGAGACTGGACAGTGTGTACAATGTGGATGGATCAAGCAGAGGCATGTAAGATGTTTTTTAATAACTTGTAACTGGTTGGACAATGGATGCAGTATCATTTCTACTCTCTTGTCTGCTGTAACGTCTGAGAGCAGGAGCTCCTCTGGAGAGGTTTTTATCTGTTTGGTGGAGAATCTGGTAAAATTTTTTTCCCCTCAGATGAGTGCCAATGAAGTTAGTTCAGAGATTATCTTGGTATTGCTACTATAATATTATGAATAATTAACAAACATTTTTCCTTGAGGAGCTCACATTCTTAGGTATGTAATAGAGAAGGCAACCATACATACTTTGCTCAGGAAAACAAGCTTACAGTGTTTAGCCTTTCCCAGTCAGTGTCCGGTGGATATAATGACAAGGAACTTGCTTAGCAGTGAAGGCAAAAGGGCTTTTCCTGTAACTGAGTTACGCTTGCGTCCTGAATGGTAATGACAAAGGATTCTTTGGCCACCTACGTGTTAGAGTTCTGCACAAAATATGTATTGGTGGTATTAAAATGTTGTGAATAAACAGATTCCTTTTCAGTTTCTCCTGAATCAAAGTGTTTATTAAATCCAAGTACCAAGATAGACGTTAAATTTACCAACACTTGATATATCTTGCCTTAGACTACATTAAGAGTGCATTTATGCAACTATGAAAATGTGGGAGGCTGGAAAAGCCTAAAAGGCCCTCATCTATGCTAAAGAAAGTGCTCATTAAAGAAAAATAGGGCATGAAAAGGCACAGTTGGAAGAGAGGAGTAGGGAAGTAAATATGAATCTTATCAAGATGCAACAGATATTGAATGGATGGAATTAAGCAAACATTAGTATGAATTAAATCAAGTCTAGGCTGTGTGTACTCTGCTGAATTAAATCAGGTAAAAATCTGGAAATAATAGTGCTTTGCCTTCTTTATGGCATCTTAAAAGGCATGTCAATCCAAATAAAGTGTTGACTGTAGCAAAGTTTCAGATTGTTAGTAGGCACACAACAAATTAATCAAGAATGTCAACTGTCCTGCAAAGAACTCTTTAATTCAGCAGCCTCTTCTTGCAGAGAGACTCTAGTCCATTACTCCTGGAAGATTATCGTACTATGCTATCAACCATGAAAAGAGAAAAGAAGTTTTCAATAAGCTAAAAGAAGCTTCAATAAAGCAACTGAAACCTCGGGTTGGCACCACAGGAGAATGACAATCAAATGACTTTTTAAACATAAACATCCGCAAAGTTAGGAATATATAGTAGGTTTGAGTTTTTGCATTACTATTTCTACACAGAAGCAGAGCTGTGAGATTTCTTATTCTAAAATGCAATGAAATTCAACTTTTGTATGTGTGTGTTTGTTAACTGTAGATGTCTTGGCTATTGGGGAAGGAGGGAGAGTGGTACCATGTTGTGTATTAAAATCTTTTTGAGTGTTTTTAGTTTTCATTCTCCCAACTCCATAGACTGAGCAGCTAACAATTGGAGATATTTGCTGCATCTTTATACCTGTATAACGGATACAGAGGAGGAGTTCCATTCCCTTTCAGAGGGAATAATAATCATTACTGCATGTACACAGATAGATACATGCACACATATTTTAGGGGTTATCTCTTCCCTTGGCTAGGTGTAAATGCACAGACCATCATGAATTTGTGCTGTCAGGGGGTCTAGAGAATCACCCCCACCTCCCTCCTCCTGCTAGAGATAAAGATTCTTGAGAAAACTCTAGGGGTAGCTCTGGAGAAGATTAGTTCCTCTGTCTAAACTGCCTAGACTAAGTCCTCTTTTTCTTCTTCCCCAACCCAAACAAGAACCATGATTTCGCTCCAATGCTCCTCGCATTGCTTTAAGCACTTAATATTGTCCCGATTTTTGTGTGCAGAAGCCTCATCTTAGCTGTAGTAAATGGGTGGAAGTTAGGAGAAGACAGGAGAAATGCTGAACTTTAAAGGCACTCCATTTATTCTGAGCATAGGCTATGACACAATAAAAGACTCAATGTTTTGGTCTTGCAGAGCTCCTGCTTATGAAGCACCTTTGTAAATGCTTGGTAAACATGAAGGGCTTTCCAGATCCAGGCATATCCTGCAGCCATAGTTCTGGTGATGTCTTTCAAAATGTGCCTTGTTCTTGTGGCAGCACAGAGGGACAGAGCCCTGGGTGCAAGGCTCTAAGTGTGGCGCTGTACAAGACTTTCAGTTCACCTTTCTAGGATATTCTATGTTTCTAACTGCAATGTAGTTTTCAGAGCTTTACTCAAGCTGTTCCCTTGTGGTAGCAGACCCCATTCAGAAGGGGTTTCACACCACGTTCATTCTGACAACAGAAATAAGCACAGCAATGGCTCGTGATGGGTTAGCTTAAAGTCACTGCGGTGGTTTGCAAAGGTAATAGAGCTGTCGGAGATGTGCATAAAATTGTATCTGTTGCCACAGAGTTGGACTTTGAACAGTGACTGTCACTTGAGTTGGGTATACACCTTGCATGTTTCTAATGACATGTCATTCTTCTGTTAGTACTGTAAGTCCAGTAGTACCTTGAGTAATAATGTGTAATGAGTTGTCCCCTACACAATGATGATGGAATATCATGGAGACCTATAACACTCTTAATATTCAAAATGTTGGCAAATGGATTAGCCTTTTAGTGCCGACTGCTGCATCTAAACAATGTACACCCACTGCAAAATGTCAGCGCTCTTCTGATTGCAAACAATGAATGGCAGAATTGAAATGAGCTCTCTTATTTATACCGGGCTCAGGAATGCAACATCAATAGCGTTTTTGGAAGGAGGGAAATAATAGGGGAAGGAGTAAATGTTATAAAAAACATAATCCAAACCAAAGTTTAAACAAAAAAAAAAAAGTGGAGGGGGGAGACAGAGAAAAGATAATACAGGAAAAAAAAGGTATTTCAGCCTGACTTAAATCATGTTTAAAACCAGACAACATGAAGTTTTGATGTTGCAACTCTCTACCTTGCAGAAGTGCTACTGAAGTTGCAGTTCTCTTTGGTGTGGTGGATCCATTCGGTTCTTGTTGCACTTTGCATGTTACAAATCAGGGTTTATGGCATTTGGGATTTCTTCTAGGCATTTTCTTGTTTGTTGTTGTCCTCTGGCTGTGACAAATTTCCTTCTGCCCTTTTTGGGGGCCTGTTTCAGTTGGTCTCTCTATAGCATTCTGGGCTTCTGTCCTTTTTTTTTCTCCCTCTTGGCTGGGACTGGATCCTTTTCTGTGTGCAGAGTGTTTGCTCATGGATTTCACAGGAAATTTTGTAACTTGTCCAATTCACTGGGTTTAGATTTTTAATATTTTATATTACTATTTTACTAACGTTAAAACAGCAGCCAGAGGCATCCCAGCTGAGGTAAAGACCTCACTGTACAAACTTAAGTAAGGGGCAGGCCTGCTCCTAAGTGCTTGGAGTGGAAACAACTGGTGTTTGGATGCCTGCATAAATGGTGGGGTTAATAGCTGCATATTTCCACAGGTTTCAGGCTAGGATGCTAAAGCGCTTTTCAAACACAAATAAATTTAACCTCCTTTCCTCTGTGGAAGTCTGAGATTGGTTCTGTGGTAACACTTCCTCCTTCTGTAATTCCCACACATGTACTTGTTACTGACATATATATGACTGTGGTCAATATAGGTGCTTAACTTTTTAAAGAGCCTGTGTAAGTCACTAAGTGCATATTGATTTGAAGCAAATGTAAATTAGAATTAATTTTGACTCGCTAACGTAGTCAAATAAGGAACATTTCTATTGATCTTTGTCCCAGAAGCCAATTATCTGGATTAAGTGTTTTTATTACATGAAATGCAGCATGTAGTATACATCATTCTGCATTGATCAGTGTGAAATTGCGTATTTAAGACAAGGACTGTAAGTAAGAGTAGTTAACAAGTGATTTATTTTGAAAAAGTATATCTTGTTTTATTCACCCCTTGCTTTTCCCTGTTGAGAAGCTGTGCTTGTAACTACCACAGAATAGGAGGCTGTTGACGCATGTGGATCAACGGGGATTCTTGTTCATATCATTTCCATTTTGACTTCCTTCCCTTCCACTCTGCTCCATCTATACTGTGTTCCCTCCCCCCTCTGCCTCCCCGGCCGCTGTAAAGCTTATCTATATTTCCTCATCCTTAGCATTAAGCGGTTGTTGCCGTACTGTGCTCTGCATTAAAAAAAAAAGCGTTTTCTATATTAAATAAATACATTGCAGCAATCTCTCATGCGCACAAGCGGTGCTAAGTACCTGGGGAATTTAGTAGTGCGTGTACAGGTGATGGGTGTAAAAAGTATGCAGAGTTTACGTGGCAGTGCGGGTGTAACCACGGGGGCAAGAGGCCGCTCGCCCCTCTGTGCTCAGACCCCGGGGGTAAGCGGGCGCTGCCCCGACCCTTCCCCGCCGAGTCCCTGAGCTCTGGCGCTGCCTCGCCGGCAGCAGGATCCGGCCACCGCGCTCTGTCACTAGACTTGCGCTTAAAAGACGGCGACCCCCAGGAACGGCCCTGTCTCCTGTTACCCAAACGCTGACATTATCTGTGTGTATCGCTACAGCGGTCCGTGCCTCAGCCCCACAGCAACTTAATAATCTTGGTAACATCCTGCTCTCGACTCATTTTCTTGGCAGTAGTTTTAATTACGTTTCGGGCTCCTGAATGAATTTGTTTTCTCTGGATCCTTGGCATATTGAGACGCTTGTCACGTTTGGGTGCCTGCAATCACTGATGCGTTTGTTTTAGGGGATGAATTAGTCTTCTGAGCCTGAGCATGTCCAATTTATGAATTAGATTTCATTGAAAGCTAGAACAAAACAAAACAAGAAACGGTTTTGCTGTAACCGCTTTTCTCCCCCACCCCCTCGCCCCCATCGCGGGGGTAAAAATCTGGCTTTTCTGTTTCGCTTGTCAAACGCGGATCATGTCCCGGGCCCGAGCGTGTGGCAGGAGGAAGGGGCACCCCACCACCAGCAACCTAGGCGAGGTGCCCCTGCACCGCCCCCGGTCGCCGAAGTTGGGCGAGCGGCAGCCCCGCGCCCTCCCCCTCCGTCCCCCCCGCTGCCCTTACCTCCGGGGGCGTCCCGCCGCGCCGCGTAGTGCCGGGCCGAGCCGAGCCGCGCCGGGGCTGCGGGAGGCCGCGCAATGCGGGGGCGCCGGGCGCCCTCCGGGCGGGGGCTGCATCCCCCCGAGAGAGCCTGCGCCCAGCAACCGGGGAGCTGCGGGGCCGCCTCGCCTCGGCTCCCTGCGCTTCGAGCATCGGTCCCCTACCCCTCTCCCCGTCGGAGATATACGCACATTGTACACATATATATATATTAATGTTTACGTGTCTCTATATATTTAATTGCAATTATTTTCCCTGTTCTTGCACAGCCATCCCACTTCCTGACAGAGCTGCAAACTCCCCTCCGTGCCGCCCGGGCGCCCCACTGCCCGCACCCCGCCACCGCGCCGTGCCCCGGCGGCACCGAGCGCCGAGGCTCCGCAGTCACGTGGCGCG
>JAOXNO010000002.1:9805863-9828733 GCA_028565335.1 Limnodromus scolopaceus | reverse complement strand
GGCGGCGGCGGCGGTGGCGGCGGGGGGGCCGCTCCGCAGTTCGCGGTCTGCCGGCGCCCCGGCACACACCGAGCGCTGGAGGCTCCGCCGCGCCGCCTGCCAACCCGGGATCTACCTCCGTGCTTTTTGAGCCCCTGCTTTTTTTTTTTTTTTCCTCTCCCCATCACCCATTTTCCTCAATCTCGGAAAATTCTTGGGGTGCTGGGGGGATTTGGGATATTTTTTTTTTTTCTAGGGGGGGCGTCTGGGCATCACCCCCCCCGCGCCCGCTGCCTCTCTCCACCTGCCCTTGCGCCTTTTTTCTTCTTTTCCCCTGTCTGTATCTCCACCAAACCCGGGCTGATGTGCTGTGCGAGAGGCTGGAAATGGAAGTGTTGATGCTCTGGCTTTTCCCCTGGATATTTCAGTGCGTTTCGGTGCGGGCGGACTCCATCATCCACATTGGTAAGAGAATGAGCGGGGGGGGGAGGTTGGAGAGGGAGGCGGTAGAAAAATAAATAAATGAAGGGAGCGTCTCGCTTAACCGCGGTAATATCACAGGCAGCGGTTGAACCCAACTCCGCGGAGAGACAGGAGGTGGGAAGGGAGAAAGGCAGATGAATCCCCCCCGCCCGCCCCCCCGACTGTAAAGTTAGGGGCGAAATGCCGGCTGTGCGCCGGGCCGGGCCGGGCTGCGGGGCCGGGAGCGGGGACGAGGCGGGGGGACCCGCCGCTGCGGTCTCCCATGTGGCTGGGGAGCCTGTGCTTGGACCTGTTTGCGTGGAAAGGCTTTCTTCTCACCCCCCCTCCCGCCCCGCGCCTCCTCGCCACCGAAAACAAACAACCGCCCCCAAAAACCCGAGTAGGAGAGAGGCATAATCTGAACGTGCTCGTAGGGAAAACTTTCGGGGAGATAATCCCCTGGTTTCCATCCCCTGTCGTAGCAGGTGTCAGCCCCGCCGGAATGCGGGGAGGGGAACTTGGCCGGGAAAGGGTTAGAAAGGCGAGATTTGCGGTGGCTCTGTGTGTGTGCGTGTGTCTGTACGCGCAACTGTTGTGGTTTGAATAAGATCTCATTAAAACCCCTGGGCAGCAGGAAGGCTGGATCAGCAGTGGGAGGAAAAGAGGGATGAATAAGAGGCGAAGGAAAGGCTGATGTGAACTTTTATGGCTTCTGGGAGCAAGGCATGGTGATGTCCACGGGAAGCCTGGCAAGCAAAAGCGAGGCTCTGCAGTCACCTTTTGGCTGGTGTTGAAAGGTACCAGCAGGAACGAAAATGAGGATGTTTAGGGGCCGAGAGGGGGGAGAGAATCACTTGTGGAGGATGAGAGAGGAGGAGACAGGAGTACGGCCGGGGAATGAAAAGCCGTAATTCCCACCAGCCTTTTGCGGAGGATGGAAGATGGGAAAAAAAAAAAGGAGGGGGCCGGGGCGGGAGCGATCCTGGCGAGGGGAGGCTCCACGGAGACGGGGGGGAAAGTCCCATGTCGACCCGGGGCGGGGAAGGGGAGCGGGGGGGACCAGCCCTGTAACAAGTTTCCCGGCAAGGGGCGGCAGCAGCGGCTCCGGGGCCGGCAGAGGAGGCTCCGGTCGGCGCCGCTCGCCTCCGGAGCCTTGGGGGCGCAGCCAAGGCAGACAGCATTGCGGAGCCATTAAGGAGACGGGGTCAGCCCTGCCCGCAGCGGGGAACTCCGGCCCAGGGGCGCTCCCCAGGGCTGGGCAGACCCCGGCGGCACCGGGGCCAGCCCCGCGGGGGGAGAGGGAGGCGATGGGGCCGCCCTCGGGAAGTACCCGGGCCGGGGGCGGGGGGACGAAACAACGTCCGTAGGTCTCCCTCTCGGCCCCTCTTCTCCTGAGGGTGGACGGTGTCACCTCGGCTTCTCCCCGCACGAACTTCAGGTGTTTGCTGACTAACTCCTCGCAGAAATAGCGGTCCGGTGGGCAGGAGAGGAGACCTGCTGTGTGCAGAGCTGTGATTTCACACGGGCTCCAGCCACAGGCACGCACGGTGTGAATCAGCAGGACTTTTCCAGGCTGGGGGATAACGTTTTTCTCCTTTTCTTTTTTTTTTTTTTTGGCTTGTTTTGCTGCCAGCACTGGACATCTCCCGGCGCCGCGCCGCGCAGGGCGGTAAGCCTGGTGAGGGCACACACAGGCGCTCCGTAGGGAGGGCATCTTATGTAATGCACATCGCCAGATGTTTTCACGTTAACTGCATAAACAGGGCAGTGAAATTAAAGCTTCCAGGTTACTGGACACAAATCCTGGCTTCACGTTCACGTGTGCGTGTGAGCCCCAGTAAAACCGCTGCCCGAAAGGCAGCAACCCCGGGAGTGGCAAAGCAGAGAGCAAAAAGTTGGTCAAATTCCCAAACCTTCTCCCTTACCCGTCCCTGGCGAAGCGAGTCCCTCGCCCCGGCGTGACTCCCGGGCCCACAGGAGCCCGATGCCCCCGGAGCTGCCCTGCCTGGCACCGTGTGAGGCCGGCCCGGGCTTTGCATGGCCCAGGGGGGAGAACTGTTTCTGGGGCGGCGAGGAGCGGGGCCGAGCCCTTCTCACCCTCTGCCGCCTTCCTCCCCGCAGGTGCCATTTTCGAAGGCAATGCTGCCAAGGACGACGAGGTGTTCAAGCAGGCGGTGTCGGATCTGAACCTCAATGACGACATCCTACAGAGCGAGAAAATCACTTACTCCATCAAGCTCATAGAGGCCAACAACCCCTTCCATGCGGTGCAGGAAGGTGAGAGCCCCGGGGCGGCACCCGCGGGTGGGCTGGGCGCCGAGACGGGACGGGGCTGAGAGCTGGACGGTCCCCGGCCCGTCGGCGGGGAGGAGGTTTCAGCGCCGGTGTCAGACCGGACCTGTCCTGGCGCTCGGCTGGAAACTTTTCTTCGGTCGGGGGTTGGCGCTGTCTTACAAGGAACGGGGAGGGACGGCGCGGTGCGGCGGCTGCGGCGCCGTGCCCAGCCCACCCGTGCCCAGCCGCGCTGCGCGGGGCCGCCCAGGCTGGGGGTGGCAGCCGCGGGAGAACCGGAGGGGCAGGGGGGCTTCCAGGTCGCTCCTAGGTCCGCAAGCGCCCCTCTCTCTCCGCCGCTGCAAGGGGGAGGGAAGGCCGGGCCCCACCGCCGTCCCCGTCCCCCAGCAGGACGCGGCGGGGCGGGGCAGGCGAGGGGGTCTCTCCCAGAGCGGGGGGGTCGTGCGGGGCCGAGGGGCCGGGCGGGAGGACTCGACGCTTGCGGGAGGTGGCGGGGCACAAGCCGGCACCGCTACTCGCGGACCTGTCCCCCCGCCCCCCCATGAGGAAGCAGGGCCGGGGCGGCCGGCGGCGACACCGGGGGAGAGGAGCTCCCTCCCGGGGCGCGGGGGAGGGGGCACGGTAGCCGAGTCTCCGGCTGAAAACCTTCCCAGAGTTTACAAGATCTGACAAGTAGCTACGTAGGTAAATCATTGCAATTAGATCTTTTGCAAAGGGAAACGTTTAAATTAATCAGCTTGCCTTTACAAATAAGACTTTAAAAAGATATTATTTGGGATTTAATGAAGCCAAGGTTAATTACGGCCTAGGTTATTTCAGAAGCTGTGTTTTTCAGTAGTAATTATTCTAGAAACTGAGAGCTATTTTTATACCCAGACTAGAATATTTTAAAAAAATGATTCATCACCAGCCTTACCCTTAGTTTTACAGAGCACAGAGCGAATCTTTCCCTGTATGAAAATTTGCATTAATCCATATGTATTTATGTCTAAGTTGTGTACATGCAAATTATGGCTACAAAATTACACCAAATGTTAATTTTCATGAACTCTGAACAATTTCTTCTGCTGTCTTTTTTCCTCAGAGTAGGTGCTAGTTAATATCATGCACATTCAGGAGAAACAGCAAAATATGCCTTTTCAATGGCCTGATCCCATTAACAATACGATTCTTCCTGCTGCTCTGACAGTTTAGCAAGGCAGTATGAAAAAATATTTATGAAAATAGGAAGAAAGGGATGTTAAAACAAAACTCCACCCATATAATCAGACACCAGAGGAAAATAAAAATCTCTAAATAATGGCGGGTTGATTTATTGGCAAAGATTAACTCTGAACAATTGGATCTTCTTACATTTGCAAAAGCTCAGTGTCCTATATTGGAGCTAATTCATATTCATGGAAGTGACAGCAGTTGGCTGGCTGAACAATTGCCTTCAACAATGTCTCTTCTCAGAAGTAAAACTTTATGAAACTATTCTGAATGCCCTGGGATCTGAACTGACAGTCTTGTGGACAGTCCCTTTGCTCAGTTTTGTTGAAAGCAGAAAAGCACAACCAATTGAAGGATTCTTCCTGATCTAGTGGGATTTTTTTAAAAAATCAGTTTAATTGCTAACCTTGGAGATTAGTTGGCATTTATGAAGACTACTATGAAACCAAAATTTCTCTGCTGAAAATCCATGCTAAAGACATGGAAAAGACTCTGGTCAGATTTTTAATCTTTTTCATACAGAATCTTTATTCTACCTGAATATATGTAAATAAAGATGTTTCCTCCTGTCCCTTCCAAGGTGCTGTTTTGGGGTTCATGTGTCATTGCAACTAGAATTGCTCTTTGATGAACTGATCCCACGCTGGAGAATTAAGGAAGTGGTGATAAAAGTTCACAATTCCAAAGAGAAATTGTTCTCTGTCACTACTTCATTAAGGCATATCAATGTGTCTTCTTTTGCAAGGACAGTGAAATTATCCTATCTGCCAGTAAAACCTTGACACAGAGAAAGAGCTAAGAGAAGAGCATCAGACTTTGCTCAATTTCCTGGTTTGTTTTGTTGGGTCAGGTCAAGTCTTTTTTTATTTAAGATTTAATTTCCTTCCTTCTTTTGAAACTGTTATACAACCTGCTGAAAGAATGATCCACGGGACGTACAAGTTGCTGGGCTATTCTTACTGAGCAGTGTCTCTTTCCCGGATGCTACTTGGTGTCATTCTGACTCTTCAAAATCTCATTGTATTTCACCGTACGGATGTCCTGCTCATTTTGGTAGAATATTGCGTATAGTAGTGAAAATAAGCTGGAGCAAATCTGCTACCCAGACTGCTCACAGAATCTTGCTGCTGCTACGTAAAATGCCCTGACACCAACATTATTCTTCTGCAGCATCTTTCTAAGCAGTGCCATGGAAATCAATGTTGCAAGCATTAGCTTCATAGCGATGGAACTTTTTACAGTAAAAACCAATCTGCAATAAAATTAGAACATTGTGATACTACTGCCAGAATAGTTCACACAGTCAAACCAATCACAAATATCAGCTTTATTTGAAGCGTCTTTTGCACAATCTTGTGAGATGACATTGTAAGTTATTCCTTAAGTCCTTTTAAAGAGTGCTGCAAGCAAGGACCTTCATTTCAATGATACTGTGCTGATAAAATTATGGAAAGTCCTCCCTACATGTAACAAGGTCTATTACACAGCAACAAGACTTTAATTACTGATACAGATAATTTATAACATGCTTTTGACCTGGCATTTATTATGCAGTTTGAGAATTTTTGCATGGGTAGGAAGCATGGAAGAGTAGTAACTGCAGGTGACTGAAATAGGCAAATAAAATTCAGAGATCCTTTTCCTTCAAAGACTTGGTGAACGCTTGTGTTAATGGTTGTGGTGGGTGCCAGCGAATAGTAATTAACAGAAAGTGTAGATCACGTTCCATCTTTGTCTTTCATTTTTAATATACATTGCAGAAACAAGATCCTATTGTGCTGATAAGCAAAGGATTGTTTTGGCTTCATCAAACTCGTATCCTATAAGAAAGTACGGCAAGTGGGTGGAAGGAATTCCAGTAGCAAGGGATATAACAGTAAAGAATAAACAGACCCCGGTGTATGCATAAAATAGGACTTCATTGTCTGTGCTTGCAAGCAGTCGTCGCATTTTGTAGAATATTGCTTTTATGTATGTGGGAGTTACTTGAGGGAAAAATTGTTTTTTCACTGACTATCATGGGAGAAAATATACATGGGGAATCATTGCTCTTTTCACATGATTTTAAGGAAATGAGCTCAAATCACAAACTATGTGCTCGGTTTCTTTTAAGTGATTGAGATGTGAGATAATAAGCACAGGCTTGTGTGTGGTGTGTATTTAAGCTAGTACTGTGGTAACCTTTTTGTGATTCAAGGATTCAAAGAAGCTCAAAGGTATGAGAAACACTTTAAAGCTTTCGGTTCAAATTCGGATTTTTGAGCCTGCCACTGGTATTGAAAAGGGACTTTGTGTATGAGATATGGGCAGCAAACAAGTTTCCAGCTGGGCTTGAAAACACAATGGCATGTTTAAACTAAAAACCAAACAAAACTAAGTGTAAGTTTTAAAAATGTTGTGTTTGGAGAGGGAATAGGTAGCCATAGGTCAAAACTGGGGCGTAGGAAAGCTAATACTTTACTTTTGTAATGCTCTTTGGAGAAGGGATCCAAAGGAGGCGGGTTGTTACTTGGAAACTGTAAAACTTTAGTGCCCTGTCTCTCAGTGGATGATGGTGGCACATCTATGGAGCTTTCCTGGAGCTGAAACTTGCTGTTCTCTCTGCATAGCATTTTCAAATGAATTGTTTCTAATTTGAGCAGCCTTGTATGTGTGCTTGTTGATGTTAAAATGCTGTCAGCTCTGGAAACCAGAACAAATTTGGAAAATCAGAATGTGATTTGAGAGCAAGAATGGTGTTCCATAAATGGGTGTATTTTCAGTCCCATGTATGCTGCTGTGGTTTCAGGGCAGCTCAGAGCTGCTGATTTTTTGGATGTCTGTGTTGTTTACCATTGAGCGAATCTGATCTCTTATCATAGTCTGTGGGACTTGGTAACGATACATACTTGGCATAGTTCTTGAACTACCTTGGCTCAGAACATGTATTTCAAGTTACTACCACAGCTGCTTTCTAACAGTTTTATTTGTTGAGAAGGTATAAGCTGATCAATGTGTAGGTAACTAAGATGAAATACAGACCTGGAGAATGGAACTCAGTGGCTCCGTTGCTATTCTGGCATTTATTTGCCTGGCCAAAATCCCAAGAAGAGCTATACTTGCTCTGTGTGTGTTGCTTAGTGGCAGGAAATTGTGGAGGAGTGGAGTGACTGTGTGCTTGTGTGTATGCATGTGTCTTGGGATTTTTATACATAGCTCTTTTTGCAACCTTGGGACTCTGTTTCAAGATAATGCAAACGTCCCTGAGTAGAAATCCACGGGTGGGCCAGAAGCTGTGTCCTGGTTTTGGCAAAATACAGGCTTCAGGTAAAGGACTGTTTTCTCTGTTGGAAGAATTGAAACTTAGGTGGCTACTAAATACAGAAGACAAAGACCTAACAACAACTGTGAAAAGATACCCCTGGGTCACGGTAATAACTCTTCCCTTGCTATCGGGTAAGCCCAGATCCAGCACCATATAAAGCTACATCAAATATGTGTTTGTGTAAACGGGGAATAAGGCGTTTTGCTTTGTTGAGCTATACTTTCACATGCCCCAGAAATTGAGGTGGTTGTTTTTAGAGTTAGTATGTTTTAATACCAGAATGAGAGAGTTAGAAAGAAAGGAAAGGGAAGTATAACAAATGCAAATAATAAATCAATCAATCAAACAAACAAACAAAAATGTGTAAAATACTCCATATACAGTTTATCAGGGTTTTTTAAAACAAAGCTTTATTGATTTGCCTGCTTTGGATTGGGGAATTTGGTGCCTACCTAGAAATCACAGACTGTGTCTAGATTTCTAACATAAAACACAAAAAATAAAAAATTCTCATCTGCCAGAATGGCAAAGGATTGGTTTATATCAATAAAGCATCAATTAATTTTTCTCCAGTGATTTCTCCTGAGTCTTTCATTGTCATGAAACTTTAACTCTACCTGCTCTTCTTCTGCAGCTTGCCTGAACACAGATTTCACAGTGTTCATCAGAATATGGGGTCTTGTTGGAAGGTTTTGACAGGTGAACTCTGAGCTCTCCAGGAAGAACATATTGTTACATATTTTTTATTTTTTTTTCCTAGTTTTATTCCGAGCTTTCAACACATTTTTAAAAAACAGCCAGAAAGAGTGTAGGTAGGGGTTCCCTCCCGTGGTCAGAGAGGTCTTGCTGTGCAACTACATGTTTTTTCTATTAGTCTGATGCAGTTAAAAGCTGTTACTCAGTGGGGTGAATGTGCTTAACAGTTTTACCTCCTTGTTCCCCCTGAGACCAGAGCAAGACTTGCTAAGGACTGCCACAGCAAAGACATCTGTGACAGTGTCGTCTCATCGTGCTTGTGTTTTTATGCTCTATAGTTGCGTGGCTCAGCATATTATAAACCAGAGCTGAAGAAAACAACAAATCCATTGTTGTTTTCTTCCCGTTCTTGTGATTTTTGTTATGCTGAAAGCGGGGACCTGCAGATGTCTTCAGTCGAAGGAAAGGAGTCAGTAGCCCATAGAGGAGTCCCTTTGGTGCTGAGGTTGAAGGCAGGTTACAGATTGTGGGCAAACATGGCTTGTTTCATTGTTTCATTCCACCGGCGAGTTGTTACTTTGTAGCAACAGCTATTTGGGTTCTGGTCACAATTTAACTGCAGATGCAAAATATTTTATAGTTTCCGGAGGCAGTCCCTCTGAAACCCATCCCTGGGATGGCTTGGGATTTTTCCCAGGCTGTTCTGGGGTTAGTTCCAGCCCAGCCACATTCGCTGTGTTTGCAAGAGGCTCCCATAATTTCAGGCTGGGGCTGAGCTGCCCGGGGAGTGAGCTGCAGACAGTGCCATCCATCGAGGTGCAGCAGGCAGCGAGGAGTCAGGGAAGAAGGAGGTGCTGTCGTGGGCTCACAGTTTAACATCCCAGAGTAGGAAGATGGGGTGAGGTTTTTTTGTGTAAACATGGAGAGCATGGATGTGATCTGTTTGGAGCATGGAGTCCTACCCCGGCGTGGTGGAGGCTGGTGATGGAGAGGTGGTGTGCTCAGCCCGCTACAGGAGGTGTCTCAGCCCCTGACTGCTGTGGGTTGATAGGAATCCCCTGTTAATTTCGTGCTTTGGAGTTAAAAGGTTTGTATTTTGTCTGAAAGAATTTTTTCACTCCCTCCACCTGTATAACAGGTTAAGCTCATTCCTTCTCTCTCTTCTAATATGCAGACTTGCTAATACCTTCATTTCCATGTTGGGTGTGGGTCACCCATCTATTTTAAGGGTCTCACACACAAGAGCAGCTGCAGGGTAGGCTACAATTCTTTTTCAGTACCTAATGGTCTTCCCCACTGATCCTGCTGCCGATCCTGCTCATTTATCAAGGAGCTGCAGTTGGGTTTCTTACTCTAGGATTCCATTATAGAAAATATGCTACATCATTAACTAGCACACTAGAAATTATCCCAAAAGATCAGAAATAAGCACTGTTCATAAAAATATTAGCTAATGTGTTTCAGGGTTATAGATTTTCTTTCTGTTTCTCCTTTTATTTATTTTTTTTTCTTGAAGAAAATAATTTTCTGAGTGCTTTGTTTGTCTATGGCAGTTTTTCTCAGTCATTACTGTGGAGGAGGATCTGTAAATGTGAAATGAGTATACAAAACCGCCCCAGCCTGATCTAGTTAAAATAATGGCTAAAGAAAATGGTCCTGAGTATATATGCATATGCATATACATGCATGCTTTTATACCCTGTACAAATAATTTAATTGCTAGACTTTCTGTAAGGTGTCCAGCAGGGAATATGCCTTGAGCCTTTCTGTTTTCAGAATCTACCAGCTACAGATGATTAGAGGATTGACTGTCTAAGTATTACATTTTAAATTACATTTTCATACTTGCAGAATGAGTTGAATTTAATGTTTTGATGTGATTTATCATGCTATGGCTGAGCCATACAGTGAAAGAAGTTAAAACTATATATTGAACAGAGGGGATATCATCATGTTTATTAAAATGTTCATGGCTTACCATAATTATTTACTGGAAGGAAATAAACCCAAAACCTAGTTATAAAGACATTAGCACACTAAGAGTGTTACTTCAGTAACAGTTACTTCAGATTTAACTTTTTGCAATTTCAGAGGAACCACAGTCAAACTCTTATTCATTTTTTAGGCAAAGATCAAAATGTTTTTCGTACTTTTATTCGTAATAAATTCCCTCTGATGGGAATTCCTGCTGCGTATTTATTTGTCTCTGTCATCTCATGCTTAGAGGTGTTTTTTCAATTTGCTGCTCAGAAAAAAATTACTTAGAATGCGTTGTTGGTATCATACTGCTGTGTGAGTCTTATAATTATAAGAAATTAAAGTTTTGGTTTTTTTTTTAACAGATGCTTTTGTTTATCTGAAAGTGCCATGTTAGAATGGAAATGGCCCATTGAGCTATTGCTTTTCTTGCAAGAGATTTTTTCATAATTTACAGATATTTCAGTTGATGATTTTGAAAAACGGCTTAAATGTTCAATGTTGCATTTTGTCAGTTTTTTTTTTTTTGATGTAATAGAGTTTGCAGTGATTTTCCTTACATACAGACATGTTGTGTGGCTCTTTTCATTTGGAGATCTGTTGAAAGAGGCCAAGTTTCAGACCAAGGAATGAAACCTTTTTATGCACAGGGCACATACAAGTTATGCAGGCTACCTTACACAAAAATATATCAGCTCTGAAGTTGAAATCTAGGTGCCATCCTGATAATCCTCTCCATTTCACTCTTCTCTAAGGAAAGGGGGCAGCTGATGTTGATCCTTAGTGTAGCTGTTTGGTTATTAGGGTTCTTGTTCATGAGAAAATTGAAGTGAGACTATTAAATAGCATGCAACATTTTGAGAACCTAATTTTATATCATACATAGATCTGTAATAATTTCAAAGGCAGATAATAATGATATGCTAATGTGCCAAAATTCCTTTCATTTACATAACTTTAAGGCAATAAATATCTGAAATGAGAAATATGTTTAAAAGGGTTTTTTTAATGTTTTTCCTAATAGCTTGCATTTAATTACAATTTGGAAACCTGATTGCTATGCTTGAAACTACGTTTGGGTTTGTGGGTTTGGAGTGCGTTTTATAGCCTGAGAGGTTTTTCTTATCAGAAAGAGGGTGTCTGTACTAGCCCTGCTTCTGTGAAGTTCCATTCCTTCAACCCTGTTGTAACATCCTTGTGCCTGTCCATTTGTTTCCTTTGGCCTGTCATATTTATATTCAGATATGCAGTAAGAATTAATACTGGAAAGCACTGACAGCCAGTGCTTAAAGGTAAAAAGAACCAAGAGGCATTAATTTCAAGTGGTGTTTGGCTGCATTAAAACACACAGCAGGGTTTCTACTGCTTGACCTTACTGAGAACCATTCCCTTAGCAACGTTTCATAGAGGGAGTAAAAGGACAGTAAGAAAACATTTTTTTTTTATTATATTCAATGGAATAATATCTAAGAAATGAATTTCTCTCTTCAAAAATACAATAAGCTCAAACCAAAAAATTCCCAGTGGGTCCAAGCTCCCATTATGTATCCCGTGTCTCAGTCCAGTTATCTAATCCTCTGCTTTTTAACTTACCTGAGTCTTTGAGATTTTAACTAGTAGCATTGCTGATGAAATACTTTCAATATCCTCAAAATCTCATTGACAATCTGGTTTGTTCTTGTTTAGAAAGCAAATAAAAGGATTTTCCATATAAGCAAATGTTTGTAAAGTTACTGAGAATTGTCTTTGTCAGCGTGTAGATGACTGTTTTATACCATTACTGGATATTTAGGAAATACCAATTGTTTGCTGCTTGGTAATACTTTCAGTGGTGAAACTGTGTAATGATCTAGAGCAGGATTTCCATAGCCCTTTGTTTTCTTAACCTCTCTGCTCCTGGATAAAGGTAAAACTTGGAATGGCAGAAGGAGGAGTTTTATGGGAGACAGAACCTCTCAGTGTCTTTTCTGTGTGTTTCCAAACCTTTGGCTTAATTTTACGTTTATTTAAAAATATGCTTTGGAACTCCAAGGAAAACTCTGTTATAAATTGAATGTTTTTCTTATGTGGAATATTGGCTGCATTTTAATCTAAAGGACTGATGTTTGTGCGTTTTCTATCCTACTCGAGGATATTTTTTGAATGAGAATAGTTAGAGAGGCTCAGAGAAAAGGAACTTAGGGTGTGATGTCTGCAAGGGTCAAAACACAGAGGGCTAGGATGTTGAAGTGCACAAAAAATAAAAGAGAACAACCCAATTATCTGCTTTAAGTTTACTTTTACTGAAAATTTTCTTTGAGCTTGCTTTTGTCCTCAAGTACTTCAGTTACTGTGGGAGTAACAGTGTTTTGATACAGGTAGGACTTAGTGACCCAAACAGAAACAGAAAAAGCCTGTGCTTCCTCTGGTCTGAGAGAGATGCTTGCACAGTATGGGTCTGGATTTTTAAAGAGGCTGGAGAAGGGCAGGAGTGTCACAGTGGTAGCAAGTAATCAGTCTGCAAATAATCAGCCTGTGGCAGGCATTCCCTTCCTCAGAGAAGAAAAGGCATTTCCAAAGTGCGCTCACAGGACAAGATGGGGAAAGATATGGTCTAGCAGAAGTTGAGGCTGACTGATCCTCTGCTTGTAGAAAGTCATTTGTCCAGGGCAGCTTGAAATGAGAGTGCCTATATCTGGATTAAAGTGTTGTATAGTCCACACGAAAAGTAATTTCACGTTTCAGCACTGCCTAGCTTTTTTTTTTTTCTTCTTTAAAGAAAACCGAACAAATTGTAAGGGAGCTGATGGACTGTGTGTGGTAATTCTTAGGGAACTCTTGGGAGGAAGGTCTTGCAGCAAGGTGCTAGACAAGCAGTATCCTTAGCCACAAGTTAGCTCACCCTTTAAATATGTTACAATGCTTTGGGAGCCAGTGGGGTCTTGCCTTGCCTCTGGATGGGTGCTCACAGTCAGCTGTGCAGGCAAGCAGAAGCGCTCTTGTCAAGTGTGATTACAACCAGCGCCTTAAAGCAGGTGGCTGGAGTCATCTTTCCCTCCCTTCTCTGCCCATGGCAGTGGCACTGGTGTGGCAAAATTGGTTCATGAATGGGTTTCTAAAGGCTTAATGCCTCGTCATTTGTTGAGGGCAGTTTACATTTTTGTGACCATGGTGTTTCTTCTCTGCTTTTACACAGTTGCTTAAAAATAAAACATGACGTCAGCTAAAACTCAGAGTCATCTGGGCAATTCAGTGACTAGTGATGCCTGATTCTTTCTGAATCAAATCTGCAATCCTAGTTCTCAAAAGGCATTTTGCTGTCTTTCATTACTAATACTTCGCTGAGGAAGGGCTTCCTTCTGTTTTCATTTTGGTTTATTCTTAGTATCTTATTGCAAGTCAGAGACCACATAGTTGTAGCTGGTATCTTTGTGCCCAGGGTCTTCACCGAAACTCCAGTTTCTCAAAGGCATCTAACTGGGGAAACATATACTTTTCTGTCTGTTGTTTTCCATTTCAGAGCCACCTCCTCACTTCTAACCATACCCCGTTTTATATGGACAGCAGGTTCATCATTCTACTTCCTAGTGAGATTTGTAAATATAAAATATTTCTCCAGATTCTGATGTCTTTTTTCACCTACCTTCTCTTGTTTAGTAGCATGGGTGCCCCCCCTTTACTTCCCTCTTCCGTGCCACTGCTAGATGCAATATATTTTATGAACATGCTTTTTGTGATTTGCTGGATTATTCTATTTCCATTGCATTTTAATCATCGTGATGACAACATCTGTTGGCAGCAGTATACAGATGTTTTTCAGAGCATATTCTAAGGTTTGTAAGTGGTTACTAAATCTACACGAGAAAACGAAGGTTGTGTCTTTTCCATTTACATTAAAAGAAGCAGAACTGCATTATGGAGATGAAACGTGTGTCTCTGAGAGACTTACTGCCCTTCAGTGACCACCAGGGGAAACCTTTAAGTTTCACACAACTTGTTACCTGCTGCAGTGAGCCTGCGGTTTGTATTACAGGGTTAAGTCTCTCAGGGTTAAGCTGATGTGATGGGTAATCTTCCTCTCTTTTTTATTTTATTTTAGATTTTAACCTTTAAAGCTGTGTGTCTCTGACATCATAAGGAAATGGAGAACACACATGAACAAGAAGCCATAGGTGCTCCTTGAGAGCATCACGGTAGCTCTGAAGAATGGCAAAATACCAGGAATGTTAAAAAGAAATTACAACAGTGGTCAGTTATATTTGCTATAGGGCACTCTGGCAACACTGGCAGTTAAGTGCATTCAGATTAAAATGGTAATTTGGTCAAAAAATACTTCATAATATGTTCATGAACTAGAGCATAGATTATCTGTTGTCATGATTTTAATGCCTTTTTATTTTCTTTCTTGTGCTAATTATCTTCAAAGACACATTGTCCTTTAGGTGGCTCAACTTACAGAAAAGCACCTGATGGATATGCAAGAAATAGTTTGTTGATCAAAGATGGGAGTTCATGTTCTGCACTCACGGCGGCAATTGGGCTCTGAACTGGATTTTGCTAATCTTGCTAACTGGTCTTTTATTGTTGCTGGTCTCTTACTCTGAGAACTTATAAGTGGTTGTGTTGAGTCAGTGGAAGTGGCACATCTCTGAAAGGAAGCTACAAGAGGAAGGTTTGGAGCAGGATGTGTGAGATATTTTGGCTCTGAAATCTGTTTTCTCAAAAAATAAATAAGCTGTTACGTGGGGTAATTAGTAGGGAAATAGATTATTTGGGATATCTCTCATGGTTGTAAAAAGAGAAAATGTGCTTTAAAATGTTAATGCTCTTTTGGGCTTGCAGGGAAGAAAAGCTTACGGTCTGTAATTTGTGACAGGCATAAAGTTGGGGTTATTTTGGGGTTTTTTTTTGGGTGGGCTATTTTTTTTTCCAGAAATAACACTGGTAATTGCCCAAGGGTGTAGTTTACCTCTGTACAAAACCTGTGCATGGAGTGTAAGTTAACTGTAAAATTTGTACACTGTAAAATTCAATGCATGAGACCAGAGAACCACTGTAGAAGGCCCTAGAGAAAAATATGTATCATACATACACACAACATTTTACCTAGTTAAATTCAAGTTAAACTCAGTCTCAAGATAATCGAGGCAGAAAAAGGCGTGAGCCTGCATTGCTCAGTTCACTTCCTGGGACAATGCGGTGAACTAATAAGGTAAGACTGTTGTCTCTGAGGTTGAAGAAGAAAAAGGAGGAGTTTCTTTGAATGTAGAACAGCGTAGTGACAGCTGGAAAGACTCTGTTGGCTCCACTGCCCCTGGAAAGTGCCTTAAGGCAAGATGAAGGCTTTTGTCAATTTACTGTTTAAATCTGTTCCCTGCTACTTTGTTGGTGAGGTGTATTGTTCTCAGGAAATACAAATAAATATACGGATATAGAGAGTTCTGTCTGTTAAAAATATATCTCTATCTCTTCAGGGTTACTTTGAATGTATGACTTGCAAATAGCTTGTCAGATTATTATATTAACTGGGAAATAGCCATAGGTCCTAGGGCCTTTGGAAAATGCACTTGGAAGCTTAGAATTTTAAGTGGGATCTTCAAGATTTAGCAGGTTATTACAGTGTTAATAAATAGCTTGAGAATTGATAGAAAAACCTATGATACAGTTGATAAAATACAAACCAGCTGAGGAAGGTGGTCTAAAGCTCAGATAAGCATGCATGAGGAAAAATGAAATCCCTTCTGAAAAAAGGTCTGTTTATATGTGAATTTTGCAACTCTTTTTTTTTTTTTTTTTTTTTTTTTTTTTTTAATATTTCTGGGGACGTTATGTGGATGTTTTAAAAAAAGAAAAAGACTTCAAATTATTTTAGCTTTTGACCAGGAGTTTTCTAACAGATATGACAAAGTCATTATCTTCATGAAACCATAGAGATAAATCCAGATGTATTTTGGTCTTGCTCTCATAACTCTAACTTCAAAAAATGTCCTTTGAGTTTCTTAGTGAGAGGTTGTTAGTGTGAAGTGTGTCTGTGTTCTTTCCAAATGATTAACAGTTACCTTTTTTCCAGGGTGTCCATATTTGCAAATAATGGCTCACATGGGAAAAGTGTCGCCATCAATGTAATAGAGTGTTCATAGTGCTTTAAAAAAGTGTGCCTGCAATGCATTCATCTGGAATAATATTGAGAGTTAAGCTGAAGATGGGAAATATTTGCTGACAGGGCTGGCCTCAAGGCATTCTTTCTCCTTCCTAAATGCTGATAAAATTGCTTGAAATGTTCTAAAGTATATTGGAGGTTGTCTCAGGATGGATATATTGGCTTAAAAAAGAATTATTCCATTCTCCCCATAATTATATTCTCTCTTTGATGAGATTTTACAAGAAAATTATTTTATTTCTTTTTCTATAGAAAAATATTAATATAGAAGGTAAGCTTGTTGAAAGTATTAGTTATCTTGATACAGAGAAAGGTCAATTGATTTTATGGATGCTAGTCCTGGATTAAGTTTTAAATTGTGGAAGTTTGACTCTAGCTCTGGTTGCTGGTGAATGAGAATTTCTAGCTGAAGAGAAATTGGTTCCCCAAAGCAGTTTCTTATGCGCTTGCCAAGCTCTGCTCTGTATAGCAGAATCATGAGGACAAAACTTTATGTTTGTGACCTCTGTAGGCTTCCTTGTGATTGGAGTTCCTCTTCCCAGTGCTCATGGAGTGTTACCACATACTTCATGGCCTTTCTTACCTGTCTGTAGGGCCCCAAAAGGGATCTGGCTCTTGAAAAGTAGTTTAAGGTACATGGTAGTCTTTTGCTTCATCCCGTGTTTCCTTCCCTCCCTTCTCTTAACTGTGATCCTTTGATTACCCAAAGCACCAGACTGGCCAAAGGAAGTGATGGGATGTTTGGTGTATTAGGCTGGTACATCTATTGATTAATTCTGTTACTCCTAAACTGCATTTGCTTAAACCAGAAATGGATTAAACTAGGCTGTGGAGGAATTTTTCTCCCTGGTGAGATAAGTGGGGACCTGCTACTTATTTCTTTATTACTCTTTGTGTTGTGTGGGTTGTGATCCATTTCTTAGGGTTTGACATAACATTTCTTGATATTGTTTGGACCATCAGGACAGCTTGAATTTCATGTGCTCTCCTCTTGAGTCGCATTGTAGTTCTGGCCTCTGGTCTCTTACTGCAGATTTTGGGATGGCTGCAGGGCAGTTGTTTTAAAGTTTTTTTTTAAATTTCTATACCTCTGGAAAAGTTCCTGGAGGGATGATAATTTAAATCTTTTTTTTTTTTTTTCAGTTGCCTAGATTGGTCTGTGAAGCACAAGTTGAAACCAGTGTTATGGAATTTAGACAATAGTCCTTGATGTTCATGGGACCGATGTGTTCTTGGCCCCTTGATTGTATTTTCCTGTGATTGCAGAGAAGTGCAGTCACTGACCCAGATGATCCTTCCATCTTTGTCCTCCAGATGCAGAGCATAAGCATGCTCAGTCATTAACTTTGTGCTGTTTAGTTTCCTTAAAATGGTCTGTTAAATCTTTATTTTAAATACTGAGGGTTTGTCTTATCATTAACCAACTACAAAGAATAGAAAAACTGACTGACATTCTTGAATGACAAGCTGTTCTCTAATTGCTGACAAGCAAATGAGCAACCCCCTTGAATTTGCTGATCTCGGTCATTGTCTGTAGGGAAATACAATGTGAAGGAGGAGCGCCCTAGGTCTCTGGAGGTATAAGCCTCAGAGATATAAAATGAACATGGGAATTTGGGATGTCTGACAACCATAAGCTCAGATACTGGCCTGTTTGCCAAGCATGACTGTTCTACTGTCATAATGCAGACCAGAAATCTTTAATAGCTGTACTTCAGTGCTTGTAAACTAGTGAGTGATTATTTCATCTTCTGTTTATACCATTCATCAAAGCAGTCGGGGCTGACAAGGCCTGGAAAATTCTCAAGGGTTTTGCTGCTGTTAATGCAGCGCGCTACAATGGGACCTCTCTTGTACAACAATGTCGCTGAGTACATCTAATATCGTAGTCTGTATTGGCACTAACTCTCTGAATCACAGGAGCTGTGAATTCCTACCCGTCTGCCTTATTTGAACTGATTGCAGCAAATTCCTTGGAAGTTCTTTCTTCTGTATATTGCATGCGAACTTCTGAAGTTGAGTATGTTTGTTGCCATTAATAGCACACAGTAGCTACTTGATGATTTTGTGAAAACTCGGGACATTTTCTTACAATAAAAATTGGAAAGGAATATTTATGTGAGGGTTTTGAGGAACTTAATTTTTTTTTTTTCCAGAAATACGAATAAATCTCTCCAAGAAATCACTGTATGCGGTAGTGATTTACTGCTCTAATTTATTCAATTTATTAAATACTTCTGTAGCGTTGTTCAACTCATAGAAGCCTAGTGTGAGGACCACCACTTGCTTTCTTTTTTCAGATCAGAGGGATCTGAAAGCATAACCTTACAACCATCAACAACCGTGTGAACTTTTGCCTGGCTTGATCCTCAGACACATTATAACTGAGGTTCTAGGCCACACATAACCTCATGGCAGCTCTGATTTTAAATAGAACAAAAGACAGTTCTTTTTTACAAACTGGCTGAGAATTTGTGCATAGAAAAGCTTTCCAGGCTTACGTGCATTTAGACCTGGCCTGTGAGCAATACAGTGTAAGTACTGTGAAAATGAACCACGTCCAGTCCTAGGCATACCTATAGATGCAGGATGCAAACTTTATCTCCTCAGTCCTGCCATGTGCAGCAGAGCTTGGCATACATGTGAGAATCTGCTTTGGGATGCATTTCTTTTCTTCTTTCCTTCCAAGTTAGCTTGGCTCTTCAGCCTCAATGGGTCGGCGTTTTCTACAGCAAAGCAATTAAATTGGTATATTGCTTATGCTTATTGCAGTCACTTGAAATGTTTCGCAGGTATTTCTGAAATATGATACTTGATCCTTCCACAGGCAGATCCTGCACATGGGAGAAACATCCCATGTGCACAGGCTTAAAGGCAGGATGGCTCAAGGCACGTGCAAAGGAGGCAGTTCTGGGACACGTGCCTGCAAGCGTAGCATCAGGCTTTAGTTCTAGTGATGAATTTGGCTGAACTGTGAGGCTTGCCAACTGTTGCTGCTGGTCCATGAGAAGGGCTGGAATTTGGGAAAGGCAGCAGTTGCTTGGGGCGGGAAGGAGCAGCCCTTCTCATATTTTCCATTCTCTCTCACCTGACATCAGGAATAATACGCTCTGCTCGCCTGAGTGCACCACTGGGACTTCACCTGTAGTTTGTTCCTTCACATTTCTTTCATATGGCAGAAGCAGCTCGGACTTGGCCAGAAACAACCTCTTATCCTTGTGGCATCAGAATTCAATTCTGCCTAAACTGCTGAGATGATGTGAGCTGTCTCTGTTTAACTGTCCATGTGATAACATTGTCTGCTTTTCCTGTGTGGGAACTGAGTCCCTGTTTTCGAAAGATACAGCCAATGGGAAAATGATTGCAAAGATGGAGCTGCACCATGAACGGAATTGAAGGAATGCTGAGTCTTCTCAGTTATACTCCTTTAGCACATATACAGGTGATCTTTTCACAGGTGATGGCTAGGGAAAGTCAAACAGGCCTGCAGCACTGGAGTGACTGCTTCCAGCTAAGTCGTGAGTTGCATCTGACTTAACTGATCTGCAAAGACTTGAAATGATTCATTTCTAAGAGAAAGAACTGCAGTCTTATATATATGCTATTCAATATAGGTACAAAAATAAAGACTACACTGGAGGAAGTTATTTGTTGAAAATTATTCAGTTGCCTCTAGAAGAAATAGGCAATAAATCTGCTTGACTGTCTTCATTAAACCCAAAAGCATCTGTTGCAACACTTGTTATGGTAACTGAAGTAGGTATTAAGTCCGACTGTAAAAGTTATAGAAAATATAGCTTTAAAAGTTCATTGCCTGTTTTACTAGCGATTGGCAAATAATTCCTAAAAAGAGGCTTTAAAGGGCCTGATCTGTGGAGTTGACAGTTCTTAAAGCCTTGTTTGGGATTTGAGAGTATCTAGCTCCTTCAAGAAGAGTCTGTTTGCAGATTTACGATCAGTATCAGATGTTTTTCTAAGCTCATAGCTGACTATTACATAGAAGTGAGCAAGAGCTAACCAAGTATGGGCAATGGGAAAATGAAAACAGACAATTCTCTACAAGGACCCTTCAGAACTTAGTGCCAGCCATGCAAATAGACCTTGGTATCCTTCTTGGAAGTATCCAAGTATAACTGTAACAAGAGAAACTGTCTAATTCAAAAGCCACGCTGCATTTACTAATTTTCTGTAGCTTCACAAAGTGAATCTAGAAATGGTTATGGCAAGAGATATGGCAGAGCTGTAGCTGCTGCTACTGGATAGTACAAAACATACAGAAGATGAGAGTTCTGAGACTATAATTTTTAAATACACAAAAATGGCTACGTGTAGCACAGAATGTATTTCACAGTGAATTAGAGATCCATCATTAGTTTTTAAGCACTTTCAGTAGCAAAATATGAGAACACTGCTCTGAAAAATCATGTAGGCAACTTTGTTCCTTTATCATCCTTCTGAGAAAATGTAAAACAGAAAATGCAAACAAAATCAATTCCTAACTGTTTTTTAAAAATTTACGCCATGGGATTTGAAATAGCAGTTGGAAAAATCCTTTATTTCGCCCCTGTGTTTTTTGGATTTTTTTTTTGAAAGCTGAATAGAATGCAGTTTTTCTGTTACAGGCTTTTTATAAAAAAAAATTAAATTCCTGCTTCAGAATGTGTAATTTTTGGTGACAGTGATCTTTTCTGTTACCTCTACCCACTCTCCCAAATAAAATCCAATTAAACTCTTGCTGTCAGTGCAGATTCTTCTTGTGGTAAGAGAATATTTTTGGCTTCAAAATTAAGGTTAGCTAATAATGCTTGGGCAGTGGCAGTCCATAGAGAGAATTGCTGCTTTTTTTTACCCACCATAGTTCCCTTTGTTTCATATCTTGAAAATATTTGGGAGAAACCCCTAACTAAAATAATCTCCAGAGAACTGTTTAATCTTTTGATGTAAGTGAATATCTGACAACAAGCCTCATTGTATTTTAGAAGACTTAAAAACAAATGGAAAATATGTGACTTTTGTCTAAAAGCTTTAGTGGGCTTTGCCTTCCCTATAGGCAATGTTTGCCGAGTCCAGGGCTTGATGAGGCACAGCCAGTCCTGTCCCATCTCTCCAGAGCTGCCTCACACCTGACTGGTGTTCCTGCTTCTGTGCAGGCATTCCTCCTGGTGGGAAGGAGGCGGGAGAAGAGTTGTAGGAACCTTTCTGTCTAATGAAGGAGCAGGATATTTTGGGTTGCTCACAACTGATCGTCTGGTCTCTTTCTCAAGCATTAGTACTGAAGGCTGTTTATGTGGACAAAATTTCCTTTTAACTTCAGCAAAGAAGGTACCAACTGAGGCAAGGAAAGTCCCCAAAAGCTGAAACTCGAACTAATCGATTAGCCTATATTTCTCCCACTTCTGTGAATTTTTTTTTTTTTAAATATATATGTAAAGCTGCTCACCATTAGGTAGATTATGTACTTACTAGAGGACACTTCCTTTTCTTTCTGGGGGTCTTCTTCTGTCATTCCCAGCTGTGGTAAGCAATACACAGAGAAGGTTGTTATGATAGAATCACTGTTCTTAGCACTAGTCTTTATTTTCTACTGTATCTTATAAAACTTAAGCTTTTTTTCCCATGCAATTTTCTGATTTTCAGTAAGAGTTTCCTTAAAGATATGTCTTGTTTTATGCTAAACCCATCCTTCAAAGGAATTTCTTCATGAAATGCTTGCAGTTAGGACAGGCTGATTGCAGCCCCTGCAGGGCATTGAACAGTAGTTTCTTGACAGTTTCCCCAGCATGCCCAGCCCCTGCCAGGCTGCTCTTGTGCTCCAGGTGATCCAGCCATCAGGTCCAGAGGCACAAGGTCCCTGCAGCACTTGCTGACATATAACCTTGTGTTTGCATTTGCACTGGAACTCTTCCATCAGGTATTTAAATGACCATCTCAGTGTCTTTATTTCTCACAGAATATTGAATTTTTCATTTAATAGCTTTTGTGAGGAAGGACTTTACACGAGCTTTAACACTACTTGAATCCCATTAAGAATTGCCGTGATGCCTAACAATGTACGTCTTGTAATTTGCTATAAAGACAGTTCCTGTTGATTTGGTGTCACAGAGAGAAGGCATATTTCCATTGAAAATACTTTTCCTATTGCCATTTGTTCAGCCGAATGCTTCAGAAATAGCTAAGGTGCTTGGGTTTACCTTTACAAGCCTCATATTTTTGACACTGAATGCTTCCTGTTCAGAAATGACTAATTAGCTAGAGGCTTGGAATGAAATAAGAGGTGTCAAATATGGTAAGAATATCTGGGAAGTCATTGTTGTGTACCTGCACTGTGTGTTTGACTAGGGAACACTTTTTAAATCATGGGAAACAGGCTGTCATTCTTACCTCTAATGGGATGCTTCAGAGATGGAGCTGCTAACTGCCATTCAAAATAGTCTTGAGAAGAGATAATGCTGCTTCACCCAGATCCTTGGTGACAGGAAGGGCTCAGGAGTATGCATCTGACTTACAGCCCCTCAAATCCTTCTTATCCAGGGGAAATATTTGCAGGAGTCTCCATAAAGATAGTTGAAAAGAACAGGACATCGTTGCTTGCACAGGGCCATAAGATCTCACAAAGAGGAAAAGCTTTGCAAAGAAGATTTTTTTTTTTTCCTTCATATACCTGCTAATGACTGAAATTCGTAACTGCCCCCAAACTATAGCCTGTTCCACAGCAAAAGAGGCCACAAAGAGGATTAAGGGCCTGGAGCATCTCTCCTATGAGGAAAGGCTGAGGGACTTGGGTCTTTTTAGTCTTGAGAAGAGAAGAC
>JAOXNO010000002.1:9749513-9805763 GCA_028565335.1 Limnodromus scolopaceus | reverse complement strand
GACCCGCTTTGGTGGGGGGGTTGGACTAGATGATCTCCAGAGGTCCCTTCCAACCCCATATGATTCTATGATTCTATAACTTGGGTTATACAAAGTTATTAGCTTGATATAAACCTTTGTGTTTTGGATCACAGCTGTGTGTCACTGTGAAGGACTCTAAAAGGGCTTCTATCAAAGAGGGATTTAGATGAACGCTGAAAGGCAAGGCGATACTAGTACTGCCTTGTTTTACATGTAGTCTTTGTTGTTTTAGTGATGTCAAAGTTTCTTATGGCCTGGATGTTTCAAAGAGGCAGATAGGTGCATGTAAATGAATTGATTGTTCAGGGTGGTTGTAAGTTTCAGGCTTGTCAAGCATAGTTTAAAAATCTCAGTCTTTATTCAAAGTAGGAAAAAAAGGCAGTCACTTTCCAGTAAATCTGTATTTTCTTAAACAGAAATATTTCAGCTATTCTAGACCATTTTACTGTCTATCACTGTACAGATACTGATATGGTTTCTCTGTAATAATATAATCTTTCTGCTCTACATACTTGTGAGGAGCATTGTGAGAATTAATTAACAAGTCCTGATAAGAATATTCAGCATGCTCTTAAGTATTTTATTCAGAGATATCTTGCCTTCACTACAGGAACTTGAAGTGCTTTTCTTTTCTCCATTTGCATTAGAATAAAAGGTCAGGAAGCAACATTGCAGCGTTTGACCCGAGGGATATGTTTTCAGATGGTGGGGGTGGGGTGCTTGGCTGCACCACGTAGTCACAGAGTCTTTGAATTTGCTCTTTTGATTGCCTTTCGGTGGGTTTGCAACAAAAGTTTTCTGAGCGAAGCTGCCCCTTCCCTTCTGGTGTCAGATTTTGAATCTGAAAGAGAAGTTGATAGCACATCTTCTGAGTGACCAAATTTAATAGACAACTAGCAAGGTACTGTCGAAGCTGCAACCACTTGGCTGCATAGTGGTACCTATTTTGAGAATGTGTTCAACTCTGAGTTTATTTGCAGAGCAATCAGTAATACTTAATTAGTTGATTAATCACAAAAAATAACAGCACTTCAGTGTATGCAGATCACTTTTACTTAAAATAACTCTCAGCTTTCCTGTTAACTATCCTTGGTCTTACCGTTTTTTTTCCCTGGGTTTTCTTCAGTTCCCTGTGATCAGCTACAACGTTTAGAATGTCTTTTTTCATTGGAAAACTGACAGAGTGCTAGAGGAGGCAGGTTCTCACATGGAAGGAGTTTATATGATTCTGATAAAGGACTGTTATTTTGTAAATCTTGAGAGTGGTACTATCCTGTCATTTGATGAAAACTCCCTGGCCAAATCCACCAAGCCTTTCAATTCTTTTCTATCACTTTTCCCAGTCTTTTCTTTTTTCTCTTTGTTTTACACATTTGTCCTCAGAGAGCTATGTCAAGGTATCGTTTGGCCCTTGGCATCTGTCTGTAATTTTTTAAAGGAAAATAAATGAAGACTGCACCATTTCTGTTTACATTTTGGACTGATCTTCATTTGCGACATATCTTTGATAGCTGCCAGAATGCATTTCTAGCTTCTGTGAAAGTTGAGTTTATCTCCCTTCAGATCTCATTATGTTCTGCAGCTTTACTGCCCTAGGAAGCAAATATATATATTTCTTCATCATGTTATCTCTTTCTGTTTACAAACACCATCTCTTTCATTTTCTCCTTTTTCTGAATGTGTGGATAACAGCAGTTTTCCAGAACACTTGTTTTGTATTCTGTAAATCACTGCACCATAAACAAGTTCCCTTTTTGGATGTATTGATGTTTTTTGGCCCCTTTTAATCTTGTCATCGCACATTCCTGCATCATGAAGTGCTTTCTTCAGGCTCATCTATTTCCTTCCCTACTACTCTGGACTTTGCTCATTTTTTTTTCTTTTCTGTCCCTTTCCTTTTCCTTATCTGTCTTTACCTCTGGACTTCCCTTCTCTTCTAATTCTTCTACCAGTGCAGCTACAGTTATCAAATGTTTGTGATGTAAGATGTCTGTTGCCTTACTACGTTCATGAAGCTTAGGTGAAAAGCTTTTCTGTGAAAAAGGAAACAAAACTGCACATTGCTCAGTGGTGAGGGAGGCCAAAGTGGAAGGGGTCCTTGTGCCAGAAGAAAATCCATGTGTTTGTCACTTAGGAGAAATCTGAGGACTTCACCAGAGTGGAAACATTTTCTCCACACCTTAGTATTTGCTCATGTTCCTCTCAGACTTAATGTTCATTAACGTGGTTATGCAGCAATTCAAAGCAGGAGCCGTTTAAGCTGACTCAGACCATCCAGGTCTCAAAAGCATCACATGTGTGTCTTTTCTACAGCAGTCATACTTTCAGAGTTTATATACCCTGGAATGTGTATTTTCTCCCTCTCTGTCTAGGCTGTATTTCCTATTTACAATGAAAAACCTGATACATCTCATCCTTTAAGATTTTTTTCCCCCTCTGTGCATCAGCACAGCTGGAACCCTAAAAGGTACACTTCAAATGAGCGCTGAATTCTTATATTGTTTGCAGCAACAAACACTACAGTTACAAAAAGACTTCCATTATAGTCTCTAGCTTGGCTATCGCCTCCCACCAGCGCCATGGATTCCCCTTTCATTTCTACTATTCATCTTTAAACAGTGTATGTTATCTGCAGACACAATGGAGAGACAAGCTCTTCAGAAATATATGTAATAATAATCTGTTCTGCATGCTGTTCAGTGTGAGGTGGTGGGTGCTTTGGAATCTATCCTTCTGTAGGAAAATAGTGGCATTTCAAATGAACTTTATTTTGGAGAAGTAAGGTAGGGCAGTGCCCTGGTTTCCAAAAGAGTAAAGAAAGTACTTCATGTTAACCTGGTTTTGTGGATTTTACAAGTAAACGTGAAATGCCCAGTTATTCTCCTGGATTGAGATGACTTGAATCTAGTATGTTGAATCAGAAAGAATGACAAGTGTTTGTTTTTGTCTGGGGTGTATAGTGGCTAATATCAAACCAGCACAGTGCCGTAGTTTCAAAATCTGTCAGTCTCCAGTTTGCTCATGAGCATGGCTCTTCAGCAGGATAGGGAGATACAGGATTTTGATCTTCCTGAGATGGGTTTCCCTCTTTTAGCAAGTGTAGGGATTTTGTGCACTGTAGAAAGTGCATTTTAGGCACAATGATCAGTAGATGAAAGGAAAGTTCTGTGTAGGTTGGTAGAGAAAGGAGGAAAGCTTCAGTTCCACATTTTGTTCCCTCCATTTGTTTGTGCATATTTGTTAAGTAGGATCAGTTTCCTTAGATGATAGACCAAAGTAAGCACAAGTGCTCTCTTCTTCTTGATGAATTAACTATGAAATTTGAATTTTCACAGTAGACTGTGGTTCAACTTGCCTAACCCAAAGATTTCAATTCTCTGCATGTGTGAGATGAGTTTCCAGTTTTATCTATTCCAGTGACTTCAAGACAGCTGATCTGGAGTCTTTGTTAGTCAAAATGCATGTTTGAAGGAACCGTGCATCTGCAGACTAACGTTCTCAGTTTGGTTGAAGCTCTGGAATCAGTGTTTGTTGCCATTAAATGAGGACTATTTGCAAAGTGTGGAAAGTAAGTCCAGACCCATGCAGTCATTGCCCTTTAGCTGCATTATCACATGTGAAATTTATACTGTGGTTTCCAGTTTTCTGAACATTTGTGTTGTTTCTGCAGGGAACAGCTTAGTACCCAGTAGATAGAAAAGATCTCTGGGAAATTAAAGTGAAAGAGACTTTGTCCCTCCCTTCTCTGCTTTGATTCTCCCTAGTTTTCTGTCTGAGAGGGAAAGATGCGTCCCACATTGCTATTACTATAAAATAATTCCTGCTGCTAAACTGTGCAAGTTTGGTGTGGCACAGTAAGTACTAGGAGGATTATGATCTTATATTCTCCCTGAGTGTGCTTCTTTGTGTGTCTTCCTTGTTTGGTTCAGTTTTGTGTTTGGGGTTTTTTTTTGTTGGTTGTTTTTTTGTTTATTTTTTTTTTTAAATTTTTAGTGTCTTCTGTTTCTAGTCTTTCTTTCTAGCAAAAAGAATTTATTCCTATGCTTTTTGATGAAGGCAGAGATGGAATGGACATAAAGAAAGTTAGTTTTAAATTAATCTTATTAGGCACTGATTTTCTATCCTTCTATTTTTTTTTAAATTTAACTGAAATTTAAGATTTCTGAAATAATATTTAAAAAATCTTCATGGCACTAGTAGTAAGAAGGATAATCAAATAGGCATCTCCTTTAACCAACCCATGCTGTTCTACTGGGTTCCTCCTTTGGGTTTCCATCAGAGGTTTGAGATTTGGGACTCTGGGATGAAACAGTGACAGCTTCTGACATTGTGACTTTTGGAAATATGGGCATTAAATGACTCTGTACTCACTGGGTTTCTCGTAGGGTGCATAGGAGGTCCAAAGTGCTAAACTTGCCCCTGAAATTTAATTGTCTTCCACTGTTATAATTAGAAATATGGAAATGCATAAACATTCTGCGTAACGTGAGAGTACATGGCTATTGAGAAAGAGCTTGTGCTATTCATGGGACCTTGTAATTAGATTCTGATGATTTTTTACTTGCCAAAACTGGAGGTTTTGGGGGGAGGGAGAAAATAAACAAATTTAGAGTGAAATGCAAGAAATTTTTTATAGGGAGAAATTGAATTGGAGAGGTATTGCAACATTTCTTGCAGTGTCTTCACATAAAATATTTTGACTTTTTGCTTTTGGAAATGATGTAGCTCAGGGATGAACCCTAATAGTTGTTTATGTAAAGCCAGGCTTGGGAAGTTTCTATACCTTTTGCCAACTTGATTATATCTCCAGATATTACCAATTAATATATCACAATTTTTGGCTGTAAAAATTCCCTAAATTAAAAGGAAATATTGTTGAAAGGATAAAAATGCCAAATATGCATCCTTTTTTTCCCCAGTGTTTTGGTCCTGTAGCAGATTTTATTTATTTATTTTTTGTTAAACCTAGCTCCAGCTATAATTCTAAAAGCTGTAACTGGTAAATAATCATGGGTAAATGAAATATCTCAGCATATTTCTGTACATGCAGACAACTTGGCATTTTAATATTCCCTTCAGGGAGGGAATATATTGTGAGAAATCAAGTCTGCAAATTATCTGTAGTAAAAATGCATTATTTCTGGCAAAGATACAAATGGGGTACCTGTGTTGATGCATGCCCACAGTGTCATTAACCATGTTCCTTAATAACTATTAATTAGTTTCACTGGAGCTCTGGTAGTCCAGATCAATTGCAGTGGGAGGGCCAAGGGGGGCTAAAACACTCCTTTATTTCAGTGCTGCTAAGAGTTGACTGCATATATTGATAGAAGGCTGCCTTTGGTCATTCTGAACTGTTTGAGTGATGTTAGTTTCCTTGGATCTTTTTACCTGTCATGAGTGAAATAACACCTATTAACAGTCCCCACGATTACAATTGGGAGGAACGGCACTCTCCTGCTCCTCCCCATGCCGGTATGCAGCTTCCAGACTGCACACAGATAGTGTGCAGGTAGCATTACAGCATTTTCCTTCATTCAAGCATTTTTTCATCCAGTACTCTTTGTTGCAAACTTTGCAAACAAAACAAGGACAGAAAAGCAAAATGGTATTGGCCAATATCCCGATGAACACAAAACAGGAATTGCAGCAACAGAAGTGATAAGAATCTCTTCCTTTGCTCTTTGAACAAATTCATCTTCCCATGAATCATAAGGGGCTCCCGTTACACATCAGTCTGCTCAAGGACAGCTGTTTTGGTACAGAATTGAATCTTCTTTATTTTATAAGTTTTAAGAACTAGGAATTAGGTTTTTTTTTTTTATTGTTCTTCAAGAACTGTATCGCAGGATCAAAAGGATGTTGACCCAACTCAAAGAAGTAGCCCAGATGAATTAGGCATAATGATTATTTATGTTCAGTTTTGGTTGGAAAAATTCTGTATTTTCTTAAACTTTGTCTATTTCCAGTTATTACCAAGCAATGTCTCTGTACAGGAATTAGCTCTATTAAAAGTTAAGCTGTATTTTTAACTTATGACTGAAGAGCAGTACTCTTTCTCTCATTTCAGAATATTCCATTCTTTTATCCATTTCTGAATGGTTATTTCTGATATCTTTGTTCTCCAAATTTCTTTAAGGGTTGCTAAAACGTGTACAAGAAGACTTGTACACATGTTGTGCGCTTGTACCTGTTGTGTAATCCCTGATGGCTCTGACATAAATGGTGTGAGTGGCTTCAAGAGGATATCACAGCATGTCAGCAGAAGAGAAAGACTTGCTTGTGACTATACTTCTCTGCTGTATTTTCCAAATACTTTTTTTGATTTTATGTTTTAGTTGAACTTTGGATAAATAGCTTAGTCTTTTTTAATTCCACTCCCTATGAACCTCTCACATCTGTTCTATGAACAAGCATTTCCATGATCATTGGCTCTTCATCAAACACTCCAAGCAAGTTGTTGATACACTGATGTGTTTTAAACAGACATTTATTAATTACTGGTTGTTTTCTTAAATCTAGTTCTGTTTTTCTCTGACACAGTAACATTAATTTGTCAAGAACACAACAGTCATAGCTTGTTTCTTTGAGAAAAGGTATTTTATTTATTAATTTTTTGTCGGTGTTAAAGTACTTATACTAGTTTTAATTCTAACTTCCACATCACCATAAAGATATTGAAAATGCATTATAAAGTTTGGTGGTTTGTGTTGTTTACAGGTTTTTGTTTGTTTGTTTGCTGGGTTTTTTTTTTTTGGTGGGTTTCTGCTTGTTTGTTTTAATTTAGAAGGGGTAGAACAGAAATGGTTGATATGGTCATCTTGTAATTTATACAGCAATACTGGAACTGAGTTACAAATATATGTTTAAAACCTTCAGGAATGTTGGTTTAAATAAAGAAAGAAGTTGCCATGTAATCTTAGACTACTGCAGAAAAGAAGGAAACACTCTGTCGTTCAGGTCTCTTTCTAATTTGGAAGCAAGTTGGTAGGACTTTGAGCAAATTGCAGGCTTCCAGCTGTAGTAAAGAGCTCCAAAGCTTTTAACCCAGTGATTTCTAATTTGGATTTTTATATGACTTAAAATCCATATGGTTGAAGAATTTTCGAGCTGTTATTAAGGAGACTGAATAAATGAAACTTGGAGAAATCCGAAGGGAATAGGAACTCCAGAATTACAACAGTCTGTTTTTAATGGCATTTGCTGGTCACCTTTAGAAATCATTGCTGTTTTCTATGGTGTTTTGTTCTCTGCAGATTTTGTTTATTGACTGATCTTTTCAGAGGCAACCTGCTGGGAAGTGGAAAACTGCCAGTTTTTTTAATGTATTGACTGAGATCTTTAGAGGTAGTTCAAAGTGGAAGTGGAGGAGGGAAGGGGATGTGGAGTCTGTTAATAAAATCAACTGCACTTATATTCCTTCAGAATATGTCCTCCCTATACAGGAAGAATTAAAGGATACCAGCTGGCTGTGACAGTGTGATATGTTACCTCACAAAGGCAATGGGCTTATTCATTTTGTTCTGGGGTACTGATACTACTGACGGTTGAAGTAAATGTGAAGCCTTCTATATAAGTAGCTAGAAAATTATCAACTGCGGTCATTATTAGAAAATTGATTGTCCTCAGCAGCAGCATAGAAGTTTTTGTAACGTTTCTGTTTTTAATTTGAAGGATGCTGAATTTGTTTTCTACTGTCTGTATAAGAATAAAAGTAAATATAAGAATAGTTATCTCTTCATGTTGCATTTCTTCCAGTTATATTAAAAATAGTGCATCTTTTGTTCTAAAGCGAAGTACTGTTATTACCTACTTTTCCTTTTCATGAAATACGGCAGGTAATGCTGTATTCTTATAAATTGGATAAAAAATTTTATTCTCTTCAAATGGATTACTTCTGTGAGCAACAGAGCTCACTTTGTACTGTGAGATGTAGGTTGCAACCTTCAGTTATTTGTGACTTGCTCTTTCAAGACTTTATTTAATGGTAGATTGATGAAATTTCAGGCTAGTATGCAATAGAAATGTGTGTTGACGTTTTGGTTTTATTATAATAATTTTGGTCTTGTTCTTTCTCACTTTGAGTTTTTATTTATTTTTTCCCTGGTATCTGAAAGAGTGGTGTAGTCTTTCTTATAACATCAATCTATGGATGTAACAAATGCAGGGTCAGTCTACTCTTGCAGCTGGATTTTGTAAGCCAATAAGGAGCGAGTGGTCGTTGTTGGGACTGCGACCTCTCTGTCTGTGTGGATGTGAAACCAACTTAAAATTGATATTAATTCTGAATAGTCACTCTTTATGATTTAAAAAATCAGCAGTGAAAACATTTATTTGGTGAAGAAGATACAAAGCTGTCTGTTCAATTCATGTATTTACATTGCCTAATACCTATGTGAAGTGAAATAAACCAAAAAGAAAAACTCAGGCCTCAATTTTCCATTATTATAAAGGAAGAGATATTGCAGTGTCTTAATCGCAGATTGTCTCTACATGTAAGATTCAGAACCGTTGTACTGCACCTTTTAGCTCAGACAGGATAAGACCTATTTTGTTCTCATTAGATTTATAATCCCAGAATTACTTTCAGCACAGATTGCTTAATGGAACGAAATTATGCCTACATTAGATAATACAGTAGATTTTTATAAAATTGAAGATGTGAATGTGACCAAACTTGAATATATATCTCTCAGACCCTTTTAAATTATCAATTAACTCTTGGCTTCAGTAATATAAAATGGATATTAAAATGCAGTTTAGTGATTAATCCTTGAGCTTTTCTCTGCTCTTACACAAGGTTTTTTCAGTAAAGTTGCAGTCCTAATTCTTTGTAAAAAAACATTGTACATCTGTTGCTCAGAGTAGGCAGGATATTGAAATTCCAAACAGATAAATTTCTTCTGCCTTATGATAGACTTTTAAATATTTTTGGTCATCAGGCGTAGGTATTATATGGTGTTAATATTTACCATCTTATTTTATGAGATACTTATTACAACTTTGCAATTTCTTTAAATACTGATAGAGTCTTGGAAACTGGAGAGGTGAACCCAATCTTGGATGGGTTGGTTATCTACAAGGATGTTTTAGAGAACAATTTTGTACATGCAGAATTGTGGTTCTCAGTTTGTGTCTGTGTCACTATATTTTACTGCTGTAGGTCAGCAATAAAAAGCAGAAAGAGGCAAAGGTGAAAATTCTCTTCTACTGTGGAAATATAATTGTGTGGTGTCCTTGTCTGGTTCTATGTGTTAATCTGTGCAACTATTAGGAAGGGAGGTACATTATAGTATGCTAATGTGGAAGAGACTTATTTTTTGCTCCAATGGCACATCATGTCTCTAGGATGTCATTTAATCCCAATTGTTCCCAGTCTGTAACTCTGTTGTAGCCATGATTGGTGGAGAAAAAGCTACTTGGCACATGGTGGTCTTACTGTGCAGCATCAGTATATAACCTATTGAAAGAACAGCTTGCAGGTGTATTGCTGTAAGAAAACAGAATTGCTTCATGGCAGAAAAAAAGGAGAAATAATATATGTCTATTTGGGTTATGCTGCTTCAGTGTGGTGCGTGAAACGATGTTACTTTGTCACTTGGAGGCTGAGTCTCAGTGAGAGAACAGATGAAATTCAATATGTGCTGGCTTTTAACCAAATTTTAAAATATGATAGAAAGTTGCAATTTTAACATTTTATTATACTTAATGTTGCAGGAAAGCTTAGTCTTTGTAGTCTCAGTAGTTGTTTGTAGTATATGTAGTTTAACTGATTTTAAATTTATCTTGAGGCATACCAATAAAGTCTGCAGAGGTCCTAATCAACATTTAACCTGATCCTCAAAACCATGTGTAACCTAACACGTAAAGTTGTTGTTGAAGTAATGTGGGTTTTTTTGCTGATCGACTTGATATAGATTTTCTTATTCTAGGGAAGTAAGTTTTTTGTCTTATCTAGGGAATTACTGGGAGATGCAATATGAATTTGGTGATGACATTCATTAATAACTTGCTATCTACTTTAGGCTTAGTGTTGCTTATATGTTATAAGACCACTGAAACAATACTCTTATGTTTAGTGTTTGAGTATGTGTGAGTCCAAAGGCATAATTTTGCACACAGTGTTTCCTTCATACTGGCAACATTCGTGCTGTGTTCAGATTTTACATGTTCTTGTTGAAGGTAAGTGGTATTCAAAGAAGAGGTCTTTTCTCCAAAATTATATTGGTGTACTGATTTTTAAAAAGGGAAACAAAATCCTGGGATCTTTCCTATTTTGCAATCTTTGTGTGAAATATTTGACATCTTCCTTGAATTATTTCCATTGATGAAAAGCCTGTGTCACAACTGAAGGATGCAGCCAGATAAGGAGTAAGAGTGAGAGTTGTTGGCACTGCTCTGATTCTTGGAGGTCTGTGGTATTACTCTTTTAAAGCTTGTCATAGGCCAAACTGTTTTGTCTGGCACTGTTTAGATATGTCCAAATCACTTTTCAGAATGCAATATCTGAAGAATATTTAACCTGTGTTCTTTTATACCGTTCACAGGAGTAAGCCTGCTGCAAGATCTCACATGAATGTAATGTAAAGCTTTATGACTGTAGCTCTACTGTGATTACCTTTATAAAAGAGGAATTACAAGCCTCTAAGTTCTACTGAATTCCCTTGTTAACAGCCCCCATATAGTACAAACCTTATTATACCTAAGGGAAAACTAATATAAATTATATTGTAGTTTGTCATTAATGGGAGGGTGACGGTTTTACTTACAGTATTAGTTTCAGGTTAAAATCCTGGAGTGCAAAATATATCATGTGCATTTGACTATAATTAACCCCTTATGTCGTCCCCCTGTAGTCATGTCATTTAACAAAGCTTCGTTTGCAGTGGCTCAGTAACACAGTGTGTGCTCCTACACATGCAAAGACCACTTTAGTGATTCCCTTCTGCTAGAGGCTGGTTATACTGTAGGGTAACTTGCAGGATTAATTAGTCATTCTCTGAGTTTCTTACTGCTGTTGCAACACTAAGACAGGACACAATTCTGCATTCCCAGAGTCTGTTACTACCTTCTGCTTTGAATTCTGTTTTTATGTAAATACTTATTGCTGGTGGCTTGTTTTGTTCAGTATAACATAGGCACAGATAGGACAGTAAATGTTGTTTTTCAGGAGGAAGAATAATGTTAGTAAAGTTGGATGAAACTGAACATTAGTCATGTTATAGTTGGCATAGAATTTGTGATGTTTACATCTTATATCCATAGCACTTAGCTGTAGCATCAAACTCTCTCCTGTGCTGGCCTAACGTTGAGAAGGAGGGTATGTCCCTTGGTCCTTCAGTCAATTAGAATTCTTCACCCCTTGCCTCTTACTGGTGATGGGTTGCAGAAAGGTGACCCTGCACAGATGGTCCTGTAGAACCAGTGCTTAAGAGAGGCATGTGGCTGGATACTTTTGCTGAGTTTTCACCAGGCCGTTTTTTGGACGTTGTAAAATAAAGGTCCTGGCTGGGTCTAACATGTCGCTCACTTGTTACCATTAGCAAGGAGAGTCTGAAATCTAGAATAGTAACTGTTCTTACTGGATTTATGGCAAAGGGAGAATAAATGTTTGTGACTTAGCACCTTGCAGCTTCTGTTGTTGGAAGTGAAATTGCTTGAATAATCTTTTAACTGCAGATCAATTTTCTGAGCTCAAATGATGACTGCCTGCATGGTGACTGTTACACTATGAACAAACCTGTGCTGTAAGTCTCAGTCCATTGTAAAATATACTAGATACTTTGTAAGTCAAAGTCAGTCAGTGTTAAGAAAGCTAAAAAGTGGGAAAAAGAATTGGAAGAGGGGAACAAAATAAAATAAGTGAATTGGATAAATAAGAAGTTTACTGTTCTTTCCAACTTACTTCATAGAAGTATAAAATGCATGATTGTATTACCATGCACAGTGGTAAAATACTTCCCTGAATGCTCCGTTTACATGTTTTTCTTGCATGTTTTGCACCATCCTGTAGGTTAGATATGTAAGGAAATTTGTTTTCTTTAAGATTTGCATTTGCTATAAACTTGTGCACCCGTATTTGCTGAATTGAATCTGTAAGAGACATTGATTAATGGAACAGCAGACTGCAAGAGCAATACAAAAATCACAATGATGTTTTGAGAAATTTATTTCCGTATTGTTTTCCAGTGTTGGAAACTTACACAATTCACATGCATTTGAACTGGAAAGTCAAAATATTACTGCATGGTCGGATTAAAAAAAGTAACTAAGGAATAGGGCGTAGTTAGACTAATTTAAATTATTTCTATTTAAGATTTTTTTTTATTGCTTAAGAAACTATACCTACTATGAAAACTAGTTGCTTCTACATGTGTTTTTTCCTATTGATTTTAATATTAGTTTGGAGCGAACTCTACTTCATTTTGAAATTAAGAGAAATAGCTGAAATAAAAAAATACTCACAAATCAGAGGTACCATTGAGGGAGCTGGTAAAGCACAGCTGTACACTGGAACCGAATTTACCTGTCAGCTGCTCAGATTCTCCTGGTCAGCAGGGCCTAGACAAAGTCTATAACTATTTTGTGACTAGTCTGTCTAGACCAAATGAGATGCTAACCCTCCCTTCTGCAGCAGCAATAGTACGATAAATATGCGTGGGATATTCCAGGACATGTAATCTTTTTTCAGTCTAAAAGATTAAATCCTGTGTGGGGAATGGTGTACTTTATTTAAAAAGCTATTACTACAGCCTCTGCCATTTACTTTAGTCAAAAGGAATAATTGATTCCTTTTCTCCTGGTGTGAATCTTGCTATTCAGAATGATATTTTCAGAATTTTCATAATACAAATTCTGAATTGCTTCATCGTTACGCTTAAAAGACGATAACTGCACCTCGGCTGTCTAAGAAAGGTCACAGAGACTTGGATCGCATATTTCTTTTCACTTCTCTTACCCAGTCGATTTACAAAACCATATCCTGCCCAACAGAGTACTAAATAAGACGTTTGCAGCAGGCATCCTTGCCGCAATGAGAGACATGACCATGTTTCAAAATGCAGGTTTTTGGCCATCTTCACGCTGATGGGTATTTACGTCTCATAAACATTGAAGATTTGTAAACATTATGTACCAATGATTTATTCAGGCCTTGTATGTGAAGCTCCTAATCTCTTATTGCATTCGCAGTATTTGTCCATGAGAATAGATTTGCTTCTCTTAAAAAAAAATTGCTGATGCTGTATCACCTCTGAATTGCAATGAACATTTAAAAGTGTATTAAAAATGAGGACAAAACAAACTTGTGAAATAGGTGTTCTTTTTGTATGCTGTGAATTGCTGCACGGTTGATGATATTGTAAGGGTGTAGTGATGTGAGATGGCACTTCCCTGTTTTGTTGGTGATGTATTCTTGTGCATTGTATAACTGTATTTTCGTTGTGTTGGTACTCCTATCTTAAGTAATATGATGGTCACTTTTATCAAGTTCTGGGACAAAAATTAAATAAATGGTCTTAGAATAAATTTTAAAGATAGTATAAAATTAAAATTAGAATGAACGTCTTGCAAGTTTGTACTGGCAAAGGAGTAATGAAAATATAATTGTCTCTCTCTAGGTGGTCACTTTAAATATTGAGGTGTAGGGGAGTTTGTAACAGAACCAGATTCCTGTTAAGTTCAGATTAACATTTCTCTACACAATTTCAGTGCCACAAATCCTTTTTTTTCTCCTCTAATATTAAATACAGAATACTTACATTTAGTTTTTTGTTTAATACATTAACTGCCTTTATTAAAATCAATTTATTAATTAATTAATGTTAATTAATTGAATAAATTCCTACTTCCATTTGTGTACCTTTCTGCTTGTTCAGCAGACTGTCCAATACACTGTCTGTTCTTTTTTCTAAAGAGCAACTGTTCTTAGTTTTCTTTTTGTAATTCTACTTCTAGTGCTAGCATCGCTGTCTGTAAAACTGAACTGTAAGTACCTGTAATCACCTGCCACGAAACAGAAGAAGTCTTTAAAAGTGGAAAATCAAATTTGGCTCATAAAGTGTTCATATGAGTCACAAGCCTAGTGATGTTTCTGGTGCTGTCTGGATTTCTCAGAGGGAAGTGAGAAATGTTTCTACCACTGCCACTTACTGATCCAGTAGTCTCCTTCTCTCTGCTTCTATTGCCACAGTGGGAGGAACGTTTCAGGTAAAGCCTTGGCTAACCAAAGCTGTGTTAGGACATGGGTGTTCCCTTTCGAGTGAGTTTCTCTTTTTCTCTTTGTTGTTTTCTGATAACTTATAGGAGATTAGTTTATCTTCAGAAAGGTTCACAATGTGTATTGCTACATCAGTGAAAAGCCACAAATTCTACAAATACCGACTTTGGTGAAGTGAGTTGAACAATGTGAAGAAAACAAGCATTTTGTGCAAAATGAAGGATATATATCCTATCAGGGAATTTTCTGCTGAATTTAGCTGGAAATCTAAAATGCCAGCATCTGGCTAGTCTGTTGACACAGCAGGTTAGGAATGTTCTTAACCTTGTTCATGTGCAAACAAGCGGGAATGCTTTCATAAAGACTTGCAAGATTATAATAGGAAAATCTTTCTATGTCTCATAAACAAAAAGAGTAGAAGAGTATTTTGCAAGATAAGATTTACAGCAACTGAAGGATTAGTTTGGTCACCACCTGGGAAATAGTGTTTGTTGGAAGAATGCAAGTGGTGTGGTATCTCCACAAATCACGAACAGGGTTTTTGTACTCTTCTGGGTAACAAGTGTGACAGGTGCAGTACGTTCTAATTGCTCTGAATTAGATTATTTGGGGTTCTCTTTCTTATTTTATTACTATCAGATGTCAAGCCTCTAAATGCATTTCATGCATCCAGTGATAATAAAGCATGAAAATGGCTGTGGGTTTTTTTTTTCACATGTATGTGCGTCATATTGTCTTTGATTGTGGTAAAGCTCCAAGTACTGTCTGTTCATTTGTGAATTGGATGCATTATGCAATGTAACAATTCTGGAAATAAGCATTGCATATAAGCAAAACACGTATATTTCCTGACATGATATTTACTATGTGAAAGTTTAAAACATTTATTTCTTTCCTTTTTTTCCCCCAACTTTTTTGGGAGGAATCATGTAAAAATAAGTTATTGCAGAGCTTATTTTAGCTTTTACAAATACTGAGTCATTATTAGATGCATTTAAGTGACAGATAGAGTTTTAACTTCTTCTAAGCTTCTAATAGTTTTTCATCAGCACTGTCCATTATCTTCTGAACTGTGTGGTATCTGGATTACAGAAGAATTATCAAGCACTGTTATAAAAAGGGGGAAGGGCTGCCTGTGACAATATTAGATGCTGTGATGAAAAGTAGGTGGTATTTTACTGGCATCTGATTGTTCAGTTAAAATAATAGTTTTCATGTCCGCTGCAGTACAGTGCCAAGTCTAGTAGAAGATATGCAGAGAGGGGTTTTCTGACAGACTAAATAAACTCTCAGAATCCATACTCCATAAGCCTGGATTCCATTAAATGGAATCAGTTCAATTTATTCAAGACTAACTATTTGCATTATGCTCTGGAGAGTATGAAAACAAGAAAAACAATCTGCTAGGATTTCCCATGTTCACTGACATGGGGGTGGAGGGCGTCTCTCTAAATGAACCCAAAGTTCTTCGAGACAGCACATTGTTAATGATCAAAACTATGTAAGATTAAGCCTGCAAAAGATTGGCTTTATGTAATAAAAAGGCATCAAGCTACTTAGCTGGAGCTAAGAGAATTAAATTAATTAAAGGCAGTGAAATCAGGTCTCCAGTGAGTACAAGCATCCACTGATCAATACAGCACGTTAGAAAGTACTGGGTGCGGATCTGTTGAGAATGCTAACGGTGTGCAGCCCATTAGAACAACTGCCAGTGGGGGAGCTGGTTCATGCTTCCTCATGCGCCTGGTGCATCTCATGGCCACACAGCCAAGGGGCTGAGCCTCTTTTAACTGCTACTAAACTGTATGTAGAGAATAGCACAATGGTGGCAACAAGTTAGTTCTGAGTTCATGTTTGCAGCAAGGCCCTTTTCCAAGTGGGAAAATGCCTTTCTCTAAATGAGACATGGAGAATTTTGTCTGTCTGGCCTCAGTCAGATGTAAGGTGCAATAGCCTTGAGTGGTCAGCTATTGCTGTCAGCCCAAGGAACCGAGGCTTATACAAGGTCTTTATAGCTTTACATTCGATTTTTGAAAGCTTTCAGGAATAATTTACCAAAAAAACCTTTCTTGACTGCTTAGTCTAAGACTATCTGAAGCCTGATAGTCTGTGTGATAGGGACGTATGTGTGACAGTTGAAATATGCAGCTGGAGATTTTCTGCTATTTTCTGATTATTAAACCGATTATGCAAAATGCTGCTACTACCAAACGGCCTCTTGCAGTGACAGTTGTGAAAGAAATAACCCAATTTATGAAGTGGATCAGAACCCTTGAAAGGGACATGAAGTAAACCTCGGGAATGATCTTGTAGGAAGCTCTTGCCTGAACAAGATGTCATAACCATGAACCTTGCACCAAACTGTCATCTCTATTACAAAAGTCTACAATTAGAGAAAATACTGTTAATAGTGGAAGTTATAGACAACAAGAGTCATGTAGTTTTTTATTGTCTATGTAGTGAACGGGCTTAGAGGCTTTGGTATCATCAGAAAGATTTATATACCATTTAACTGCTCAATTATAATGATTTTAAGTAAAGTAACAAATAAGATGGCAATGGAACTGGCAATACACCTGAAAATTCCAGCAGAGATAAGCAACAGCAGGATTTTGTATTTGGCATTTTTGTCTTGGAGTAACTGGCAGCTTGTTTATTATTCTTGCCCAAGGTAAGTGGGAGAGGGAACAAGATTTTTTTGCCTGGGTGATGATTGCCCTGGTTCTTGAAGAGCCTGAGGTTCACATTGGAGAATGCCTGTTAAATTGTTCTGAACAAATATGAATTAAAGAGTTATCATCACTGTACTTTTGTTGTTCTTGTAGTTAGAGATGAGTACAATAGTCTCTCTTTTAGATCAGTCAGCTGTACAGAATGGTGCTTGTTTTAGATTGCTCAAGTTCAGGGATTCTTCAGAAGTGTGTAGGTACTTGCATTCTAAATATTTTAGCATTTCTCATTTCGTACTTACATGTGAAGCCATTTATAAAGAATTTGCCAGAGTCTTTCAGGGTGTAATAAGAAAAATATTATTAAAGAATTACTAGGAGTATTATTTAAATGCAGGTCTGGGAGGCAGAAACTTGTGACGTTTAATCCCAGTACTAAAACTAATCCTTCTGTGGCATTTACTTCTCCTAGGATTCTCCTAATCTTATTACTACAAAATTATTTTTATTACTAACTCTAAGGCACCTATCTTCAGGCTTTAGCAGTTAATCCCCATGCCTCATTGCACCCATTGTACAGACGGGGGTGCTACTTTTCTGCATTCCACCATGAACATGCTGTGATGCTTATGACCTGGATTCAGGAATAACCCTGAAGTCTTTGGTCCATTGTGTTTCTGAGTTGAGCTGTACAAATGCACACATTCACTTTAACTGTATGCATGTGTTTTGTCCTGGGTAAGGATTATCTGGGAGGAGAATGAAAGGGGCTAAATCCAACTTACTTTAAGTTTAGTGCCAACCAAATGCTAGTTCTAATATATCCTCACAGTAATCAACAAAGGGTTATCCCAGATTTATTCTTTTGAAACTATCTTGGAGATTAAATGACCAATTGGTTCAAGAGACTGGTTGCCTTTATCAGACTATTCCTTGGGAATGGACTGTTGAGATAAATGCTGTTAATTAAATACAAATCCTTTTCTCGATTGTGCAGAAACAGACTCGCTACTGGTCCCTCTCCTAATCTTGTTATAACAGTCCCCTGATAGGTCTCATTAGATTGTCTCGTTAGCTGATACAGAGTCTATTTTGCAGCAGAACAGACAGAAAAGTTAATCTTAGTCAGTTGTAATGTGTCTCAACCGCTAAAGGGTTTTTTCCTCTTACTTTATTCACTTTTGTTTACTCTCATCATCTAGTTTCTTTTGTTCTGTTGCCCCAAACAATAGACATGTGTGAAAACAGTAATTTATTGACTGATTAGTTTTTATTTAATCTGTCACGCTTTATTGAACTTAATTACTTTTAAATCATTAACTTAAACTGAATGGCGTGAGGGGGAAGAGAAAAGCCCTGAATATCTTGTACAGTGCAAATGGGACATGCCCTGAGCTAGTTCCTGATTTGCCATACTAAAGAAACTTCTTTGGACATAGAGCTTTAATCAAGGATTCCTTCTATTTTGTCAGGAGAATTTATGGAAATATTGTCAGCTATAATTACATGTGTGGGATCTTCTCAGTTTCTTTTTCTGTGACTTTCTGAGAAAGTCAGCTGCAGAGCTGACTCTCAGTTCTACTTCAGAGATCCAGAAGTCCGTATCTGTTTTGTAAAAGTCTGGGAAAATGATTCTTTGTAAGAATGAACACTTGTAGAAAATAATTTCAGTATTTGGAGTTGTCCATGGGTGTGCAAACTGAGTTCACTGAGTGGCCTGTGGAAGGTGAATTTAAGTGTAAGTTGCACAAATTTATATGGCAGTGTTGTTAACAGGAAACTTATGAATTCCTAACCATCAAGAACTCAAGATTAATTGCTCTGGTACATATGAAACTCTTTAGATTTGTTGCTGAACTATTGCTTGTATAGTGCTACTCATGTGTGGTATTACTTTAAAGAGGTGCAACTGGCCATCAAGACTTTAAAGTAGCAGATATGGTGTAAACCAGAGAAGAAATTAGTAAAACTACTGGAAGCACCACGCTGTTGACTGAATGCAGTCATCTGGCATTGCTTGCTTCGTTTTTCCTCACGTTTCTTACAATGATACACCATGTGAACTACCTTTGTATTGCAAGATTTTCCTATATTTTATATCATAATTTAAATATCTTTTTTTTTGTTTCAGAATGAGATCTGCAGCAAGAGGAAAAACGTGTTTTGTTGTCTGTTTTTCAAATAATTTATGTTTCTTTATCCTATTTTCTTGAAGAAAACTTGGAGGGAAACTGTTATACAGAATAGCCTTATTAGAGTTTAACAATATATTAATGCTAATGATTTGATTGTTTGGGGTTTTTTTTAGGCCCTTGATTGACGAAATTGAGGCCTTATGGCAAATGCTTACCTTCACTTTTTGTGAAGGATATCTTCTGTATTGTCTGCTTACTGTCCCACTGGAGACCAATAGTTTGGATTTTTTACTTTTTAGAATGATTCCATCACCCTTCAGAAAATAAGGACCTCACATTCTCATGTTTCTCAAAAATCATGGTAGCAAAGGTACCTGCTGCTGCAGAGCTCTTTTCTCTCTGGTACTCTCTGCTTTTCCTTCTTCCAATGTATCCCTTTGCTTTTGAGTCTTGACTTGGTTAAAAATTCTGAGGAGCAGGTCTGGGGATTTTCCTCTTCCTTCTCAGAAATGTTTTGATGAAGTGAATGTATCCCAAGAAGCTGATGCCAAGCTAAATTGATCTTCTCCACAAAAGACACATACCAATGTGGAGTACAGCATCAGGTGCACAACCCATCTGTCCTAGCTTTCAAATCTCCTTCCTTTTTCAAATGTAATTTTATTCTCCTGTCTTTCATGCTCCATATCATTTACATGACAAATCCCCAGCTGGAACTGGCTCTCTGAGGAGGAATATAGGTGGAAAAAATGATGGCACTCTTTAGGCAACACTGCATGTTCACATTTATTATTAATTCTTGCATGGACACAGTTTTATTCCAGTTGGAGCTGCTGCTCTTAGCTTTCTACTATGGCATTTGTAAATACATATGTGATACTGGCTCACTGTTCAAAGAGGGAAGGATGAGAGTATCCTCGGAGAAGAGTGTTGAGAGTCTTTGCCAAGTAGCTGTATGTTTTAAGGAGCAAAGGATGATTGCCTGGCAGATGAAAAGTAGGTGGGCTGATTCAAGTGTGGGTGCTGGCATGAAAGAAGAAATAAAACTGAGAATAAGTACAGGAAACAAGTGTGCAGGTGGGAGGGACAAGGGAACTGTTTACTCAGCACCTAATAGCCTTTTAAACTCCAGCATAACAGAATCACAATGATCTTGATGATTTTCTCTTGGGTCAACAGCCACAAATCTACTGCCCAAGCCATTTTAAAGTTAAAAATGTGTATGGGTTTGATGAGATTTGTGGCATGTTAAAAGCTGTATCTGGTTACACTGGAGCAAGCTGTGGTTTTTAGCATGAATTATCATGTATGGTTAATTTGAATTAAGAGTGTTCATACAAGTTTTTTGTGGGTATGAGTAAGTGGTCAACTATTCTTATTTATTTTAAATCAAAGTTCAGACCAGGCCTAAATACCAGCTGGCTTCTAGAATATGTAGTTAGGTTTTGATCTTCTAACACTTTTGGGTTTTGATGGATAAAGACTTTTTTGTTGTTGTTCAGGCTTTGTGCATGAGTAAAAGGAATGGTAAATTCTTTCTTGGGGCAAATACATTGGTTCTTTTTAGCATTCCCAGTTTTCAGAGACCCAAATTCAGCAATCTATTGTACAAAAGAGCACCTCAGGAAATGTGCTTGAACAATAAAGAGAGCTGGTAAAGTTGCTTTTTATGTGTAGTGTAATAAGAACAAAAGGCATGGCTGATTACTTATTTTTTTGTCCCGAAAGATGAAAAGTTTGCGGGTCTTCAAAGACATCAGGATCCACTTGAACAACAGCCACTCCAGGTTCTACCTTGTTTAATGTGGGTAGTATGGACTTGTAGTATGAAAACGGCTCCCATTTCCTTGGTGAGCAGAGCCCTGTGGATATTCTGGCTATGAGCGTATGATGAATTAGTCTATGGGAAATAACAATGTTTTCCTCAAGCCCATATTGGATTTTTAACATGCATCTGCTACTTTACCAACAGCCTCCCACATGCTGCCACAAAATCATAACTTGCATATTTTGGTCTTGGAAGCAAATGTTTCCTATAGGCCTTGACTTCTACCTCAAAGGCCCCAAGGATGGTTATAAAATGTTTACATAATTATTTTTTTTACGGGATACAGCTTTTGTTTATTTAAATTATACTGAATGTAATAATATCCAGGTGTCATAAACTCCTACCAGTGGTAACAACAGAGAATTCACGAGTATTATAGGCTAAATCCTCCAGGAATCCTTGCAGGAATGAGTGAGCTGCCCCTGCTGCAACTGAAACTACTTACACGAAGACAAAGCATCTGACCACCTGTGGTTCCTGAGAGCTGGACGGTGTTTGGCATCTCTTGTAGACATGGGCAGGAAAAAAATCCTTCATCTCACCTTGCAAAAGTTCAGTCATTAAATCAAATGGTACTTTCACAGTTTGCTAAGCGCCCATAAAATGTGAGTGGCTAAGCTTTTAAAAAAGAGTTCTTTCAGTTTTTAAGACCTGTGGGTTAGGAACAGAGTAGAGCCATAGGTCTAGGAATTAATAGATAGCCCATATTTTAAACAAGAAACACTTGAAAATCTATCCCCTCTTTGCTTGCTTAAGTGCTGAGTTCTGCACCTCACCCAATCATTAAAACTGACAATGTCAGCAATGAAAGAAGAGACAAAAACTATTTATGCTGTCCAGTAATTGCCAAGAGACTTTAAAGACCCCAAATTTCTTTTGCAAGCTTATGAGCACAGTGGTAAAGTACTAGATGATGCAATGTAGAGCCAGTGCCTTCCAGTGATTTCTAGAGCAGATTTCATGTCTGGACCTGACCTAACTCCAGCTGAATACAACGGAGCGACTTCTAATATCCTTGAATTTTGTGGCAGTTTTTTGTGTGATTTACCTCAGAAATATTATTGCCAATAACAGGGGGAGTAGCTTTAAGCTCTCAGTGTCTGTTGTGTGAAGCCAGACAACTACATTTGCTTTCACAGTTACCCAAAACCTAAATGATTACAGCAAAGGTAAGAGCCTGGCTGGACAATCCGCAGTGCAGTAACTGAGGTTAAAGTATTACCGCCAGAGGAGAAATGTACTGGTTCTTCAGTTACCAGTGATGAATAAGTCCAGGGACTGCCTGCTTAATAAAAATGCTTCCATTTGGGGAAGGAGAGGGATTCATATTCTAAATGCTTTTAATCTAAGGGCTGATAAATTGTCTGGTCTGGTCTTATTCTTGAAGTATTTTAAAAAGTAAAATAAAAACATATGCTAAATAACATGGAATTTCAAAGTGAGGTAAGAAGAGATATTTACATTAGTGGACAGGTTTTTTTACTTTGTTTATCAGTTCCCTTTTTTTTTTTTTTGAGCTTATCCCATAGATCTGTTTAAATTTTTTTCTTGTGATTTTATTTTTTTCTTGGTTGTTTTTCTGTATATTTTAATTTATAGTGTTACATTTACATAATGAGCATCATTACATCTAATTATATGTCATCTCCCCACTGAAACTTGTAATTACAGAATTATGATGTATAATGACATTCATGTTAAATTTAGTGGGGGGAAAATATAAAGGGACACCATAGCAAATTGATTTTAAAAATGAAATTAAATTGAAATAAACCTCCCCCTACAAACAAACAATTGAATTCAACCAGTTGAATTTTACTACTTGGATAAGTTCTTATTTCGGTAGTATTCACTCTTCCCCCGCCTGCCCCAGGAAAATTTTGTTCAGTTTCTTTTTCAGATAGCGTTTTACTTTCTCAGATTCCAAGACTAAATTTAAGGATTTTTCTCTGGCCAATAGTTACACAATGTTTTGTCTAAGCATTTCACTTATGATGTGCAATTAGGTTAAACCAGAGAATTAAAAAGCTGCAAACTGTGAGGAGTACAGAAATAGATACAGATTAAAGGAGAAGATCTTTTGTATCTTAAAATCTTGTACATTGAAAGGAGAAGTAGGGCTTTATCAGTAGTAAATATTTAATCAACAAACCCAAAGTTCTCTTAAAAACCAGAAATTACTGCCTCCATTATCCAATTGGAAGAAAGATGTAATCAAAGGCACTGACAGTAATTTTAGCAGTTGATTTCAGTGTTGTGAATGCATCATTAATTTTATAACTGAGAACCCACTAAAAGATTAAAAATTTTCTAGTCCTGCTGTAGATGGGATAGCAGCTAGATATAGAGACTTGTAGCAGCTGTGAGCCTTGACAGAGATGTTTGAATATGCTGCTTTGTTTCTAGGTACTGTGTGATTTTTCTCCTCAGGAAGGTGAAGGACAGAACCAAGTGACTGAGTTACTTTGTGCTGACGGCTGAATGTCTACCTGAAATGAGCATCTCTTAGTGGGTTCATAGACTCTCAGGCATCTCGCGGGGTATTGAAGTACTTCTGTAGCAGCAGAGGTCTTTGGAAGGGGCACCATACAAAACTTTTCATCTATCTGTCTATGGAGAATCTAGAACATACGTTGCTTTGGGTGATGTTGCAGGACTTCAAATAAACTTAGTAAGGAAACTGGAAATTCTGGTTGGCAGTCTATGAAGAGGAATGAGGCAGCCTTTTTCAGTTCATCTTGGGCATGCTCTGAATACTTAACGGATGATCCTTAATTATCCTGGTGCCTCATATTTATATTGTTCTAATTGATTTACGCTTGGTACGAGCGAGAAGGGATACAGGCCTTTTCATAATAGAAAATATTCAGAGCAGGCTTTCCTGAGGTCTTGAGAACAAAGTGCAGTAGGCAAGAGATGGGAAAATCCTGACTTTTGGCACATCAGGGTGAAAACCCCAAAAGGTTCTAACTATCCTGTGTTGGTAGCTAATCCTTTCAGAAAGCAATGACAGTTGCTTGCAGTCTTCTAAAGGAAGCTGATCTGGCCCAATTCCACCTTCAAACAACTCCTCTTCTATTGCCTCCTGAGAGCCTCTTTTGCCTCATCAGTGCAAGGTCAACGTTTGACCTTGCAGTGAGTAATCTTGTGACAGATAATTCTGTTCACAGTGCATTCTTTCTGCAGTACAGCCTTGTCAATAGCCTCCTCTCTGAAAAAATGCTTCCCGGGATTCATTTTGCAATCGCCATCCCGTTTATAAATGGGCTTTTTCAGGCAGATGATGGCTGAGCTGAATTCCACCACAGTCAAACCACATCACTTGTAACATGAAAGGGACATTCCTCGATAGGCTGGATTTCTGGACTTGTTTATTAAAACACAAGAATTAAATGCTGTATTTAACTTCCCCTCACAATTTCTTTATGCCCTTCCCCTCTTCTCCATTTCAGTCATTCACAGTAGCAGACTCCTTTACATAACTGCCGGCAGCACACATTTTCCAACTGTACAAATGTAATGAAGCCACTGAGCATAGCTGAACCAGAGGCATGATTAAATATATTATAAACTACCGAGAATAGGAGAAACGGGCTATGAAGGCATCATCTATCAAAATGTATGTGGGGGGAAGGAATCTGTCAACTTACTCTATGTTAATGCCAGGATAAATTGGTACTTACTTACACGTGTGTGTGCATGTAGCTGTTTAGTCTCAATTTCTTTGTAAATAGATGGGAGAACAGCTAAATGCCTGTGAAGACCTCTCAAGCTATTGCTCTGAAGTTAGCAAATTCTTGGCTCAAAGTAGCTTTCTTGTAAATGAAGTCTGAAAGCTGTTTATGTTTGACTGAAATACCATAATGGAGAACAAATGAATGACACATTTAATTACATCTGTGGAATTAAATAAAACACACTGCTAGAACATATGCGTAAGGGTTGCAACAGAGAGTTTTATTTTCTGAGAAATTAATTGGTTTATTTATTATTCATAAACTAAAATCACACAAAATGGTATTTGATGTATCTGGGCTCTTTGTCTTTAGCATATTTTCATTTTCTTTGAAACAAGATTTGTTGAAAGAGCTTTTGTCTGTTGTTTTCAGGAGATACTTTCTGAGCAGTCCTTAGGTATTTTATAGTGTTTTTTTAGTTACGCACTTAGGTTTCTGTTAAAAAAAAAAAGAAAAAAATAACCTATTTTAATATGTGTGCATGTGTATGCTATTTAGCAAAAAGTTATTTCATAAAGTGGGGTAAAATATTCATGCAAGAAATGGAAAAAATTATCATAGTTTCTGTACCTGGTATGTGCCCTAATTGAGTGGTGCACAGGAAAGGTAGGGATCTGCCACTGTGTACATGTGCGCACAGTTAAAACAGCTGGTTTGGAGTATCCTTGTACTTGTCCATTACAAGCACAGGATCTGAGATCAGCTTCTTTACCTCCGTCTCTAAACACTGAGCAGGATTATGATGGGAAAGCAATACAGCAATTTATTGTTCGTCAGGTTTTGCCTTTGCCGTGACCCGTGCAGCAACCCTCTGCCTGAGGAGTCAGAGCGGTTGGGTCTGCCCAGGTTCGTGGGTGAGGGGTAGAAGATGACATCCCTCTCCTAGGGGGCATTTGAGGTTTCTTCTCACTAGCTCTTAGCTTCTGTACTCTGTGGGGTGATACACACAGAGATTGCCCAGAACTGAGTGTCTATACTGTTTCATTGTAGATGACTTTGGTTAAGTCACGCAGAGATTAGGCAACAGTATAAAGCCACCTTGTATATATGCAGTGATGAGTAAGTAGGCACTGGGCTATACTGTTGATATGTTACTTGAACCTAGGTGGGCTGTTAACTGAGAAGCAGTAAGTCAAATGTGGTGCAGTTCTAGTCAGAAAAGAGCTAAAGGTAGTTCTGGGAAAAAAGCAGGCAGAAAGGCAGACATCACTGATTCTGTGAATACTGGGAAGGGAAGAAGGAGAATCCCTTTGGAGGAAGAGAAAAAAGGGATGAGGTTGCATCCAGATGTGTTGCTTTTTGAAGCTAGCTGCATGAAAAGCTCTAGCTGTGGCTGAGAGCTGCTGAGAAGCAAGCAAACCTGAAAAGAGCTGTGAGAGATGTAGCAGAGTAGAGGAAAAGCCTTCAGGCAATTGTAAAATACTAGACTGTCATTCTCACTGAACCCTGAGTTCCCTGAGATGATGCAGTGTGGACCTTCTGCTTCTCTGTTGCAGTAGGAGTGGGAACTGTGGTCTTGGAAAGTCACAAAGAAGGATCATTGTTGACTGGAGGAATATAAACAATGTTTTCTGTTCTTTTGGTTCTGAAGCTGCATATCTGAGGAAAGAGGAAGGCAGAGGAGGAAAATACCATGTCTGATCCCTTTCTCCTGTCTTCTTTTCTTCCCCTCTCTTTCTGTAATCCCCTGTATCCTAGCAGCCAGGCTGCAGGTGAAATGAGCAGTCACAGCTCCAGAGGGAACAGTAAGATATGGCCGTTTAAATACCAGAGATGTGTTCTGCTTTGTAATGCTTTGTTAGGTGCTGGAAACAGTATCAGTGAGTAAGCTGTTGGTGATTTGATGTTAGCCACCACTGGTTGAAATTATCCACATTGCCTGTTTCAGGACAATGCATCTCAGCCATAGTCTAAAAGTGGAAAAGCAAAGAAATGCTTCTGAACCTGTGTTATATGAACTCCCAAATACTGTGAATAAAGCTAATTCTTTTATACTTCTCATTATTATATCTGAATTTGTCATACAATATTTTTTTCATTTATAACAAAACAAGGCTTTACTGTAAATGCTTAGCATGATGAAGTGTTTCTCTGATGGTTACAAAAAATATCTCACATGTCAAGATCAACATGGTGCTGATACTATCTAGGAGAACATCCAAAGTACATTTAAATCGACAACGGAGTTTTCAATATGCTCGCTGACTGCTAGGACCCTGACAGATAGATTTTCTTTGGCTGATTTTCAGAAATAGTTAATTAATGTTATTAATGGGATTTGATGTTACCTATGTTGCCTCTGAATGAAAACTAATATGAAATTTGACAGGAGTGAAATATCATGAATTAGTTACATAAAGAATAGGAATCAATAAACATGAAATGCCCAGTACGTAGTTCATGTGGTTGATCAAAAAGGAATTAAAAATCTATGGGCAGACATGAGACTGAAAATGCATGTTGAAATAGGAGGAATGGACAGAAAATCAGTAAGACCAGATGGAAATTTTTCATGCATCTCTGTGAATTTAGATTAGGGATGAATGCTTTTAAAATAAAATCTTATGATTTCTCCACCACTTGACCCCAAATTGGCAATTTAGATTTTTGATCTAGAGCAAGAGAATGTTTTCTTCATACTTGTCTGCCATACAACCACAGTTACCTGTTCCGTTTTTAATCACAATTTGCTGCAAAAAGGGTGGCTTGTTCCTTTTGGGTATTTTATCAGACAATATTTATTTATGTGGAAACAAACCCAAAGAACATTTAAAATTCTTTAAGCAAAAGTCACTAAGTACATATTATCCATTTTAAAAATCAATTTTCTTTCATTCAGGGTTTCTTGTACTCTAGACAATTGCTTTTTTTTGTCATGATGGCTTGGTGTGACTTAAGGCTAACAAATCTTTCAAAATGACAGGGTGCACTTGGTGCTCTGAGGACATAAAATGAGTTCTGTCTATCAGAGTCTTTAGAGAATTATATATATGGTGGAAGTCATGTCAGAATTTATCTCGGTCAAAGCTAATATTAAAATCACTGTCAGTTTCCAGGCACCTCTGCTATATTGGAAAGTGTTGCAATTGGTTAACATAGTCATGTTTACTGATGTCAACTTTTGATGGATTATGTGAGTAAACTAAGGAAGAAAAATATTTAATATCTGTTGTACCAGACATCCACATTTCAGTGAACTATGAAAAAGTACCTATGGGTAAAGTGTGTTATCTCTTAAAGTGTTGCTAGTCACAGCACTGTATATGAAATATAAATGTTCTTTTTGCACTGTGATACTTGCACTGAGTTTCCCTGGAGGAAAAAATAAGTGTAGAGCCATAAACCAGAAAATAGTTTTCTTATTTGATAGATGCATCAAGTTCCATCCAGTAATGAAGACAAGAGTGTATGTTAATAGCAAATTTTCCTAATCCATGCATGTTCAAGCATAAATTTGATGTAGCCACAGTTGTCAGAGAAGTCACCTCATGTGTCACCTCATTTAACCTATGTGGAATGAGGCCCCCTGAATTCAGCTGTAGTACTGACTCGTACACCGATGAGGGTAAGAATCAAAGGCGGCAGAAAAAAAACAGGTGCTGTAAGGAAGTTTGCGAGAGGCAGAATGAGAATCAGAGGTCTGTTTCATTGGTTGCAAGAGATCAGTTCCGACTAGAAAATGAAAACATGGAAACTGCTTCTCAGCTTATTAAAGAGAATGAATGAGTTTCACTTCCCAGTGTCCATGAAAAGCGGTTTCAATATGAGAATCTCATACACATGCACAAATATTGCTCTGGTAATTCATGCGTCAATGTGATTATGGCTGTAGTACCTGGATTTACAATTCTTTCTTTATGCAATTCTTACTTATGTCAACTGGCTAAATCTGTTACATGCCAGCAAGGAAGAAACTTATTTATACTATGATATATTGTTTTGGAGAGCACCCTTTTTTGTATACATTAAAATGAATTAAGGTCATATAGGAGTTAGAATCCGTATTCACAACAATTACATTCTCAGTGTCAATTACCTCCATCAACACTGAAGTAGGTTCAATTACAGAAGAAATACATTTCCAAAAAAACCTGAAGCTCATTTTAGAAAATGCATATAAGAGTAGGATGTTGCATTTAGTGCCTGGGTTTGATTTCAATATAGGAGATAACTAAAGAGACGTTAATGCAGTGAGAACATGTTTTTACTGTGAAAAGGTTTTATTGCGTTCATCCCTGCTGACTTTATAGGGGTAACCATACAGCACCGGTGGAAGGAATGTTTCAGGCCTTTGTGACTGTTGGATGCTAAACTGGTTTTCAACAAATAGGAGCCCTTAAAACTCAGTACCTATCAGAGCTGGGAATGGCACAGTGAATCTCCTGCATCCATTTTAAAAACAGAGGACAGCCTTCATGTGGTGAAGGGTGACATGGGGTTTGTACCAATGAGACACTCCAAAACACATACCTCTGGTCACAAGACAGGAGCACGGGCCTGCACCTAGGTATAGTCATACTTTAGAAAGATTCTGAGAAATATTAAACAATACAGATGAGAAGAATTTCTTCTACACTGAGTGTCATTTTGAACAAAACTGGCAGAGTGACAGACACATGAGCAGCAGCGTTGCATTTTGTGGAAAGGGTATGTGAGGTTTCTGAGAATACTTTCTGTACTGAAGGTAAGTGCTTCTCTAAGTGAGGGACATGAATTCAAGTACTGCATGAGCTGGCTTTTTTTCCCAGCACATCCCCAGCAGTCCAGTCCTAGGCTTATTAGATCCAGAAGCTGCACCTTTGTTCAGAAGGAAACCGGAGAGTGTTTGTTCCCTTCTACTTTTACTGAAACTCTTACTTTCTCTTTCTTTTTCTCTTTCTTTTTCCTCTTATTGGGAAAATAAATAAGAGTCTCAGAAAAACCCACCAGAGGTGATCCTACCCAATCTTACCTTCAAGAGAGCCCTGTCTAGACATTTGTTATCCTACATAGTTTCCTGCAACAATCTTGTGCTCACAACAGTTTTCTTCATTTTCAGGATGCAGTTTCTCAATGTTTCTAAGCTCATAATATGAGTTCCTGACTTTACAACTAGTACCAACTGGCAGAAGTGAGAGCCTCTTAAAGGGGTTGGGTTCTGAAATGCAGAATTGTTGTTTCCTCCACATGTGGCTTCTTGACATGCTCTTGCTGGCATTGTGTTTGTGACCCTTCCCTTGCTAGAAAGAGGGAGATAAATTTTATTTTTCCTTAAAAAATATATATTCAGAGATTTGGCTCTTTTTCAAACCTGCATGTGGATTAGTTTGCTGATTTGATATCTTATGATCTACTTTTTTAAAAGGGATTTTGTCACTTACAGGGAGCGAAATTAGTTCTTAAAATGTATTAATTCTAAAATAATTTAAAAAGACCTATTTGCTTTTTAGGGGGCAATTTAGTATACCTTTCTGTACTGCATTTTTGAGTTGGCTGTCTTGAAGTTATCTTTAATGTTTTAACACTTCTGCTATAAAAGCCTTCATAATCCAATTTGTATAATGAGTTAATTGCTAATTGCTAGTAATTGTTAGTAAAAAAAAATATCTGATAATTACCCTGTAGTAAGAACTCTCTACAAAGCGTAGACTTCCCATTCTCGTTTAACTCCATCATTCACTTGCTCATCTTGGAAAGCATGGGAGAAATCTCCTCTCTTTTTGATGGGAAGGTATATCAACGTGATCTGTCATGGACAGAAACGTTCCAGGACAGTAGGTGCCTCTAGAGGGAGTTATGTGGTTTTGTTGCTTTATAAAGGTACGTTCTCATATGTTGAGATGTATATTGCCTTAAATTAGTGTGAAATTGATCTGGTCTTAGAATGGGTCAGGAAGAAAAATAAATGAGCACACAAATATATTATCAGTGAACTCGGCAGTCTTAATTGGTAAACAATAGAGCTGTAACTATTTTATTTTGATTATATTCACTAACAGAGTAATTATCATTTTAATTGATATGTATGAACAGGTGCTTACACTGAAAGCAGTTTCAAACTGGGATGCGTTATGCTTGAAAAGTAGCCTGGGTGATTGTTCTCATTAGCCAAACAGATGGCTGGACGTTTGCTTGCCATTTTATGGAGAGAGAATTATAATCTGACAATATATTACATAGCGTGAAGTATTTATAAATCAATAAAAGATGAAATTTATGCTCAGTATTAGTGTAGAGTAAATGTAACTCACATACTGGGGAATGGCACCTCCATGATAAATATCAAGCTACTGTTCTAATTAACTCTTTTGGAGGGTTTACTTTCAAGTGCAATGAGGCCAGAGCGTTGACATGCTCAGGAGTATGTGGAAGCAGACCTTATTTTAAATGATGGATTTTGGTGCCTTTCTCTGGACACCATACATCTATCTGTTTTATGCCCCATCTATTGCCTGGTTTTTAAAATCTTAGGGCTTCCTAGGAATAGCCTGGCTACGCATCTCTACATGTAAATTTGGCACACTCTAAATGCTGACTTGTGTATTTTAGCCTTGTTGAAAATGATGTTGTGTGGGGATTCACAAATTTTTAATCTAAATTTACTTTAGATTTGAGAATCCTCTTCCATTATGCCCTGTATTGTGTAGGATAGTTCTTTGTAATCTGTGGAATAGTTGTGATGGATATATTGTGCTTCCTTGTCTGGATAGTAATATGATTTTGATAGTGTTCACTTCAGTGTAATTTGAACTTCCTCTCAATTTGTTACTGTACTTGGTCTTGCAAGAGTGTCTGATTTTGAAAACTTCTATTTTATGTCAAAATGAGTGTTTGTGTGGGCCTTTTGCTCCAAAAATTGAGAGAGAAGATATACTCTGGAAACAACAAGTGAAGGCAGTCACCTCTAACTTAGGAGTGACAGAACAGAAACGTTTGCATTCTTTCCATATTCCCATGAGTTACGTAGACACCAGGCTAATTAATGTTCTTTGGTGTACATCTTTTCTAATCTTGATTCTGGATCCAAAATTTCTTTTCCAGTGAGACTCACTAAATCTTGTAATGTCTCCTGAGAAGTCTGGCTTCCAACCAAAACCTATCAACACCTAACATAATAAATCCCGGAAATCTGCATCAGAGACTCCTTAACAGAGTTTGCTTGGGACTTCTTATATTTTACAGTTACAAGGTATTTTAGGTACAGCTGGTTTGGTGGTGGCCAGGCACATGTTAAGTCTTTTGGGTATCATCTCCTGCTATGAAATTCTGCACCAGAATGAATCTTCTTTACTTGGCACTGTAATACTTTCCAGAATGTTGCCTGCAATATCTGAAAGAGAAGCAGATGATCAGCTTGAGGGATCAGCAATAGCTCTTCACAAATTTAAGAGTTCTTGATGATTCCATTTATTTAATATAATGTTCCTGTTAATAAATGTCAAAGAAAAAAGAATTACGATACTGTAGCATAAATAGAAAACTTAGAAAAAAAGAATTCATATTACACAAAATATACTACAGTGATGGTAACATTTTTTAAACATTCAAATGCCATAGAAGTTCACATGTTAAATTTCCAATTATGGCTTCAAACCTGGAAACAGATTTGGGGGAGGTAGAAGGGCCTTTGCTTAGTACTGGCACTGAAACAAGATTATAGTTACCTGCCTTTTTTACCTCACCCTTCTTTTCATGTCTCCACAGCCACATAATGAGCCTTTTTATATTATATTAATATTATTATATTAATTTTATATTCAGCCTTGGGATCCAGGTGATCCTGCAGCCATACAAAGAGCTGTGCTGGCACAAAGGCCTAGAGTGTCTTGGACCAGGTGGAATGTTTGGGACTAGAGGAAAGCAGGACTTCTATTGGTAATAGCAATAGCTTTTGCTGCCTTAAAATATTTAAAATCCTGCTGTACCTCGAGTCCTTTGTGTACCAGGCTTGGTACTGCCCCAGCTGGGGAGCCCTTCTCTGCAACACACACTATCTGATCAGAGGAACTGCTGTCCCTGTTACACCAGGTGTTACTCTGTTAAATATGCAACTGTGAATGTCAGGTGGTATTGGGTTGAATAAAAAGGGTTTTTAGCACTTCCTTTTTTTCCCTCCTGTATGGGGTAGTGTTCCAAGCATACAGCATCCAATGACTACCCGTAGCTGTACTTATACAATCTATAGTTTGGCTAAGCATTTGCAGCTAAGATGCAGAAACTTTCACTCCAGACAGACTGTAATGCACAATGCATCTGAAATAAGTTGTCTCCTTCTTGGTCCTATGGGGCCAAGCGATAAGGCATTTTGTGCTAACCACTGAAGACATTTTTGATGCTGAACAGCATTCCTCTTTGTCTGTTAGTGCCAGGGGCTTCAGAACAGTAAATAACATCAACAGATTTTCTCATGTTTTAGCCATATTGTTCTACAATCCAAAGACAAGGCAGAAGACAAAGCTAAAAAAGAGTTGTTTCAGTCAAAATATGATGAACAGCACACTTTTCTGAAACTCAGTTACAAATCATTCTGTCAACAAACTGAAATCACTTGGCCTTCCAAAGGGGGTGGTCACCATGGTAACAAAATATACCAGATACTTCATTTTCCCTAAACCTTTATTCATGTCATAAATCGAATGGGAGCCCATCCTTTTACTGAGGGAACAGGAGAAATATTTTCATTGGTGCTTGTTATCTGCTGAAAGATCCTCACCAACTTACACATTACTGGGAAATGTTTGCCAGGACAGGTGTTTCTGTGGAGCGTCTGTATGTGCAGAGAGACTCACTTGAGTACGAGTCGAGACCCAACTCGGTAAAGCATTGAAATGGTCCATAATGGCTGATGAATTGCCAGGGGAGGTGAGAGGAGGAGAGAGGGAGAAGGGAACGTTTGGTACTACTTGTATACGAGTGCTGGAAGATAAAAGCAAACTTTCTCCAAAGCTAGTTATCTTTATTTCCCATGGTGAATTTATCATATTTCAAGGGCCCAGAGCTCATAAACACACACCTGGCTCTTGAGTTGCAATTTGTGTATTGAAGCCTCTTGTTGTGAGGCTGCTGTACTGGAATAGGCAAAGTTGTTTTACTATTATTGTAGATGCAGTCAGTTCTTTCTTAATTTAATTTTATAAGCATCTCCACGTATTTTGTCTGCAGCTCTGGTAGGCCATCTGGAGCAGTCTTGTTTTCCTTCTTTCACCTTTATCAGTTTCACACTGAATAGTAGCCTTTTATTTCATAGCTCAATTATCCTAGAGAAAATAAGGAACCAGAATGAGTCAGTCACTGAAAATGGATCTTGAGCAAAGTTCCACATCCAAGATCATCCCTGAGGAATAAAACCCCGGGTTTGAGCACTGATTTTGCTTGGAATACTTCAGCAGAGTCTTTCACTGGACTGGGGCACAAAGCTAGAGCAAAAATTGATGAAAAATTCAGTTACATCTTTTTTTCTTCCATTTCTCTCCATTATTCTTCTCTGTTACTGCTATACAGAGAGGTTTCTTTTCTCAAAGCAATTTTGTAAACCTGTTCTTTGCTTGTCCCCAAGAAAAAGCTGGAAACAGTCCCCGAAGGAGTTATTTTGTTGTGATATATATATATTTTGGAACTTTGATTAAGAGAACAAATTTTTTAAAATCCTCAAAACCTTCAAACAATTGACCTTCCTTCTGACTTCACCTTTCACTGGCTGTTGTCTTTAAGGAGATAGTCTATTATTTAGGCTCAGAAATTTGTATTAATTAATTGTATATTATTCTAATGTCCAAATTCAGAGATGGTTTTGAAAAGCAGCATTCTTTCAAAGTTAGCTTTGGAGTTTTTTCTCTTAAATCCATCCTATGTGCAATGGTTTGACTGAAACCAATAGATTCACTGCAAAAATATACCTGAGGTCCTCTTCTATAATGTAATCTTCATTATAGATCCTGTGGATTTTTTTCATAGTGAGATGTAATGGGATTTTCTTTCTTTTTGTTCTTTTTTTTTGTGATTCTATGATGAAACATTGATCTTGAGGTTTCTTGTTTGCAGTCCTTAATTACAATTTAGACTTTAAATTGAGAATATGATATTTCAGGTTAAAAAAGATAATAAGGACGTAGATACATAATCACCTGTAAATGGGCCTCTGTTTTAAGAAGAGAAACTAAATACTAACCAGGAGAAGTTTTCATTGACCCAAAGGAAAATGTTGGCATGGTAAATTTAATCACTTAAAAAGGAAGTTCAGATAATTTCATTCAGATATTCAGCTGAACCATAAAACTGAACAGTTCTGAGTGTATTAGCGGGGGAGATGTCTCAGCTCTTGTCAATCATTCCTGTGCTTTGTCCTGCCTGGTGATATATTGCTACTACCGCTTCTAATGGAAATGTTGTAAGGTTTAGGAAGCTGCCCATTTGAGATGCTGCAAAGGGCATTTGGGATGCTTTCAACTATATGCCTGATTCCTGTAGTCTGTTTTGCATAATCAACAAGTAGACCTGAATGATAGTATTCAAAATTATAAAACAGAGTCATTGTTTGGCCATACAAATCAGTATAAGAATGCAATGAGAACAGTCTTCATATCCTTAATCTTTGAGCTTTTCAGAGTGCATTGGAATAATTCCTGCATGTATGTAAGTAGTCACATCTAGTGAAGACATCATTTGGGACTATATGATAGATTAATTTCGCTTTGCTTTCTGTTTCTAAACAGTATCAGTCCAGACACAGCATCGTCAAACTGATTCGTTATTTGGCTTATCAAATAAAGTTCCTGGTGAATGTTGTTGTTTTCTTTTTGTATTCTGAAATTGTGCTCTCACGATTATTATCATGAGTATGGGCTTTCTGCTAATGAGATACTATTTCTAGCAGAATTACTGGTTTAATTTATTAAAATCCCAACAATTTGCTTTCTTCTGTGTGTCATTCTAGTTAAAAGAAGACTGTCTAAATTCTTTGCGGAAAACGTACAATGAAAATTGAATGTGTTCAAAAAAAGGATAGTGAAATATTTTCCTGGCTCTTTTATTGCTAGCAGGTGATTGTATTTAATGTATATGACAGTGAGACTGTGATATGCAGTACAGCATAGTGATATGTGCACAATAAAAAGCAGCATGTCAAAACTTCAAACTCTCTGCGGTGCAACTGTTATCAGTATGTCATAGATTCCCCCCCACCCCCTTCACTTCCCCTTTACATAATAAGTATGCATTAAGGCTTTTACTCAAGCTGGGAAAAGAATAGATCAAGTGTCATCTCAGATTATAGTGTCTGGTCGTGTACAATAAGTTTTCAACTATGTAATTCCTCAAGGTTAGAAGTAGTTGATGGAAACCTTAATTTGCATCAAAGAAAATTTTAATACCTGTAAAATTACTGGCCAGATAGACTGGTTGGTTGGGTCTATGTGTGTGAAAGAATGACACATATGACATCAAGCATTTGATTGAAGAGATTTCAGTTTAATATATTGTTTTTTGGTGGGGGGTGCAGGAAAACTCCATGCATAATTATCTGTCTGAAGGAAGTATTTCAGGTTATGATATCTATAAACAGGAAAATTTTGGGTTTTTAAACACAGGTTGATTTAGGCACTGGGCAAGGGTGTTATTGGCTCTTTGACTGGCTTATGATATAGCTTTAAACAAAGATCAAAGAAGAGCATGAGCAAAATACCAGCAATTTGTACAAGTTTATCAAGATGAAAAGGCATAATCCCACAGTGCAAGGAGAAAAGCTTTTCATTTTGGTAATTTACAAAAGATGAAATCAGGAATCTAGTGAGGTGGTTTTTAATGAATGATTTTATGACACAGAACACAAGATTTTGTAGACTGTCAAGTTTGAGTAAGGAGGCGTTATGCGAGGGTAAAAAAAATTAGTGGATGCTCAGCAAAGTATTTGAATCTATCAGGTTGGTTAACTGATAAGTATTTATCTATTCATTTATTGTGGATAGGCACAGTGCAAAAATGGAAATTATTCAAACAACTTTCAATCTGATCTAGAAGAATCCAATGCTGAGGAACTCAGATTTAGTGAGAACTGCTAGATGGACAGAGAAAAAAACGGTTTTAAGAAGGCAGATCTCCTGGGGGACAGTCTAAGGAAAACAGAAAGTAAGGTGACCTGCTTTCAAATAGATTACATTAGCAGCATAATTCAAAATTATCTGTGTGTGGAAGAAGGATAGCAGAGGAAGATTTTTAAAGACTAACTTGGCTAAATTATGAACTCCCCACTGGCTTTATGTAGAAAAGAAAATTATTTAGTTTGCTAAGAACAGCTATAAAAGAGTAACACATTTATATTCTTAAAAGCTATACTAAGGCACATGGAGGACAGGGAGGTGATTTGAGACAGCATGGCTTCACCAAGGGCAAGCCCTTCCTGACCAACCTGGTGGCCTTCTATGCTGGAGTGACTACATCAGTGGACAAGGGAGGAGCTACAGGTGTCACCTATCTGGATGTCTATAAGGCATTTGACACGGTTCCCCACATCCTTCTCTCTAAATTGGAGAGGCATGGATTTGATGGGTGAACTGTTTGGTGGGTGTGGAATTGGTTGGATGGTAGCATCCAGAGGGTAGTGGTCAAAGGCTCAATGTCCAAATGGAGATTGGTGACAAGTGGTGTCCCTCAGGGGTCCGCACTGGGACCAGTACTGTTTAGTATCTTCATCAATGACAGAGACAGTGAGATCAAGTGCGCTCTCAGCGAGTTTGCAGATGACAGCAAGCTCAGTGGTACGGTTGACACATTTGAGCGATGGGATGCCATCCAGCGGGACCTGGACAAGCTTGAGAAGTGGGCCTGTGTGAACCTCATGAGGTTCAACAAGGCCAAGTGCAAGGTCCTGCACCTGGGCTGGGTCAACCCCCAGTATCAAGACAGGCTGGGGATGAAGGGATTGAGAGCAGCTCTGCTGAGAAGGACTTAGAGGTGCTGGTGGGTGAAAAGATGGACGTGAGCTGACAATGTGTGCTCGCATCCCAGAAGGCCAACCATGTCCCGGGCTGCATTAAAATAAGCATGGCCAGCAGGTGAAGGGAAGTGATTCTGCCTCTACTCCACTCTGGTTAGATCCACCTGGAGTACTGCATCCAGCTTTGTAGTAGCCAGCACAGGAAAGACATGAACCTGTGGGACTGGGTCCAGAAGAGGGCCACAAAGATGAACATTTATAAACTTGATCTTCCTAAACTTTAGAAATAAGCAGTCTTACTCCAAAACAGAATGAAAAGAAAAAATTACCTTTGCACAATGAAACAGTACCTCTCTACTAGAGTGCCTTATTCAACATTGGTTTGTGCATTAAAAGTATACATACATATAACTTTCATCTTTCAATATTTACTTCATTTTTTATTGTTACCTTTTTTTTGAGACTATTTTACTATTTGAATAGCTCTCATTATCTTAACCTTATGGTGATGTGTTAAGAGTATGAAAATATGTCTTCAACACTTCACAGGAAGTTTTTTGTGATCAGAAAGGTGCTATACTCTTCCTTACATTTTGCCATCCCTTCTCCTCCTCCATCACTTTGTCAGGAATCTTGTTTAGCAGCTCTTGCCTGGTTTCTAATTGTGGCTTACTGAAGCAAACACATAATCTTGCAGTTCTTTTTCTGTGATCTCATACCTTGTTGGGAATCACCTACCATTCATTATGGTACACATCCCTCAAAAAATCTCCAATTTGCCAAGAAACATTATGTTTTGTACTCTTCAGATACACTTAGTCTCTCTCTTCTGTCAAGATTATGTCTTTATCTTTTGATCTGTTGGTTGAAATAGTTGACAGCAACCAAGCAAGAAATAAACCTATTTACAAAGAGATCGCAGAAATCCTTTTGTTCTGTTTATGTCACTGTGTTTGCCATATAACATAGAACAAGGAAGCCAATTTGTCAGCAGCCTTGAGGAATTTCTTACCTTCAGCTTAATAGAAGAGGTAATAAATATTAACCCGTGGGTCTGTGGGTTTTTTGGTGTTGTGTTTTGTTTTGTTTTGTTTTTCTTTTCTCTTTTTTAAACACTTTAACATAGAGTCCTTAAAATAGAGCTTAGTTTTCTTTTAACAGTCAGAAGAAATTACTGATTTGACAGAATCAAAAGGATCACTGACCCTGAAGTAAAGGTCACTGTTTTACTTTAAGAAGTTACCAAGAGTAATGTAGCAAGAAATAGAGGTCTCAAAACAGGCCTTGCAAAATCTGATGACAAATGAAAATTTGATAGGGTAAAATACTTGTGACTGATTGATTTATAATGTTTTTGTTTTCTTTCTGCTCTCCACTTTCCATGAAAATATAGAGAAATGATCATGAAGCACTTAAAAATTACTTTGAAATGAGTGCAAAGCTGTGTTATACCTATGCTTCATGTGTGGATGAGAAAGGGCACTAGTTGATTTTTCATGGTCAATGTGGGTATAACAACTGCAATTGATAGCCTAGAGGAGGCGTGACACTCTATGTATACTCTATATAAAATGCCATTTAAAAAAAAACACCACAAAACTTAGCAATGAATTCCATTATATTCTCTATCAGCCCTCGTATATCTACTTCAGCAGCCTTGGAGATTCAGAGACAAAAAGCTTGTAAAGGAGATACTTCTGTCTTTCCATTTAATTCCATTCTGATTGTGTTATAAACTTTGCTCATAGTCAGACTTGTGTTGCGTAGAAAATACGAGGTGACATGAGCATGAGTGTTCTCAACAGGATGCTTGACCTATGAGGCCATGGAAAGATCCATGTAGCCTGTACCTCTCTGTTCTCTTTCCTTAGGATTTTCCTAATTACTCAGGGAAGGGAGAAGAATTGTTCAAAAAGTCTCTTCTCTGCACCCAAGGTCTCACGGTGCCTTGTGATGTGGAAGTATCATATGTGCTTTGTGGTCAAAATACAGGTGTCTTGTCTTTTGAGACCAAAAAGGCAATTGTGTGACAAGATAGGCAGGTTTACTGTCACATGTAGAGCAGTAGATAAAGACAAATGAGAGGCCCAGGTGATCCTCTGTGAACGATGATATGATATGGCAAAGCCGTTCCTATATAAAATACAGGTGATTTTAGACTCAATTATGCTTAAATCCAACTGAAGCTGCTAGTGGCTACTCCATCCTCTAGAGTCCATCCTCTAGAACCTTCTGCCAGGTGATGCTGCATTTTAGGCCAAGCAAACCCAGAACACAGATCCTTTTTGGAAAATGAGGAAATGACTGTGTAAAACAAAACCTGCTATCTTTTCCATATGCTGTTTTTGATGGTAATTCCTATAAAATTCAGCAGTCAGAACTAAAACACTGCCAGATTTATGTTTTGCTGATATTTATTTAGATGGTTGTGCCAGGTTATTTTGTTAAACTTTTACATTCTGTGATTGCATCCTAATTTTTCCATAGGACCCATACTTCCTTCTATGCACATGGAAGGTTGATTGACAGCAGCATTTGAACTTAGTTCCTTCTATTTTAAGAAACAGAAAAATAAAGTAAAAGTGTTTTAAACGTTACTTTAACTACTAGTCAATGTTAACTTTTAAATGAGAATACATGCAGTAGAGTTAGAAGTCACTAAATTAAACTGCGTAAGTGTGTAGAACTAGGTATTTAATTTGAATTTAATAGTATAGTAATCACAAAATAGATCAGTTAGGAACGTATGTATTATAGATATATATTAACCATTGCATGAGAAGTAAATGTTTTATAACTGTTTAATGTGTTTAATATTTATGTATCATTAACATACAGTGATTAACATACTATTAAATCCTAAAGGATAACAAATTGAATTAGTGGAGCTGCACTCCTTTTCTTCTTCCTCATTACTGCAGCCCTATTGTAACTGGTTAGTATTCATTATTTATACAATAAATGTTCCTAGCCTTTTTTCTCATGTGTGCTGTTTCCCTCTGTGTGGCCTTGTTCCTCCCTCTACACACACGCTTAGGCTGCAAAAAGCAGTTTTGCAAATGCCTGTTAGGTGTTGTGTGCATCTGCCAGCTCTCACCTGCTGACTGATTACTAAATGTGCACGTTGCACACAGATTTATATTGGACTTTCCGGTAAATTGGAGTTACTGGCTTCTTAGGTTGGAGGAGGATTGCTAATTGGGATATATCCCCTTAGAAAGTGAGTAGTTGAAAGTACAGTAATGGATAAAAAGGAGAAAGAAAGGTGGAGATTAACCAATAAAGCTGTATTTGTTAGATCAATAGGATCTCAGAGTCTTTTTACTCTCCAAGAGGTAATAGCGTGCTGACAGAAGCTAATTGGCTTTATCTTATTTCAGTAAAAGGTAACATACCCTGTCCCTACCAACTCAGGAGCTCAGCAGAGGCTGGGAGCTTAAAGTGTCTGTCTCAGCTGGCTTTGTCAGGCTGAGGCACAGCTATATGAGCACTCTGACCCTGCTGAAGTGACAGGTAGAGCAGGAGACATGCCGGTCCTGTCTCCTCTGATACCTCCAGGTCAGCACAGGGCCTTTCCTCTGTTGTGCTTCTTGATTGTGCTTCCCACTAATGCCCTGGAAGTGGCAGTGGCAGACGAGCGGGGCACCTTTGAGAGCAGTGATGACAGTCGCGGTGGCCCTGAGGAATAAACAGGACATATGCTTTGCTGGTGGGCTGCAGTCCCGGCTGCCCGCAGGGTACTGCGTGATTTATGGGGCTGTGAAAGTGGCTGGCTTAGATTGTTCTAATGTGTGTGAAAATTTAGACCATCAGATAGTGTGGTGAGAGCCTTCCCCCATGCTGTGTGGCTGCTTTGCTCTGAAGACAGTGACTTATTTGTAGTCAGACCCCAGGTTAGAAAAAGATGCAATTAGAAGGATGGAAAGACAGTGATGACTGATGCCTGAAGAAATTGCCTACTCCAGATGGCAATCTGGGAGCTGAGCAGAAGTGTAGAGATGAAGCCTCTGACTACTGTAAAGAAGGAAACTGGAGAGTGAGGAGGAGGCTAGGGAGAGCTTCCTCCCAGGCAAAGTGTGAAATGTGGCTGGTTGTTGCTGGGTGGCTGTGGCTGTTGTGTCACTGTGTCCCAGGGACGGATGCTGCGATGGGCATTGCATACCATCCCCTCTATTAGAGGGGGGATATCTCTATCACTCTGCTTAGAACCTGTGTTGCAGTCTATAATATACATGGATGGCATGCAGTCTTGTCCCTACCATTATTTCCACCTCTTCAAAGTTTTGATGTTTGGTTTATTTTTACTGCCCTCTATTATCCCTGAAACATGAATAGATAATTTTGTTTCTGTAACTACTGTCAGTGGGGATGATTTAAATTTTTTTTTCCTCTCTGCCTTTCATTCTGTCATCATCCAGCTACAAGAAATCTATATCCTTTATCTGTCTTTTTCTTTACATTCTTTAATGAAAATAAATAGATCATAGCAGATTTGAAAATGTACATCGTATACATATTTAACTTTTCTGTATTTGGGATGACCGCCCAATAAAATGGGCTAGTGATTATGTTCTACAGTAATCATACTTGTGTTAGAAGTGTAGTTGAGTTCAGAATTACATTTGTAATTTTAGATTATCCCATTTCTCATATCACCAAAGAGGCTACTTACCTGTTCTTATGGTACAGTAACACAAATACGAATTGGTGTGCTTTGCATTAGTGCTAAAGAGAAGAGAGAAAGTTCTTTCCATTCTTCTGTCAAGGCGAGATAGCTTCTAACCTGCTGCCTCGTTGAATTACCTTAATTTTACCCTTGTACAGGAACATTCATTTATCCTATTTTATGGAGCACACAAAAATTGTTATTCTGAGGGGTAGGAAAAGTAATTCTCATTGTTAACACTATAGTGTAAAAAAGATACATCAAGCATTTAACTTTCCATTATCCATTTGGCAGGTAAATTTTTTTGTTGTTGATGAGCTAAGGTGGTGTTTCTAACCTCTTTTTATCTAACTGAAGAACTGGTGATATCATACTAACTCATATTTAAAAATTGATAAAACAAGGAATGACCCTTTAGGGTGGAACTTAAACTTTCAGCTATAGGTAAAGGAAAATCAAGTGCCTAATTTTTCAGTTTAAGTTTACCAACAAGAGTTTTTATGTTCCTTTAAAATAGGACACTGACATGAAAAATAAGCTAAACATACAGGCTTTTATTAACTCAGCATAGGGGTGGCTTTGCTCTTGTCTCTTTGATTTCTGAAATTGTTGGTCATGAATTTGTCTTATTCTAGGACATTTTTTTGATTTATAGGAGTGAATGTTTTCATTGTCTCTTAGAATCAGAAACTTGTATATGCTGGATTATTACTGCCAACAGAATTCATGTGGTTAAGATGTGGAACTTTTCATTTCTTTGGAGAGAAAGATAGAGCTTCAGCAAGTTTTATAGTATATCGCAGGTTTTATAGTGAAACAATAACAGAAGAAGGGCTCCAACCAGAAATGGTGTATAGCATAATGAATAAAGTTGACTCAAAATCTGACTTACCATCTTGCCAGAATCTTAGGTCATTCCTTCCAGTAGATAGGTGGGAGCAATATTTACCGAGGCGGAGGGATGACATCTCTTTTATAGATGCTAGAATAAATATGCCACAGAGTATTAAGACAGTCTTTGCCCAAGGTCATGAAATAATTTAGTCAAACAAGTTGTGAGTAAATATGATATCTACTACTCATGTGTTTAAATGTGACAAACCATTCCCTATTTTTTTACATTCATTATTGTTAGGCCTTTCTCCTGTCATTTCAAATCCTTCCTCCATCCTCATGCTTTTTTACTTTAGGCTATTTCTCTTATGACAATTTTATGTCCACTTTATTCTATATACATTTGTTACTGTGCTGTTTGAACATCAAATATATGGATAAATACAGTTGGTCCAGAAAAACACAAAGAGAAAAAGTTCCCATCTTTGTGAAATTCTAGGAGTTTAATAAAGTTAATTTAGATTAATTTTTAAAAGAAAAGAGATTATTAATATTCTTCAAGAAAGCCAAAATATACTCTCAAGAATTCTTTGCTGTCATTAAAAAAAATAATATAATAAACTATGAGTAAAAATATTAAAATTAACCTTCCCATTTAGAAATTAGAAATTGGTTCTCCCATAAAACTTTAAGATTTTAAAATTGTAGCAATCTCAAATGAAAAAAAAGCTGGAGAATTTGCAGTAGGTAAACTATCATTATCCTTTTCCATCAGGCTATGTTGCCACGCTAATTTATAACAATAGTGCCAAAGCATGGAAGAAAAAAAACCTGTCCTTCATGAGGTTAAAGGTTGTTGAACCCTTGATACATAACCAGTAGTAACAGGTTCCTGTAAAGTGGGCTGCTGCTCCTGCTGTATCACTGTCCTGTTTTTTTTTTTTCTTTCACTATCTTGAATAAATTTTGATCTTTGACAGTCTGAAAAAAAAAAATTCTCTTGTTCTGTACTCTGTTAGAAAGTGTTTTTTTCTATCAATTTCTTCTTTGCTATACTAGCTGCACTGACGATCCTATTTTTGCTTTGTGACTTGTCTCTACCTGCATTTTGTTATTGTTGACTGGGTATTTTTGGGAAATCTGTTGAAGTCTGTATTTGTCCTTGTACTGGGATAGTTTTCTGGAACAAGATCACTGTTTGCATATGACATACAATTTTTGCTCAGCAGCATCTTTTGATTGGCATGGCTATGCAGAGACCATGTTGACTTTTATGCTTTGCAAAGATTGTACGTTGCTGTATTTTCAATCTAGCTTTGCAGTGCAGAAAATTAAAATCTTTGTTAATACACTGTTTGATGTGTCTTTGTTTGTAGGTTTTTGTTTGTTTTGTTTTTTAATTCAGAATTTTGTTAAGCAACTGTGTTTTTACTGTAATGAAATGTTAAAGATTTATTTTTCTGGTTTTTTTTTTGTTTTTTTTTTGTTTTTTTTTTTAATACTAGTTTTGTGCTATTTTATCCATGTGGATAAAAAAGTCTTTCACACTTGGCAATTTTTATTTATTTAATGATTACTCTACAACCTAATGTAAAATGAAAGAGTTTAATTCTCTTAGGGATGACCTCAAAATGTACATCCACATATTTGCATTTAAAACAATATTGAGTTTTCAATTTGTACTGCATGCCTGTACTGCATTTTGTCATGTTTCAAGTGCCTGTAACATCTTTCAAATGAGATGATCCTTGTTACACCTTCAGCATCAAGAAGTTTTACTAGGTTTTGGGTGGGGTGTTTTGGTGTTGTGGTTTTTGGTTTTTTGTTTTTTGGTTTTTTTTGTTTTTTTTTTTTAATGTGAGTGTGTGGTTTGTTTTGTTGTTTTTAACTTGTTTGTACTTTCAGAGGCAGATGCTCTTAGGAAAGTATGCCAGTTGGGACACTGTCTTCACTGCCTTCCGTTTCTGTATGCTTTTCTGTAATTTGTTCTACAGCACTTAATTCCAAATCAATGTAACAAGGTGCTCTAGAGGAACCGGCTAAGACACTTCCAGGGCCAGCACTCAAGGACAAGCTGCAGAAGATACTTTGTATGTTCCTAAAGAGGTCAAAGCACTGCTGATACACTGAGGAGTGCTCTGCTTACCAGTGCTTGCCTCTGGAGACTTACAAGCTGAAAAGAAGTTAATAGGAAGGAGTGGATGTTGCTGGAAGGTAGTTATTAGTAGTTAGTCCCTTAAGAAACTGCAACATGATGGCTATATGGGTCTAATTTTCCCCTCTGTGCACACACAAAACTCCCACTTCCATTAATGGGAATTACAGGCAAGTGTCAAGGGAAGAACAAACCCTGTCTGTAAACTGTTGCGATGAGCCTCTTATTTCTATGCAGGAGTGCAGAGGGTAAGACAAGCTCTCTGCTTTACTGGGGTTAGTTTTACTAAACTGAAATCACCATTGGCAATATACAAGTCAGTTTTATAGCAAAACGTTACAAGCTCTTATACAGATTTAGGCACCTCCTTGCAATCAAATTCCTGGCCAAATGTAAGGCAACAAACTGTCTCACGAATCTTGGAAAAGGAAAGGTACCTTTCTTTCCAAAGCATTCTCCTTCACATCCTCTCAGTCAGGGTAATGATGGCATATTGCAGTGATTACCTTCTCTCTCACCTTGTGTGGGCAGTAAGCTGGATGCCACTCCTATGTTGCAGTGCCAACACACTCGTCAGCTTTGTTGTATCATTAGAACAGCTGTGTGACAGTGACAAAATCATATAGTTTGTTCTATAAACCCATATAATCAAAGAAGTTGGGAGGTTTGACACAAACCCAAATATTTTAAGCTTTTTCCAGCAAAATGCATTACCTTCTTTACGTAATGTAGGGAGAGTTCTAGTGAACCTATGGTGACAAAACGCCTGTGAGCTCGTAAGTGAAAGTGGGAATTTAGCAAGACCAGCAAGGTTATAGTGCTGCTCGATGTACCAGTTTCTTGTGACACTGAGTGGCGTCTCACAGCTTGGTAACTACAAAGCAATGAGAGGACTCTGCGTTTTGGCAAAGGTTGCCTCTCTTTCATGGTATTTTTTTGAAAGTAGGTGGGGAGGGGAAATGTAAGGGAGGAAAAAATATTTTGGTTGCATTTGCTGATAGATCTAAATGATTAGCGACCTAATAATTTGGTCTCTTAGTCGCAGCTTCGGTGGGTAGCAATAATGGGGGGTGGGGTGTGTGTGAGCTTATAGCAACGGAAACAAGTAAAAGTGCCTGTTTGCTGCTTTATTGATCAGAAGGGAAGTTCAATAGTACTGCTGTGTTACAGCTGAGTAAGTTGCGTTCTGGTGTGCTTCTTTTGGTGAAGTTGAGGAACATATTTGTGCTCAGAAAAGTAATTTAATGTTGATGAGAGATGCAGGGGTTGGGTGGCAGCATACTTTATGCTCTCTTAATCTGTTTTCAGAGAGGATTACTCCTTTCATCTACTGTTGTTTCCTTGTAGTTCTGTATGGCTAGAAGCTCTCAAAGACATACGTGTATTTGGGACCCATTACATCAGAAGCCATAAGTAGAATCTTGAATAAACATGTCTACAACTACTAATTTGAGAAGCATTTATATTGAAGCAACAAAATGTATTCCTTTTATTCCCTTCTACGCTTGAAATCTTGCTTGGCAGTAATCGTCTCCAAAAAGAATAGCCATATTTTTCTATAAAATATCTGAAGAGCTAAACAGTATCAAGGATAGTGCACTTCCTTCCCCTTTCTCAACTACTTGCCTGTGGCTTAAATTACAGTGATTAGTTTAACGCTGTATTTAAACTGTATTTGCAGAGAAAATGGGAATCCTGTAAACAAAATTACTGTGAAATGTACTCTGTCCAGTTCTCTTTCTCCATACTTCTCCTGCCATGTCCAGTAGCCTTAAGCTTTGAACTGTGGCAGTGGAAAAATGTTGTAACAAAGACAATTTGCCCCATAATATACTGCCTGTCTTTGCAGTTCACATGAAAGCTCTCCATGGCATCACATGAAAATTTTTATGTTGACTGATTGTTTTTTGATGTATTGTACGTTTATGTAACTTAGAAAATAACAATGTGGGGATGATAGTTGCAAAGACTGACAGGACTGCTACTCTGTGGCTCACTCATGAGGGATGCATTACTAAAAGTTGGTTATGGTATAATTGTGTTGTGTGGCCGCAACTGCAGAATCACTAAGTTCTTCCAAAAAATGAGGAGTTTAGTTTTCAGTGAATCATTAAATACTCAAGCGAATGTAACAAGTGATGTGCTTTCGACAAAACATTGGTTATTAGGTTATACTTTCTAGTGCTTTCGCACTTTGTCTTAGTCACAGTAGTTTTGCCCAGTGATGCTGGGCTGGGCCAATTCTGTTTTGGTATGGGAGACCTTTAGGGAGATACCTTTGTGCTGGAGGGGAGCCTAATGATTATGCATCATTACTTGGATTTGTATTGTTCCAGTTCTTTAACTATTCTCTGGCGGTGCTCTTTTCTGAGTAGTAAAGAAAATAGATACTACAGCTACTTTATGGTATTAAAAATCTCATAACACATAGTGAGAGCACTGGTGGTTGCCACTTACTTTTACTGCAATTTCCCCATTTGCAAGGCTATTTCATCATCTTTCAGTGTTTTCATTATAAGGAATGTGTTGGAATACAATTATCTGAGTCTTGTTTTAATGATTATGATAGGCCTCCTCATTTCCTGTCCTAAAATTGCTGTAATTAAATAGCTTATCTGCATCTCAGAACTGGCTGAAAATCAGAGACTAGTGAAATGATTGCCAGACTTTACATGTCAGCGGTGTGACAGCATTTTGAGTTGCTGGTGCCCTTGTATTGTCCATAGTTAAATATAGATGCTGGCTATTCTTGTGCTATGGAGAAAAATCTTACATTCAGCTAAGATAACTGAACTTGTTAAATTCTCTGCTGTTATAATTTCCCCACTGGCCTGAGAGACAAGAGTTTTGAAGGTCACAAGCCTACTCCTCAGTTATTTTGCAACATGGGTTTATATTCATCTGGTTGCATTTCAGTGTCGCTTTTCACTAAAAATCCACAGAGAAAGGAAAAGAATAGAATAAAGTAATTGTTCTGTCAAGGCTAATAATCTTCATTAAAACCTAATCTGTTTAGTGGCTATTTTTCAGTTTTTAAAAAGGCTGTTAGAAATCAGATTTTCAATAGTGTGTTATACAAGTCTTTTATTAATGCTGTCAGTTCATCTTTTCATAGAAAACTGCATAGCAATCCAGCTATTTCTCCATCTTTTTACTGACTAGTGCTGTTTTTAATGGAAAGGCAAATAGTTTGCAGAAATTGTAGTTCCATGCATTCCCTTGAAATAACTGTTTCTAGGTTGATCAGTTACTTTTCTTTATTTGGTCTGATTAATACGTGGTTTGATGCTGAGAATTCTGAAATGCTTTGTTACCCTAATTTTGATTTATTTATTCTGAAAGAAGAAACCATGCAATCAACCTCAAGATAATATAATACAAGATGAAATCTATATTATGTTCATCCCAAACAAACTAATCTTTGGAAGCGTTCATCTGATAGCCCTGATATCGTTGATACGTGGAAAGTCCCAGAGAGAAAAATCTTAAAATGCAATAAAAGCAGATGAGTTTGCAGTGTGAAAGGAACTATCAGAATGTCAAATTCTTAACAAATTCCTTTATTTCAAGAATACTGAAAAACAGCTCACAGTAGTTGAACAGTCCCAGAGTTGTGTACAGTAAACAGTCAACATATGGATGGCAGATTAACCTAGTCCTGTTCTGATTTTTTTGTGTTGTATGGCAAATATTTTTGAAAGGAAAACAGAATGAGACTCTAGTTTCCTTTTCTGTTAACACCTGAAAATGTTCAAATACACAATTGGTTAGGACCAGCTTGTCAGAACCTGTCCATCAGTTTTCTGCCACTTTGTGTTTATATGAAGTTTTCACGGGTTATTTTCAAGAGACCTTTGTGTCCTCATGGAGCAAAAATCTGTACATTAGAATCACTTTGAACTGAGAAGAACTTGTGATTTTTACTGAGTTTTTCTATGAATATATAGATCACTTTCTAGTTTCCTGCTCATCTTGGGAAATCTGTACAACAGTGGTTGGTGTTTACCCAGTCAGGATCTGAGACTTGTCACATGAGGTACCTTCCAACTCTAACCATTCTATGATTCTATGATTATTTAGGTGATGTCAGTTCTTGGGAACCATTCACCTTATGCCTGAGATGAAGGAATAAGCAGTTATGGTAGAGTATAGTAAAATTCTAGTAAAATTGTAGGGTTTCTTTAATTAAAAGCTTAGCTCACCCAATGTGTGCAACCCCATAGTACATGTTCAAATCAGTAGTGGCATTGCATGTTATCTAGCCAGTGCCTTTGTTGTTATTTGAATGGCAATCAAATTTCTTAGTTATCCTTGGGAATAACACCTTTTCCTCTTCTGAAAACCCTTATCATTCCTGCAAATAAGTAACAATCTAGATTTGATACAGCAGCAAATATGTAATATCGAGGCCCAGGCCAGTCACAAAAACTATATTATAAGAATTTGACTTGATAACATACCTGATTTTAAATAACAAAATGTATGTACTTTATCTACCTAAAGAACTAATTAAAAATATTAACACAAAAATAATTGCACTTAGATCTCTTTACTGTTGTATAGTTATTGCTACTGAGCGATACTCACCAGTTCTTCAGATATTGCTGTCTTCCTTCTTTTTCACTTCCCTCCTGAAGATAAAGTGTGCAGTTTCCGCAGCTTCATGTAGGTCATCCTTTGCAATAGAGAGATTAAACTATTGTTGGAAGTTGCAGAAAGATTTGGCAACACAAGCCCAACGCTCCGCTAAGCTGTGTTCGTACTTAAGAATTAGCTATCCTGGCTACAGGTTTTTTTCTAAGCCTCCTGGAAGCACACAGGTTTTCTGGATTCCTGTAATTCCTCATTTAGGTGCACAGATGTTCTGATTCCAGATTTTTGTTGTCACCACATCTTTATAAAACCCCCCAAAATATAAAAAGAAGATGTAAGTCTTTTCACAGGGACTTTCAGGGAAAGTTCCTATTCTAGTTTATTGCTTCTTCAGTTGAAGATTGTGATAAAAGAAAGAGATTTATTTTGGAGAAAGTTAGAAATATGATTCAATAGATATTTTGTTTGAATGTGAATTCCTTCCTTTAAATTCAAATAAAAATGGGATTTCAGTCTTTAAAAGAGGTTTGGATCATCCAATTTTTAACTTGTTAATCTATTTTGTAAATATGGAACTCGGAGAACATATTGTGGTCAAATAGATGTGCATGCTCTGTGGAGATACTTTAACAGAATGACAGTGCAAGGCTGTACAGATGCCTGATTAACATTTAGCATTATTTCTGCTAAGTGGTTTTTTTTGGTAATTGAGGGTTTTATCACCATGTCTGCAGCTCTCTGTGTTTGTCAGCCTATCCTCAGATTCCTCTTCAGTTCCAGTGCCTACCTCCCCCATTCTCTTCCAGCTCTGGGCTCTTTCCTCACACAAACTCTTCCTTTCTCAATATGCTGCTATTCAAAACATATAGCTGTACTATTTACACCAGCGTGCAGCTCCCTCTGTCCAGGACAATGCCTTCTTATGTGTTTGTACAGTGTCATCTCTGTAATTGCACTCAATAATAACATAACATCTTTCCTTCAATGATGTTTCCTGAAAAATATGGTAAGCGAGTATTTGACCTTATCTCCTAGTGCAGGAATCAGAAGTGTTAAGATACATTCACTGGGTTTATGGCCACCTGTAAAAGATTTCTTTTCATTTAGAAATAATTAATGTACTTTTGACCTATTAGGGCATCAAGAGCTGCAGAGCCAATTAATTAGGAAATTATTTTTGTGTGTGTACAGGTGCACTCATTTAAATGTCACTGACTTTATTTAATAACACGCTGCGAGTTTGGACATGCTGCCAATTTGATAGAGTTGTTTGTTTCTTCTTTAATTTATACTTAGTAAGATTGTTTGCCTTTTTTTTTTAAATCTCTGAAGAGTTCAGATGATAAGTTTTTTTTCCCCTTACAGAAAGAAAATTGGTTGGTTTTTTTTTTTAAGTTGGTGATTAGACATTTTAAAATAGCAGCAGTTGTTTTGAAAAAATTCAGTTTTAATATTTGGACAAGAAAAAGAGAAAGAGAACTTCATCTTTCTCAGGACCAGTGCTTTATAGAGATGTTTGCTTTGTAGAATGTCTTAATAAAGGCTTCATAGGTGTTGGTAGGTGATTTAACATTTCTTGGAAGCATCTATATTATTACTTATATATATATCTATGTATCTTCAAGGATTTTTTTTTTTTTTATATTTTTTGGGCGGAAGCCATTCATTGTACTGATGGGAAAATAATATGGTAGTGTGTTGCGTATCTGGACAAGTCACCTAGAATCTGATCTTGAGGTAAAGTATTCTCTGCCATTCTTTCCCTGTCCCAGCACAGTTCTCCAGGCCAGGCTTAGTCAGAACAATTGCCCGGCAAACTGGGTAAAATAACAGCTACTGGAATGAATCCCATCAGGTGTGCTGGAGGACTCAAGGACACTGAGGTTGTGTTTTATTCCTGTTCTGAAGAAATCAAACCTCACTCACTGGAAGGAAAGAAAAATGACTTCTTGTTCTGTGCATAAGACTGACATTACAAAGGCTAAAACAGTTCTGAGATAAAATTTTAGGAAAAAAATATAGAGTCAGTGTTCTTCACATATATTTTGTTGATTTATTGATATTGTTGCCAGCTTTCTTAAACGTCAGTTCTGGAGGGTTTAGGGCTTTTAAATTGTTCAGAGGATTAATGCAATACTCTTAACGTCTGAACTAAACACAGTTCAGTTAAGCCATTAATTTGCACAGAAAGATAAAGTGCTTCTCCTTCCAATCAAATTGCACTGAGCTGAATTTCTAGTTGTCTTTCTTAGCAAAGGATTTTATTGCCTACCCTCTTCACAGAGAGCACAATCTCTATTGCACCGCGATCTTCACTGTCTTAAGTTTCAAAGCTTACACACTGTAAGAAGTATCAGCCAGTGCAATGGCACTTCTTCATATAAGGGAACAGTCCTTGACATTATCAGGGAAGAAAATCTGGGGTATGGAGGGAAGAAAATCTTGCCAAAGACCTTTCTTACATTAACAGAAAACTGAGTTTTTTCAAAAAATATTTTAACAATACTGTACAAGAATCAAAGAACCCTTTCCCCTTCTTTAAAGGTATTTAAAGTGCAAATCAGGATAAAATAAGTTCCGTTTTGTAATTCAAATATACTATCTTTACAATGTCTTCCTGAAATAAAGTCTCTCAATTTCTTCAGTTTCTGCTTTGTTGAATCTAAATCTGAAATAACTTCTGAAAATAGTTAGGAGCTATTCAATTAAGGCACAAATCCTGTCTCTTGTTCAGAGCCTGGGTGTCCAAGAGGTGCTAATGCAACTCCAATGGGCCTGGTAGGAGGATGGCTGAAACTGGAAGATTCCTGCTTTTCTGTGGACTGCAAAATATCCTTACAACACTTCCCTCAATATTAAATTAGTGCATCAGTTCTTACTGAGCAAAAGTTGCTTCTGGGAAAAAAACCTTCATGTGAGTTATAAGTGAAAGCTCAAAAATGATCTTTTAAAACACTTAAACATATACTGCCCATTGACAAATGTTTTCCTTCACTGTGGAATTTTTTGATAACTTTAAGGCAACTCTCATCTGATGGTACTTGGAGTCCTCAGATTTCCTTTACCCTTTTCAGGCTGGCTTAGGCCTCCCTCTTTATGTTAAATGCTGTTTAAGTTTTCATGTTGGTATTGATTTCTTCTGGTTGATGGACTAATGCCAGTTGTCTATATTGATTCCTTAAAAACCTGTTAGCAATCTGCAATATTATTGACCATCCAGGAGTATTTGCATATTTTTAGGACTTCTTGGATATTTGGGCTCATGCTTGAGAAGCTCCGTTCCTTTTTTTTTTTTTTTTTTGAAAGAAGAATTCCTGAGTATTGTATTAGGCAGATTTATTATGCACAGGGAGCTCTGTGGTCTCAAGTGCCACAGGCATACATTATCACCCTTCTTGCTCAGATCCATTAGTGTTTGAGTTCACTATCAGCAACCATGGAATAGTTTGGATTGCATTGCCATAAGGAAGTAGATTATGTGCTCCTCCTCACTCTCTCCATGTCATGGAGCTGAAAGAGATTGTTTGTCATTCAGTGAGTGCTGCAACTTTCACCTAATCATCCAGAGTTTTACAGTGAAGAAATAAACGTAACTGGTGCTATGTACTTCAAGAACTTTTAAAAGTTCCTGTGGTGATAGTTTCCTGTAGTGATAGTTCTAAAGCAGTGAACTATGAACTACACCATGTTGTATTCTACGTAAGAAAATTTGTTCAGAAGTCAGCTGCATAAACAGCTTTTTAAAGCAAGACATCTTATGATCAAAGCTTTATCTCTAAATGTTGTGTTGCTGCCTTCAGTATTTGAAACTAAAGGTCTCTCTCCAAAGAACTATGCTTTGCTGATGGTCATCCTTAACCAGTTACAAGGGTACACTATTTTTTCCTTTATGTCAGGAATTCAGTACTACCGGAAAGTAACTGAGTTGTTATAAAAGACATAAATGTCAAAGTTTACTTTCTGTAATGCAACAATGTCCAAAGTCCCCATGGTTCAAGTTGGGCCACTTGAGCCAGGGGTGATGACAGTTACTGAAAGAGAACACACTGGTTTTTTTTGCAGTGTTGGGGCTATAAATGCTTGTTCTGTAATTTCTGAAAAGCTCCAGGGTTGTGGTTAGATTTCTCCTCTGATGTGCTGCTTGTAACATGCTTTCATAACCATGCATTCCTAAAGGAAAGGTTATGACCCTCTAACTGTTGGGTAGTCCAATAACTGCTTGCTTTCCTTCAAAAATCCATCAGTGAATTTGTTGCTTAGGTACCAGTGACACTGGTTAGAGTCAGTTGCTGCCTGGGCAAGTTTCAGATGATAATCTGTGCAAGCTTCCCCTTGAAATTTTGCTCCCGTGTCTCAGGCTTGCCTGGAAAGCTGGCAGCGATTCTGCATGAGTCCAAGTCTTCAGCAGAAACCGTGAATGGTGTCACATCAGGCAATGGTATTGTGAAATGCTGTCCCTTCATTCAGTCATTTCAGAGTGTGGATTTGCTCCCCAGGGAGTGAAAAGTCCTCAGTATCTCACTTCACCAGCTGAGATACTAAGCGAGTCCATGTAGTTGTACAGTGAAACTCCAGTACTAGCCTGTTTTAGAAGAGACATATAGTTTATTGAAAGCCTCACCTCTGGCTCTTCTTCCATTCTTTCTTCTGGAGCATTCAAAACAAATTAAAAATAACTTCAAAAGGGTAAATGCTAATAATGAGTCACTTTAATTCAATAGCCTCTGCTGTCAGAAAATTACAAAAGTGTTTTAGTTCTTTGCATAGGCAGGATGCTATCATTGTCAGTCATGAGCTTGTGTCCAAGGGCAAGCTCTGTGAACATTTATAGAAAGATTTCATAGGCATTTCATGCCTACCACAACTCATTTTAATTATCTTGTTTTAAAGAAATAGTTTAGCTTGAAATAAATGCCATGCTGTGTGTGAATACTAATGTTTTATAATTTAGTTCTTAAAATGTGGTACAGAATACAGATAAGATGCCATAGACTGAGGGCTTAAGAAGCCCAATTCCTGTTCTAAAATAACTTAAACTTCTGTTCTCTCCTTCTCCTTTTCCCCTTCTTCTGCCTCAAAAGACAAACAGAAACCACTACCTTTATTTGGAAACGAAGAACTGAGTTCACCTGCCATAGAAAAGAGGAAAAGGAAAGAGATTCCTTTCAAAGTCTTGTGGAGATACTGGCCCATGTTATTATTACCTTTTTGTTGTATTACAAATAATACCAATGTGGTATTGCTCAAAGCTGCGTCCCAATATGCAGATATCTGTTAGCATGCAGTAAACTCTGTAAAGCTGACCAGATTCTCTGGTGTGTTTGCTTTATTGAAGAGGCGTCTCATTATATGGTGCATTATTTATTTATTTATTTAAAAGAAATCCTAACCACTAATTATTGTAAGCCATTTAATATATACCATGTGTTTAACACAGGCTGTGACTCTCCCCTTGCTTTTGTGAGCCCTGTGCTAATGCAGTGCTATTTCTGACTCTGGTTGACAGGAAGTTCTATAAATGAAGATAATTTGTTTTGCCTATTGAGACACTAAGTTGTCTGAGCTAGGACTGTCTCCTACTATAAACAGTACTTAAAATGAGGTGACTGTAACCTCAGATAGTGTTTCTGGGTACTGTTGCATACTAATGCCTGTAATATACATCAACTGCCAAAAATCAAGAACTTTCTTTTGCTTTAAGGTCCCTTGCTGTCTAGTTTTCTCTCCTCTGTCTTTGTATGTTCCCAAACCATTTGTAATTTCACCTCCTTTCTTCACATGATTTTGAAAGTTCAGACCTAATCTATACAGTAGTAAAAAGCCCAAGGCGCCAGTGTTGCATAGGCAATCAAATATTCATGCTCTTTTCAAATATTTATTTGTATAGTATTAATAAATTAGAAGACAGGAATGTGACCTTTTCCTCCCTGTGAGTGAGGGCAGCTATCTGACATAGAAACACACCTATAAAAGGTCTTAGAAGTGTAATGACATGGATCTAACACTTAGCTGTCCGTTATTGATTTCTTTCTCAGTGGTCATTCTAGTAGAGGACTCTGAGACTTTCAAATAATACTTCCACGTATCAGGTTTTCTCTTATGTATGAGGATTTTGATAATTTGAGTTTTAGGTGAGCTTCTAACTTTTTGGCATTGCACTACAAGTTTTAAAGCGCAGGAATTACGTTTTATGTTTCCATGTGCTTTTTCATCTTGGATCTTGTCAAAAGGTACTTTCTCATGTTTAAATCTGTACCGTTAAGATGCTGTTGTGAAGGCAGAGATTGACTTAGTAATTTAGGATTGCTTGTAGGGTTGTAAGAAGAAATCCAGCAACTCATGGGCATATGTAGCTGTGTAGTAAAGTTTGTATGTGTAATTTTCACCCTGGCTCACAGAGCAACAGGAGAAATTTTCTTTTCGAATCTGTAAAGTAAGTATTGCCAGCTGGAGCTATTTAGGTGAGTATAGACCTCAGGGACTT
>JAOXNO010000002.1:9708144-9743725 GCA_028565335.1 Limnodromus scolopaceus | reverse complement strand
GTTTTTTTCAGTAGGATCTAGGAGTCTTAAGATTGTGACTAGTGATTCTAAAAGTGAAAAACTGCATTTCAGTAAATGTGCTAATAATAGATTTTGCTTATGGCCTGTCATAACTACTGACTAATGGATCTGTGGACAGGATGAGTGCACTTGATTCTACTAATTCAATAAAGTGAGTACCTTTCTGGATACTGGGACAAATTTATTCTTGGAATTACTCCATACATTTAAATGCACTTTCAGCTGAGCTGAATTTGCTCCCTACGGTCCTATTTGGAGACAAATATTCATCATTTGTTCAGTTATGAACACAAAGTACAGAGGCATCTTTTTATTTTTATTATTGTACTTAAAGACACCAAGAAGTTCATAGTAACACAGTAATTCCAAGCTCTGCAGATCCTGCAATGGGAACTAGATAGTGGGAAAGAAGGGAGCATCCACCTTTTGCAGATGCAAACTTGCAGCACAGAGTTTATGATAGAGATGAGACTTACTGAACTAGTTCTATCCTTGGTTATTCTTTCTGAGCTTTGGGAATGTATATTTTCATAATATAAAAAGAAGACACAGGCTTCCCAAAGGCTTTATTAGGAATGATTTGGGACTGGGAATGAACAATTTTGGAAGAAAACTTTCTGTAAGAGTAGTGTACTTCTCAGCTACTCAGTATACTTATGATAGGCTTGTAACCCTGTCTATTATACTTCAATGAGTATTGCCAGAAAATTAAAATAAAAATCCTTAGAGAATTGAAAATGGAAGTGTATAGGAACATGGGCCAGGTTAGCTTTGTCCATAACGTGGAGCTTGGGATTTGGATTGGATGCATCCTTCTGTTCTACTCTACTCAGAACTTTTCAGGCCGCACCTGGACTCCTGTGTTCAGTTTTGGTCCCCACTATACAAAAAAGATATGCTCAGGCTGGAGAGGGTTCAGAGAAGGGCCACAAAGATGATCAAAGGACTGGGAAGCCTGCTGTATGAGGAGAGGCTGAGAGAATTGGGTTTGTTCAGCCTTGAGAAAAAAAAAAGCTTATGGGAGACCTTATCACCACATTCCAGTATATAAAGGGTGGGTACAAAGAAGATGGAGACTCCCTTTTTACAAGGAGTCTCATCGAAAAGACACGGGGTAATGGGTACAAGTTACTTCTGGGGAGATTCCAATGGGACACAAGAAGAAAAATTTTCACAATGAGAACAATCAGCCATTGGAACAATCTCCCCAGGGAAGTGGTGGATTCCCAACACTGGACACTTTTAAGATTCAGCTGGACAGGGTGCTGGGTCATCTTGTCTAGACTGTGCTTTTGCAATGGAAGATTGGACTAGATGATCCCTGAGGTCCTTTCCAACCTGATGTTCTGTGATTCTATGATTGGTTCTATTTCAGTGCCATTTACAACACTGCATTCAACAATTACAGAATTATGGAATAGTTTGGATTGGAAGGGATCTTTAAACATCGTTTAGTCCAACCCCCCTGCAATAAGGAGCAACATCTTCAACTAGATCAGATTGCTCAGATCCCTGTCCAACCTGACCTCAAATGTTTTCAGGGGTGGGGCATCTACCATCCCTCTGGGCAACCTGTGCCAGTGTTTCACCGCCCTCATTGTAAAAATTTTCTCCCTTATACCTAGTCTGAATCTACCCTCTTTTAGTTTAAAACCATTACCCCTTGTCCTGTCTCAACAGGTCCTGCTAAAAGGTTTGTCCCCATCTTTCTTATAAGCCCCCTTTAAGTACTGGAAGGCCACAATAAGGTCTTCCCAGAACCTTCTCTTCTCCAGGCTGAACAACCCCAACTTTCTCAGCCTGTCCTCATAGGAGAGATGCTCCAACCCTCTGATCCTTTTTGTGTCCCTCCTCTGGACCCAGTCCAACAGGTCCATGTCTTTCCTGTGCTGAGGACTCCAAAGCTGGATGCAGTATTCCAGGTGGGGTCTCATCAGAGGAGAGCAGAAGGGTAGAATCACCTCTCTCCACCTGCTGAGCACTTTTGATGCAGCCCAGGATACAGTTGGCTTTCTGGGCTGTGAGTGCATATTGCTGGCTTGTGTCCAGCTTTTCATTTACCAGTACCTCACAATAGCTTTGTCTTCTGTGCTTTAGAGATGAACAGAGAGATATTGCAGTTCTTTCTCTCCAGCTATTAGGAGAGCTAAAGGAGGCTTTAAAAAAACCTCAGAGAACCTTTAGTGTGCCCGAGTATATAGTATGTTTGGGATAATTTTAAAAGAAATAGCATCAAATATCAAATATTTGTAAACTTTTGTAGACAAACATTTATTACATTTCGCATTGGGTGGGTTTTTTTCCCTCTCAGGCTGATAGTTGCCATACTAGTAGGTGATTCCACCTACAGTGTATTTACGTTTTCTAAAGGCATTCCCGTTCTCGGTTTCTTGCAAATATTTTTCTGTTTTGATGGTGGTGGGAGGAAGCAAAGAACCTCTAGTCCTGTAGCGAAGTCAGTTTAAAGATTTAAATAGCAAATTCAAATCAGAAATGAGACACTTAAAGCAACCTTTCAACAAGAATTACTTTCTGCAGGAAGATATATTTGTGTTTGCGTAGGCATGTATATGTACTCATTTATACCTTATTTATATTAGGAAGCATAAAAAAAAAAAGCATAAATCAACTATTAAAGGAGGGTTTGGCTTGCCTGTCCAGAAATTTCAAAGTGCTCCATATTGTCATGTCAGCCAAGCCAAACACTATCTCTGCATATTGTTGCCTGATCACTGGCTGAGAACTCTATTAATTTTCTGGCATTTGGGAATCCTCTTTGGCAATGTTGTTACCAAAGTAGGCAGTCATGATAGTAACTTTATGGGGACCATAAAGCTCATTGGAAATAGGTCATCAAGGATGTATTAAAATAAAATGCCTAATGGTTTTGCCTAATACTAGCTGTCTAGGAGGTAAACAAAGTTCATTTTTCCCATCCCAGTCTGCCAATTTATCTGTTTTTCTACTGGACAGTTGTGCTTATGTTATCTAGAAACATTTAATTTTTTATTTCTTTTGTTTTTTCAGGTGGTGAAATAAAATGGCATCTTGTCTTCTTTCCATGACGTTAGCACATTGTGAACCAATTTAAATGAATTCAGTGAAGTCTTTTTGGTCTAGAAAAGAGATAGCTGCAACAGAATGTGATAGAAATCTATAAAATCTTGACTGACATGGAGAGAGATCAGCTGCTTACTGTTTCTTCTAATGCAAGGACTAGGGTTCACTGGGTGAATCTAGTAGATGTAAAGTTTGAAACACGTGGAAGAACGTGGCTGTTCTTCCATGAAATGCACAGAGAGTAATTAAATGCATAGAAACTATATCCAGGTCCCTAGTCTGAAAATTGTTGGCTTCCTGAGCTGTGAGTACTAGGTTGAAGTGAGGAACAAGTTTACCCTGTTCTTATTCTCTCCTATAGGAATCCTTTCATGACCCCTGGTGTGGAAGAAGTGCAGATATTTGAGAGTAAGGGTATGGCTAGCAGAAAATGTAACATTTCTATCTGGAAGAATGATCAGCTTGTCCATGGACAAACTGGTGATAAAAAAATAGATTTATTGACCATATGAATTGGAAAATATTTATGGCCTTTACTCAGTCAAGATTTTAAAGTATTTCTGAAGTAATAGTGATAATAGTGAAGTCAAAAGAGAAAAAAAAAAACAGTCAGTTTTTTGTAACTTGTAATCTCTTTTCCTGTTCTGCAGTGGGCATAATATACCCATGTTTTCATTCACTCCTTTTTTTTGGGAAAAATAGAAGATACAAAGCATGCTTTTGCCAATCAGTAATTAAATGCTTTGCTATCTATACCTTCTGTGCCTGTTTCTGTAGGAAAAGGCAATGGTAGATTGAATTAGCTGAAAAATGTCACAAAGCAAATGATATTCTAAACTGTTTAGGCCAAAGTATTGCCAGACTGGAAGGGGATTTTGGTTGAGTGGTGTCGGTGAGATGGTGGACATCTGGGTGTTTCAGAGGAGAGTTTTAGAATAGACTGAGTGTTGGAATATGAATTAGGATGTGTATTTGGCTAATTCATCTCTGAATGATGTCCTGACAGAGCCTGCCACACATACAGCTGCTTCTGTTTATGTTGTTGCCTAATTTGATGATTCTGTGATTCTGTAATTTGCAGAAATGTGTTATCCCGTTCATATATTTTTTTTAATGTGTCCTTCCCTTTGTAACTTAAGGAATCTTAAGAGACATCTGGAGGTCTTTTCCATGCTCGAGAAAGAATAAGGAAGGACTCTGCTGCAAGAAATTAAATTGCTGGTGCAGAAAGTAATCAAACACCACAAGGTGCTGCACAGAGCCTGAAGAAGTAGTACAAAGCAAACATGCCCTGAATAGGACCCTGTCAAAGTGCTTGTCTACTGTCAGGCTGTGAAAGAATTCAAATACCGGAGGGAAGAAAGCTTTGAAGAGTAGCTGTTTATCACACATGCTTCTCCTTGCTCCTATTTAGAGATGCTTGCAGCTACTTTCTGTTCAAGCCATACAAGATGCATAAAGAGAAGCAGATTGCTTACAGGCTGGTAGCATAACGCTTTTTTTAGCACAGACAGCGCTGTATTAGCTCCCTTTTAATGCTGTGCATGTCAGTACCTTGCCCAGCTAATACTGCCAACGTGTTTTCCCTGGAAAGCTTTAAACAATATGAAAAAGCACTTTGGGAAAGCTTGTAAAATTCAGTCAATTTGTCACAATGTTTTAGAGTTTTATCACCTTAGTCAGTGGAGACTGAGTGCTGCATATCAAAACAAAAAGTAACAAGCTAGAACCATCGCTGCTTTTACATGTTCTAAATAGTCTCTGACATGCAAATACCATGTTAAAGGGCTTCCTATAATTGACCATGGTAATAAATTCATCAAAGACGACATGGCAGATAGGCCACCTGGACAGCAAATTAAGTATCTGGAGATGATTGCTCTTATTTTCACTTGTTATTGATAGCCAAGGTTATTGCTGCTTGGGTGAGTCGAATTTCTTTTAAAGCTAAGCAAAAAAAGTAAAAAAAACCCTGCAATGTAGTCCTTTAAATCCATGCACAAACAAGTAAGGTGAGTAATGCAATGCTACAGGCTTGGGGAAGAAAGGCTGGAAAGCTTCCTGGTGGAAAAGGACCTGGCTGACAGCTGGTTGAATATGAGCCAGCAGTGTGCCCAGTTAGCCAAGAAGTCCAGTAGCATCCTGGTTTTAGAAATAGTGTGGCCAGAAGGACTAGGGCAGTGATTGTCCCCCTGTACTTGGCACTGCTGAGCCCCCACCTTGAGTACTATGTTCAGTTTTGGGCCTCTCACTACAAGAAAGACATTGAGGTGCTGGAGCATGTCCAGAGAAGGGCAATGAAGCTGGTGAGGGGTCTAGAGCACAAGTCTTATGAGGAGCTGCTGAGGGAACTGGGGTTGCTTAGCCTGGAGAAAAGGGAAGACTTAGATTGGATATTAGGAAAAATTTCTTCACTGAAAGGGTTGTCAACTTCGGAACAGGCTGCGCAGAAAAAGTGGTTGAGTTGCCATCCCTGGAGGTATTTAAGAGATGTAGATATAGCACTTAGGAAATTGGTTTAGTGGTGGACTTGGCAGTGTTAGGTTAACGGTTCAACTCGAAGATCTTAAAGATCTTTTCCAACCTAAATGGTTCTATGATTCTGTAATGTAGCTCTAAGCAAATTATTTGTGATAACTCTAAGAAGTAAAATAGATAACATGAAAATTTTGTAAAATTGGTGCCTTTTCTTTTAATGCTGTTTGGCAAGACAGGCTCCTGCAGCTAAGAAGGATGTGGAAAATGGAATTGCTGATTATAAAGGCTTCTAGGATTTGTATGTATTTATAAGACAGTATTATCACTTTGATAGCCTAACATAAAGCTACAGACATGAACCAAGTGCCATGGTAGTTCTCATCTAGAAGAAGCAGTATTGAGGGCACACTGTCTGAGTGTTTTTTTCCTGTTCTGAATCCACATTTTCAAGAAGTATTTGGTTTTATCTGAGTCTCAAATGGGCTGGCCCTCCTCATGCTCCGGAGTTCCATAAGATCCTAGTGGCAAGCAGCTCTTACTGAAAGTCAAGAAGATGGAAAAGGAGGTGTTATTTTGGGAGTTTATTTGGATGAGACAGCAATTTGAAACAATACCCAAGGGAAGCCTTGAGCGTGTAGCAGAATTATCCAAGGATAGATAGGCTTCAAAATTCAGAATCTTATTTTTGAAGCCATCATACTTCTTATCCTTTGACTTACCTGTTCAGAAAACACCCCAAAAGCTTTTCTTTTATTTTTGCCCAATAATACTAACTTTAAAGTGATGTATCGCATCAGATGGTCATAGTATGTTGTACTCAAATTTTGCTGCTGTTGTGGAACAGCTAGTCTCCTACAACTATCTTCTTTTTTTCTGACATCCTCTTGAGACCTGAATTTTCATTTCTTTATTTCTTTGTTTTCATACAGACAACTGCTCCAAGATATTGTACAAAAGAAGAATGTGCAGACCTTCCTTGACCCAGTGACATGTCTATCTTGGTGTTCAGGCAGCTCTTGGGTTGCACTTGCTCTGCAACTGGTATTCCACTTGCTGTTACAGCACTTGATCCTCTCTGCTGTCTGTTTTTTAGGGAGAAAGCAACACTTCTGTATTATCCTTTGCAGTTTCATTCAGAAACTGAAGTTGTATTTCAAGACATGAAATGCCTGCATGTATGGTAAAACAGTGTATACAGGGGTTCATGGCCACAGAGCAGTCTGTTCCCCAATCAGCTGCCCTATGGGGGTTATGCCACATAAGCTGTATGAAATATGGTTGTCAATCAGTAATTGATTTACTGATTACTGTTTTTACAAATGACGGTACATTTCCTTTTGTTGTTTTTGTTACAGTTTTGTTAATAACCTTAGCTAGAAGTCAAAGTGGCATTCAACACGGAAATGAGAAATCGCAAGGGTGGAGAAGGGTGAAGCAACTACAGAAATTTAAAATGTGTTGCAGAGGTGACAGTTCTGCTTCACTTCAAACATTGCTTGTGCTTTATTCTGAATTTATTGTCTGTGTAGCAATTGTCATGGACAAAAGGAAACAAAATGGAGGAATAATGGTTATCAGGGTCTTAATATTTTTTCCAATCTGATTATTGATGATATTTACAACACAAAAATAAACAGCTCAAAAAGAAATAATTGATAGGCACTGTCAGGATAATGATATTACTGTTGGAAGCTCGGTGTGGAATAAGTACGACTTGAAATTAATCAGTAACTGCAGATGAATATGTCAATGGGAGGAAAAAAAGTTGTAACTGAATGTGATTTACTAAGTTAAGTGTTTGTTAGCATTATATTCCACATGGAGACTGAAAATGCAAGGATACCAAATCTGAACACTTGCAACATTTCAGCATAGTTAAAGTATAATGATTACTGTTGTTATTTGGCATAATGACTAAAATAGTTGCACAAAGTACTTTATTTATAGCAACATTTGTAATTAGGTACTTGAACATTTGTTATTTCAGACAGGAATGTCCTGTAGAGCTAACCCATGTGAAATGAATTCTCCAATTAGTGAATTTACATATCATGCTTGTTTCTATGAAGAGAAAGAATTTTCTTTTTCTTGGCAATTTGCATTACTATTTTGTTTTTAAGGAAACAGTATAACATAACTCTCCTTTGCATATTTAATTCTTAAACTCAGCGACTGTATCCTCAGTGAACAAATATCACAATGATTTTCCAGTTAGAACTTCCCAAATATTATTTCATGGAAATTATTCAATATACTTATGGTCATGAAGGTGCTTTTTATTCTTGTAGCTCTTCTGCTCTTTTGCCTTCTTCCCTCCCCAAAAAGAAGAAAAATCCACAATCCATAGCATAAAAAAACCTGGGTATGAAATATTCCTCAAAATGAATCAAGTTCATTCTTTGCAAATTAAATCTTATCAAGTCCCTTAGTAAGTTTTCTATCTCTTTTAGCAACATTAAATTAATGTCAATTAGCAAATTAGACATGATTGTGCCTGGTGCACAGGGCACATTATGATGACTATTCAAATGCAGCAGTCTAGAGGTTTCCTACTTCCCAAGGGTTGTTGTGATCGTTGATCCATTGAGTTAAAAGAGATCATTCTTGACCTCCTTTCTTCTTTTTTCATGTGACCTTGCTGAGATACTCTGTAGATTTAGTTCATACCCATATGCTCTACAAGCCCCATAGCCTTTGTGATTTGCATTTGTGGATACTGAAGCTCCTCTTGCAGTCTGGGTGCTGATCTAAGGGCTCTGGGTTCCTCGTGGTGAAGGGACAAGTTTGGCACTCTGATGACTGCGTCCCTAGGAGGAGATATCTCCATTCTAGTGGGCTTGGTTCACCCTTGGTGTACAACAAAATGTCTGATTTGAAAACTGTATACTGCAGGTGATAAATCTTGCTAATTTAAATGTAATTTACTACTTTGTTCAGATGAGGTTGACTGCCAAGGAGGAACACACCTATTTCAAGCTTTCCTTTCAAGCTCCAAAACACCTCAAGAGAAACAGAGAAGTCATGAAACTTAGTGCAGGCAGTACCACCTAAACTCTCATTTCCAAATCATTTTGCCCAAAGTGAAGGGATGAAGAATTTGTCACCTGATTCTGGGATCTGATCTGTTGGACTGGCTGCAGGGTTAAGTCTGTGAAGCACTGGTAGTGTTCTACTTTTTATTAGGTTTAGCAGATTAGTAGATTTTTAGTAATAATGATAACAGTGCATCAGTGTCCTTTATGGCAGTTTGTATGTTTGCCTTTAAGGGTGGTAGTGATCCAAGCCAAATTAGGAAAGAAAGTAGTGTCTGGATAAGCTCAAGTTCTAAGTATTTACTACTAGGAAAAAAAGTCATTCATGGCCATTAACACTGATGTTAGGTTGCAAAGAGATGTGTTTGACCTGTTTTCTTAACTGTCAAATACTGTTAAATACTAATACATGCTTCTGTTTCCAAAGGTGCTTTATTCCTTTGTAAGAAATTTTTGTTGCTCTTATGTTTCTGAAGAAGCAGAAGAGGTGGCTTTGTATAGCAGTTCACACTTTGCTGGGAAGCAGGGAAACAGAAGTTGTTCAAGTCCTGTATGTCTTACGCTCAAGCAGCTGAAGTGTTTCTGTAGCCCCTTAAAACCATGAGTAAAATAATTGCTTTTGATCAGAAAATACAAATTTGTTGAAATGGTACCACCAGGAATAGATACCCGGGCCCACAACAGAATTTCTTGAGAAGGATTCTGATTCTGATTTCAGACAAATGGATAGCCTGCTAGTTGTGTCTAACCATTGAAGGAACCTAGGGCTAGTTTTTTTGCTGTTTTACTGAACATGAGATTTGAAGTCAGGCTGTTTCTGTTTGAATATTTAACTGTTTGGCATTGAACAGTTACACAAAGGCTTGGCATCCCTAGGGCAGGGCACTTGCTGGCATAGGAGACCCTGGTGTTCTAAATTGGTTGGAATCAAGCTAATATGTAGATAGGATGCGAACATTGTGGTCACCAGGTTACTGACTGATCTCTGTATGCCTATTTCTGTCTTGTAGTTGATGAAGGTTTTTCCCCCAAAGAACAAAATCCCCCAAATACTTGGAATATAGAGCATAGGTTTCTTATCCTTTCTTATTAATGTGTGACAGGCTAAAGGTCTATAGATATTTCTTCATGACAATCTCACATCTCTCACTTTGGACCTTTCGATGACACAGCAAAGGCAGTGTCATGGTAAGGGAACTGCGGTAAAGATTTTTGCCTGGCCTATATGTGCCCCTTCTGTTAAGTCCGAGACCTGCCTGTCAATTCAGAAGAATTTAAAGTCCACCTTTTTTTTAAGCTGTATCTTAACAGCCTATTTTAAAAGCTGTGTTTTGGAGAAGCAACACTATACCCATAATGGGATGCTTTAATAGGCATTTAAAATGTAAAGTATGAGCTCTGTGAAATATTCTTTTAGCTTACATAATGCACAAAAAAGTAATATTTCAAATCCATTCTCATGCTTTTCCTGTGAGCTTTCTAATGTGCCTGAATGTTAATCTAGAACATACACTCTGATTTCTAAGAAAATACATTTTATTAAAAATTATTTCACATTTCTAACAAGTGTCATTTTCTTTTAGAGTATGGCTTATCACAGTGTGATTGCTTTTGAAACGTTATAACACAACACAAATGTGGTGCCAGGTAACATGACTAATTCAACACAGTCTGATGTGTAATTAATGTAATACTTCACAATATGAATGCTTTTTATAAGAAATAGAAATGCAAGTGCAATTTTGTAAGACAATTAACAAGTAAAATAACGTGAAAAGGTTGTCATTCAGCTGTTGCTCTTTGGAGCAAACAATGCTTTGTTCAAGACTTAGTAATGTATATCTCACATGCAGACCATGCAGTTGGTGCTTTGAGTAAAGGTAGTGAAGGAATTCATGGCAAAACTCAAAAAAAGGATGATAAATTTCTTTAGTTTGGAAAAGACAATTGGGCATTGTTTGAAGATAGCAAAAAAACGTTTTGCTGGAGTTTGTTATTTATAGGTAATCATCTCCAGTATGCTGAGATTTATGTGGAATGTCAGGTAAATAGAAAACCATTTATGCTTTTAACTAGTCCCTGGGATATGGCAAGTGATTTTGAAAAATGTCTTGTAAAAAGTAAAAAAAACCCCTTGAAATCAGAATTTTATACAGGGGGAAAAAAGAGTTTGTGTTCAGAATACAGTGTCTTGTTTGCTATATATTGTTAATTAGGCTCAATCTTCTGGTAAAAAGGATTATGTCAGTTCTCAACAGAGCAAATTTGGCATTTCACTTAAAAAATTCCCAAACCTAAAAAAATCCTCTGAATTTTGACTTCCCTAAAGACGAAGGTCAAAACAGACCAAGAGAAAAGCTGTGTGTGGCGAGTAGAGGTTGGGGAAAGGCATTACATACAGTTCCTGGAAATGACAAAAGCCCCGGTCAGATTGGATATTCATTACTTCTCCTCATGTTTGTTATATATGATGTGAAACATGGATGAGACTTGGAAAGGCCTTCGGAAGGGAAAACGCCCATGGTCTTTCTCAAGCCCTGCAAACCTTACCTGAAAAAAGCTGTCCAGCTCCTTGCACCGTTACTAATGTAGTAAACTCTGTGGCTGTGGGACTACTGTGGGAAGAAAAGAAGGACGGGGCACCATGGTAGTACCACTGACACCGTACACCTCACCTCAGGCTTGAGAACTGTTTCCTGAGAACTAAATCCTGACATGCAAATGTTCTTCTCAGTCATTGCCTAGTACCATAAAGCATCCAATTTCAGGGCAGACTTCTGTTCTCATTAATTACTTCCATGTTGAAAGAGTACATTTCTTCAAATACTGGTAAACACGGGCATTGCATGCAAATTTGAATAGCTGGTATGTCACAAATCAAACTTACCTTCTAACAATTCCAGCAGACTGCTTTGAAGTGCTCAAGGCAATTCAGAGAAAAGGTTGTCTTTTCTATTTTAAACTCGAGAGGTTTCAAAAAAAGCAGCGCAAGTGTGTGGGAACACTGGGTAATCCCTAGAACTGTAGAAATGGTAGTAAATTTAAAAACTAGGTGTACCTACTGGATAGTCACACTAATATAGCAAAACAAGGCCTGTGATGGAAGGGGTGCTCTGGCTATGGTTGTCTCAAAGACTATGCCCAGCTAATTAATATTTAGCAATTACTTATTCAGACATATTAAAAATGCTGGGCTCTGGAGCCAACACAGGATTGATCAAGAAAAAAATGCAAATACGTTTCTGCATTTGTGTTTGCATGTGAGTGTCCCTAATTGCACGCTGGGAAGCAGGGATTCTTTTCCCTTTCCCAAGGACTCCTTTCTTGTTTCTGTTTGGCAGTCACGCAGCTACAGCCATTTGCAAACAAATTTCTCCTCTGCTATAGGCCTTAGGTCAGCAAAGCCCAGAGTTCAGCTGAAATTAGTAAGGCTTAGAGATACAACTAAATGAAATGCTCTCCTGGGTGTTTTGCTGGCTATGGTGTGTTTCAATCACTTGCAGTGTCTGTGTGCCACATTCCCGTTTTATATGGTACACACCAGTATCTTTTTTTGTTTGTTTCTCTGAGTGTACCTGTGTCCCTGCAAGTGTCCTGCTGTACCACCCGCTCTCATACTGCCCTGCTGCGTGGGAGCATGGCACTCGAAATATGGTGGGCTCTTGTTACAGGTGCCAAAGCAGGTTGTTTTACTGTGGAGCTGGCTGAATATACAAGTGTTTTGGGAAGCCAGGAGTGCACGGCCGTGTAATAGCACTTGGCTGGACAGCAACTACATAAATAGTAACATGAAAGAAGGATTCATAGTCTGAGCCTCTTAGAGGCTGTGTGGTCCTGCATCTCACCAAGGGTTTGCCTTGCCATCCAGCCCGAAGTGCTTTCCAGCTGAAGAAATCCGTATGGTTGTTGTCTGCTTTTTGTTCTGTGAATAAATTAACAATCACAGTTACTTATATACTTATTCTGGCATCTTCACTACATGAACGTGTGGGGTGAGATTTTGCGCGTGTGTATGTAGTCAGGAGAAAAATAGCGCTGAAGTGAGAGGGATGTTATTTTGGTGAAACATCTGTCTTTCTCTATTAACATTTATACTGAATAGCAAACTTTAGAAAAATCATTTAACTACCTTTAACTCTATATTTTCACAGTTAGCAAAGAGCGCAACATCTGATTTTTGCTTTATACCATTCATCCCTCCTGTGTCTTGCGTAGAATTTAAATGCACCTCATTACTGTTCTCAGTTATTTTCTAGAATGTCTTAATTTATTTCCCGTTCCTTCTCCCCTGTGGCCTCCAAAGAAAAGAAAATAGAAGGGGCAGACAAATGGGAAAGTAAGAAAATACTTTGTGTCAGCTTTTCTGATTGTGTCAGGTGCACTGCAGAAAAAAATAATCTACTTCATTATCTCCTCATTCAAGTGGAATACTAAGCAATATCAAGGACTGGAAGAACAGCATTTGACAAATACAGGATGCTACTGACAGTTCACTTTTTAAAGTGATCATTATTTTTTAATAGCAGCTTGCGATCAACTATTGTTTTAAATGGTTAAGTCTCTAAGAACACTAGGTTATCACATATGCCCTAGAAAAGGAGACATCAGTGATCTGTTCTTTTACCCTCTTCTACTCCTCCTCAAAAAAAAGAAAAACGTGTTAAAATATCTTTTCAGGATCAGGCAGAGCAAAAAAAGTCTTTCTGATGTAACTTGTTCACTTAGAGAATGATAAGACGTTCTGTTATTCTAACAGCTCTTCTTCCTTATGCTCTATTTTTCTTTCTGGACCAAATTTTTCCTATGTTTTTATTCATTAGTACATGATAAGTAGAGAACACAGTAGTACTAAAGCAACTTACACAGGATGGATTAGGCAACCTCAGAAATAAAAGACAGTGCAGATACCATCAGGAATATTTTCTGCTTAAGATAGATCTTTTTACCCTATGAAGAACATTAACTTTCCCTCTGGCCCAAAATCAGTAGAAATCTTCATCTCTAGAAAAAGTAATGTATAGCACCTCACTGCTTTTTATTATGTTCTGAGCTAAGTTTGAGCTCAAGAGCTCTGTCTTCCCCATTTATCTCTTCTGTTTTCTTCAGCAAGGTTCTAACAGCAGTGGCCTTGGTTGAATCAGGAGATTTAGACAGGTGACAATCCACCTTCTCAGATATGTTCTAGTTTTCAATTTAGTTTCTTGTTTTCAGTACTCAGGGATGCAGATCTTGGAAAACTCACTTTCCCCTTTAAGGCACATTACTAAGGAGCAAGGTTTTCAGAGAGCTTAGTACCTAGCATGTGATACTAACAGCTGAGGTCACGTAATTAGTGTTGGAAGACTCCTTTGGGCTTTTTTTTTAAAAAAAAACCAAACACAAACACAACAAAACAAACACAAAAGCCTGCCTACTTTATCCAGCATTGGGAAAGAAGACTTGTACCCAATTTTTAAAAATTCTGATCATGCTTTTTCTGTAGCCTGGTATCATGTGGCAGCATGATACCATATATTTTCTGTGGGGCAATGGTATGTAATTGAATTTCCCAGGATGTTATTTTTGTGTGATAGGCAGTGACTGTCCCTAAATGGTTTCTGTAGACAGCAGACAGAGCAAAAGCCATGTAATTATAGACAATGTTAGAAGTCGTCTTGATGCTTGGAATTGAAGCATGTGTCTTTTTGCGTGGAGGTGTACGTTCCTTCACTGCCTGCACGCCTGTGGTAACAATCACAGGTGGCTATGGTGTTTGGTCTTGCTGTTCCTTCAGGGACCATTGCTCATCTGTAGAAGAACTATGTGCTTCAGGACAACCATAGAAAGGGAAAAAAAAAGATATGAGTGATGCTCCTTCTGGGTTTGTGTGTCTGTCTATGCCTGCTTTCCCCTTAACAGAGTGGACAAACAGCTGTTGATGTGCCAGCCAAGGATTGTCTGTTAGTGAACCTCCGGGGATGTGTAGCCTTAGCTCCAGAGCCCATGTGCCCTCAATAGTGTCATAGGGACCAAGCTGGAGCTGCCACTTCTTGTTTGTGGATGGGAGTTAAAACAGAGCCCAATGTTACATGGATGAAGGTGCCAGCTGCTTCAGGAAAACATGAAGTATTTTTTTAGTCTCCAATGTCCCTGATTGCTTATTTGGAGGGAGGGAGGCGGTTAGGAGAAAGAGAGGAGGTTGAAGCTTTCCTCCTGTTTTACCTGTTCAATTACACTTCACATTGCTTTGTGTTCTTCACCAAAGAAGTTATTAAAAAGCAGTCAGTGCAGGGTCAGGATGGTCCATTTACCACATATGTGACTAGAAAGGAGTATAAAAATCCATATTTAAATCTAGTGCTTATTGCTCTACATATGATGGTGATTATGATAATGATGTAAGTTACTTTATTACATAATGGGTAATGGTTATGGGCTGAGATCCCATTCTGCCCTTTCTTTAAAAATTGCCTAAAATTTATATCCTTCTGCTTTTTGTCTAGTACGAGTTGCAGTCATCAAGGTAAAACTCTTCAGGTCTCTTCCTGAACTCTTGAAGAGGCCTTTATATAAGATCACTTGAAAAAACAAACATTTATTTCTTAGGAAATATTCCTCCCTGTATCTACCCTAGAAGAAAAGATGTCTGCCTCCTCCTTCTCAAGGTATACTTTGCCACAGTAAGAGGTGTTTACTTTCTCTACTTTAATACCAGCTTCACATGGCTTAATCCTTACTAATGACTGCAGCTTGGCTCTGTGCCATGAATCTACCTGTGTCTGTAGACTTCAAAAAAAACCAAACTGGGAAGAATATTGGAAATCTAGCCAGAAAAACCCTCTTTAACTTCTTTGGCAGAGTGCCTGGAAAGGAAGAGAGAACACAGAATCAAAATAAATTACAGGATTCAGAAGTGCATTAAATTAGTCCTAAGAAATTGCTTTCTCCTTGTATTAGTGACTACTGATAATTTGAAACACTTCAGCCCTGGTCATTTTGTTATTTTAAAAGAAATGGAAATAGAGATTTAAGAACAAAAAGCTTGAGTAATATGGCCAATGGTTATATTTCAAATTAGTAACTTAAACCCAAATGTTTTGATTAAGAGGAGACACCTACTGAAGAGTTAATTTTAATAAGAGTAAGAGGAATCATAGGATAATTTAGTCTTGCAGGAATTTCTGGAGGTCTTTTTGTCAGCCCCCTTCCTCAGAGCAGGGCCTGTGGAGACAAGGTTGTTCAAGACCTTGTCAAGTCAAATTTTGAGTATTTCCAAGGCTGCAGATTCCACAACACAGATGAGTTTTACAGGATTAGGTGCACATTTCTCAGCACACATCAGAGAGAGAAGAGTTTTGAACCACAGGTTGCTCACACTTTTTATAGGTGCCTTCCTAAACAGGTTTTTATAACAGGAGTGCATTTTAGTTGGTTGTTTTTGTTTCCCCTCCCGACCCCAAGTTAATAAATACTATAGGTCTGTCTCTATGAAGTTCAAATTGCAGATGTTCATTGTTTAAATCAATATTGTTTGGCCATTTTTCAAATGGTCCTATCATGTTATTTGTCTTCTCTGAATATTAGGAATTGCCCTAAAGGTGTTATGTAGGTTTAATATAAAACGAACACTAATAGTCAGTGTATGTGAACTGACTCATCCATGCAAATCTGATCAGGTTATTTGGCTGCTGCGCTAATCAACTTCAAAAATAATTATAGCTGGGAGTTTGAAGCTTGCCTAGTACAAGCACGCAAAACACAAGAGCTATTGCAGAGCTATTTTGGATGCAAAGATCTTTCCACTATGTTAGACTGCAAATTCATTTTTTGTTCAAAAAGTTGACCGTATCTATAAAGTAGGAAAAATAATTCAGAAAGGATAATAATTACTGTACTTTTTTTCATGGCTCAGTGGGAAAAAAGACTGTATTTACAATAAAAAATCATTTATAGAGTATGCAGCACAAAGAGGATCTCCTCATTTCCCGTAGGTGAAGATTATCCTTTATTTATTGTGCAAATGTATAATCCCAAAGGTAAGGATTTGCTGCAGAAAGTGAAATATTCACCTCAAAGCAATAAATGAAAGGATCGTCACTCCTCACAGTTTTTATACAGTCATTAATCTTAGATTCATTTATAACTACCAGAGTCAACTTCTTTTTGTTTGTGCTTTGCTTGTCAGTAAATGCTTAATTGAAGAGAATTTCTAAGGATGTACCATAAAGGCTTTTTAAATGTAATATTAAACTTTTGTTCCATTGGAACCTCGTAAAATCCAGGGGGAGCAGTTTTGAAAAGGGCATTCTTTGGTTCTTGCCTGCTGTCCTGAGTATCAGAATTACGTTTTATTATTTATTTATTTGTTTGTTTGTTCGTTTGTTTCTTGTATCCTATACATATTTCACTGGCTGTGTTCTTCAGAGGTGTCCTTCAGGATTTGTTTTCCAATATCTATCTCTTTGTCTTCCTTGATGGCTTTATCGTAAGGGAAAGAAAATAGAATCTGTTTTCCAGGAGTTGTCTGGATCAGCATCCTGTTGTCTTAGAAGTCGGAAATGTACTGAGTAATGAATGCAGTGACACAGTGGAAGAGGAAGAGGAGTGGAGGTTATAACTTTTTTTGAGCAGAAAGGAATAGCATAGACAAGCCCGTTAGTACTAGGGGTTAGAAATGAGTCTCAGGAGAGTAATTCAAAGGAAGTCTGAAAAGAAAGGTGGCACATTCCCCTATAGTTCATAAGAAGCAAAAAGAGCATAATTGGTACTCTGTCACATCAGAGAGGATGAGTAAATGATGAGACCTTACTTCAGGAAGGTCACAGGCTCAGGGATCCCTGGTTACTTATCAAGGATATCACTTTGGTACAACTATGAATTAGAATTATTATAGTTATTATAGGACAGTTCTTCTACCCTATAGGTTTTTTTTATAATACATCCTATGATTTATTTTATTTTGCTTTTTGGGGGTATTTTGCACATAATATTGCTAGGAATTTCTGCAGCTTGCTGCCTTTGTATCTATGAGGTAGTGGCATATGCCAATGAAATACAAGATAGACTGGGGCTTTCTGAAGGGGCAGGAAGACGTGTGAAACAGAGCAGAAAGTGGCAACTTGGTTTCCCATGTCCCAGGTTGGAATACTAACTCCGGAATATGTCTGCTTTTGAGATCATAAAAGAATCTGGTTGGTTGGGTTTAAACAAGCTGGCTTAGACACTGGTAACAATTTCTGTGGCAGAATGAATTTCAGTGCAGTCCAGATTACTCTGCCTCTCATCTCTGTGGGTTATATCCAAGACTACGGAGCTTTATGAAAACTTGCTTTCATATTCCTAGTGTAGCTAATGTAAAAGCAGTTTTAGGGTCTACCCACTACACTAAAGTGCATTGTACAAGCATACCCTATTGTATAAAGGTACTCTGTTCTGTGGAGTGAGAAAGCATGCTTTTGTAGGTTAAGTCTTCTTAACTTACTGAGTTAAGTTCAGTTCAACCAGAATCTCCCAGTTCTGCCACAGACACATGGATGTGTAATGTTGGTCAGGTTACTTACTTACTGTGCCCTGCAGTTTTGCTTCTGTAAAGTGGAGGCAGCGTTTCCTTGCCTCTGAACAGTGCCACAAGAACAAATTTGTGTCTGTTAAATGCTAGGAGCTGGGGTAAGAAAGTAATAAAAATACACATTTTACTTTAGACCATTGAGGCTTTGCAACTTTGTAACAGCCCAGACTGCTTTATTACTATTAAATAGAAAATGAATATTGTACAATATCTACATCCTGTCAATGTCTAGGAATGCAATTCCGGGAGAAAGTAAGGAAAGATGAAAGTTTAATATTTCTTCTGTTTATTGTTTTGAAACAGAAAAATAAATCTGTTATTATTCCTTATAAGTAATCTCTGTTACTGACTTCTACAGTAAGGTTGGAGCCTGCTCTGTGCCTGTCACTGGTGTGATTTTGCAGAGCTCAAAAATAATGTTATCAAATAAATATATTGATGAGTTTTCTACCTTTCATGAAATCTTTATCATTATATGTTGTTGCCTACAATTCTTCGTTTCTTCTGCTGCCATAAAAGAAGCCACAAAAGTTTGGAGTGAGTACAATGCCATCTTAATGCGAGTAGAACCTGAATGTGGGTCGGCCAGAAGGCTGTATGTGTGCACTGACACATACGTACACAAATGGACAGATATACAAGCGTCCAAGGAACAGGATTTTACTTGAGGAATACTCTGTAGCCAGGAGTTAAGGTTATGTGACATTTAGTGCCTATTTGACTTGGAATAACTTAAAACAATTTTGGAACCCCCTTCTCCCTACCTCAGTTAGCTAATGGCTCCAGGAACCGGGATTCGCAGACCACCTTGTTTTAGAACAGAGTAAACAATCATTTAAAGGATTAGAAAATGGACAGATTTTCTTCCCCTTAGGTGTTGTTATAGATAATCTTTCTGGAGTCCAAAACCATTATAGAAGTGATGGAAAAAATGATCTGTGGCTGGATGGCTGAAATGATTGATGAGAATATAGGATATTTCATGCTTCTCTCATTTTTTAATCCAGAGCAGGTAAAAGGCTTATGGTCTGACAATTGCTGAACAGTCTGTGCAAAATAAAGCAGTGCATGTTTTACAAAATCTAGAACCTTTGTGGAGAGTTTAGATTATGTTTTAGAGCTACTTAGTAATGCAAATATTTACTGTAACATCAATGAGTGAGGGGAATTCTTATGGTCAGACTTTTAGAATTAAGAAAGATTAGTCTGAAATTGGAAAGGAACCACTAGTATACATCATGAAAAAATACTTACACAATTTCTAATAACAGAGACTTAATAAACTAAAGAACTTGGAGAAGAGCTAAAAATAAGACAGACCTTCTGATGTTTTATGAGGAAATATTTTCTCACTCTCCCAAGAGACAGAGTTAGTTCATTCAGGAAGCTTTTTCATGCTTCATCAACAGATCTGTGACACTCGTTTTGTTATCAGCTTTGTGTTTTTCTAAGCTCCACTGAGGAGAATGTTACATCTGAAAACTCATCTTTCGTTACAATTTTTGTGCACTATCCTATGTAATGCATTCATTAACCCATAATACAAGATGCAGATTAATAAACTAGCCCATCACAGAGCACAAAAATAACAGATCTCTGTCTTACATGCCTAGTGTTTGTAAAGTCTGCCAGCATAGGCACTCAGATCAGATTTCTGTGCTGAGTTGTAATGAATTTCCAAGTAGTTGTGTAATTAAGCAGATTCAGCAGTAAAGTTTAGATCATGGTTTGTTGGCTTTATTATTTTTCCTTAATTACTAAGGTCAGAGTCAGAAAAACTTGTGAGTAGATGTGATACGTTTTGCCCTAGAGGTATCCTTCAAAATTGCCCGCTGTTTGCCTTTTCCATATGTTTCCTTCCTGACCAAGGAGGTGTAGTTGAGCATGTTTCCTCAGAAATTCACCTTGCAAGGATTTGGGTTTTTCTTCTCCCTTGAATGGTATGGGGAAATTTAAATCTTGGACTCTTACAGACTGATGAAAGTATATTTTTCATTTCTATGCCTTTTGCCTTGATGTCAATGTTTGAAAGCAAGAAAAAACTCTATTAGCTTAATAGGTTTGAGAATGAAAAATGCCCCAAAACAGATATCTGAACTGGAGTTGAAAGCCTTCTAATTACCCGGGCAAGAGCAGAAATTATGCTTCATGAATCATTCAGAACAAGCATGCATATAATCTGCTTCTTGATTATACTTTTCAGTTGATATGCTGGAAACACCCTCCTTCCTCAGCTCATTTTATCAGTGATGAGTTTGCCTGCCAGAACCAGAGCAGAGCTGCTCCTTCCTTCCTGGCTCTGAAAGGTTCATCTTTATTGGTTTGATTCTTTAATCATGGCACATCTGCAGTTTTTTAGTGGAAAGGAAACATGTCATCTTAGATGTTAAAGTGATGCACAAATATATCACTATTGATTTTCAGTGAGCAAACCCTTTAATTTAGCATATTTATATTTATATGAAGTGAATTTGAACTTTTGCTCTACTTAATTTGGGGGTAGCCTAATTGCACAGTTCAATACAATCTAATAATACAGGACAGAATATTTTTCTTTGTGATTTAGCTGGCAGCAGACAGTAATCTTTGTTATCAGAGAAAGACATCTGAATCTCTAGCAGTATTTGTCTTTTCCTGGCACTCAATTCCTGCTTTCTCTGTGTGTCAGACTTTTGTTTATCGTTTCCAGTTGTTCTGGGCTCCTAACATTCATCTTCATTTCTGTGGTTTTTTTCCTTTCCTCTGTGACTCACAGCAATAACTTACTTTCCTCTTAGGTTGGTAAACAACACACTGATGTATATTCTGAATCTGGTATAGGACATTTCTGTTAGGTCAGAAGGAATGACTCAGCTTTCTTTAGCCAGCAAGTGGCCAGTTGCTGAGTCACTTTGGCAAATGTCTGTTTTATGGTGAACAGTGATGAATCTGATGGTATTTAAGGAACTCCTGAATAAAATTACTGCTTACTTTGAATGCTTTACAGGCTGATACAAGCACAACTGGAGGGAGAAAAAGTATGTTTAAACAGTGAACTTGATCATTTAAGAGCATATTCTGTGATGTAAAAAAAAAAGTGGTTGCCATTCCATTGTGGGAAGTTATCTAATAAACTGAATTTATCCTTGGCATAGCTGCTGAATACATAAATCAGTAATGAAATGGTCTTGCTTTGCTTTATTACTGTACTTCATATATATATATAAATTTATGGAAAAATTCCCCACTTATTTTGCACATGTGCATATTTTCTTGATTTGTGGTATAGAATGCTATTTTAGACTGCATAATAAATGCATCCCTTACTAATAAACCTGGACTGCTAATTACTGCAATAGAATTTCCCCCTGTTCCTCCTTTCTTTGTCTAGTGACTAAAAAGTGATGAATCCAAGTCATCAGTCATCATTGCATAAACCTGTTATGATATCATTTTGTATTTCTATTCTGCTGTTTCTGCTAATATGCTTTAGATGAAGGCCTTAATAACAACAGAAATTAAAATAAGGGGAATAACACTGACTTCTAGAGACAGATGGTGTTAATTGATTTCATTTTTCCCCCTCACTTGCTTTCTTAAACAGGAAGACAATAATCCTTCCTTATCAGAACAGAATTTTGCTTGTCACTGATATTTAGAGAGGTTAGTCTTAAAGCCCTCTACGTTTTAAGATTGTAAATACGATAATGCTATAAGCATACAACTTTAATACATGAAGATTGACAGGACTAATCAGATAAGTAAGAATGTGCTTTTTATGCATACACAACTTCCACTTGCTTTTCTGCCTTTTCAGTGGTTGCTTTGGTTGGCTTTTTTTTTGTTTGTTTGTTTGTCGTTGATGTTTTTTTTAATATTGCAGGGGCCCATCAACTCAAAGTGATTTAGTTATAGTCAGTCAGACTTTGTGGGAAAGCTAACCTGCTAGACATGACAAAAAGCTTTAAATAGAGGAAGGACTATTTTTTTCATAAAAATTAGGTTTTTTGTCAAACAAGAATTGGAGGTTATGCATGGGTTCAGGTTACAAGAACTGGTAGAGTCAATCTAACTAACTAAGCCAAAGTTGTGCCATGATCCTGACATTTTCCTAATTCATTTTTCTTCTTTATTAAACAAAGTAAATATTTCCTAAAGACCAAATGTAAATTTGTACTGGGATATATTTCTAAATCTGTGGCTAGTTTGTTTGGTCTCAATACCAAGTATTTGGTCTTTCTTTCCTTGCAAACAGGTACTGGAAAGGAAGTGTCACCTAATGTGTATAATGTTGGATATGCAGCAAACTGTCTTTACTGACATCTGTTCCTCTTGGAAGAGTTTTTTGTTTAAAAGGAGAGAGCTCATTTGACCTCATCCTTTAGAGAACATGTTGAAAAGCATCTTAGGAAATCTTTGGTATATCACACCATTTCTGATGCCTCATACCCTTTCTAAATTACTGTTCATTCCTGAAAGATTTGCAGAACACTTCACAGGGTTTTGCCATTCACACTTCACACACGTTTACCCTTCTGGCTAACCCAGTAACTGCTTTCTTCATTTTCATACCTCTACAATGACACTTCTACTGAACAAAACTGAAAAAAAAAAAAGTGGAGAAAAATAAAAAAGGTGAAAATGATGAAGCAAATCTGTTTTGAGTGAGTAAGGGCAGCAAGGATCACCTAATCAACTATAAAATAGCCTCAGAGCACTGGGAGTGTCAAGAACCATCTTATGAGGTCCTCTTCTAAAGTAAGTCTATGAAATCCCAACAGCAGAAATCTATTATAGGATATAAGGAGTATTCTTTTGCAGTGAGATACTATGAGGTAAATATAGTAGTGGCCTGATCGCAGAAATCTCCAATATGTAGACTTACATTTTCAGAACTGCATGTGACCTTTCTGGGTATATGTTTTATCTATTCTTAATCTCATACAAGTGAATGAATACGTAAAATAAAGCCAGCATTGCTTGACTGAGAGCTAGCGAATACATATCTATTGGGGAAGTTAAAAAGCAGTGACTGATTTTGTTTAAAATAGTTACATGGATAATCTAGTATTTCCTTATGGGTTTCCTTCCACATTTTTTCTTGTTCATCTCAAACATTTGTTTCATCTTGTCTTTCATGTCGTTTGCTGGCTCTTACACCTTGTGAATTATCTTTGCCAGAAATTGTCATTTATTTTATTTCTGTGCAGGGCCTAGCACAAAGAGGACCCAACCTTGTCAAATCTCTGGTTGCAAACAGTAATATCAATAATTAAAGATGGCATGGGAAAATTAGATTGAGACTCGAGTTTGTATGAAACATAGTATTGAATGTAATAAAAGAGAGTCTTTAACATATAAATGGGTTTGAGAAGATACAGAGTAATCAAATTCAACTGTATTTTTTTAGTACTTTTTCATGTCATGTCTCCCAAGGTGCTTTACAGCACAATAATCATGATTAACTCTGGATTTAATCAGTGAACTAGTGCAGTAATCCACAAAGTGGGACAATGAGGTAGAAGGGCTTGATATTGGTGAGGACCCTAGTGGCCATGTTATAATTCGTGAAGAGATGTCAGTCAAGCCCATAAAATCCGGATGTGACAGGGTACACGGGTAATCAAGTCAGTATTTCAGAGAAACAGTTGAAAGAAAAGTCCACAAACATTTCTTAGATAACAAAAGAATTTGAGGATGGGAGGTTTGGGATGCGTGCTTTGTTTTAGGACGATAATGACAAATCATAAGAGGAATTTATACCACATTTTCTGAGTTGCTTCAGTTTTGCTTTCATAAATGTTTGTAAGTGCAAATATCTCTCAAACATGAACTCTGTGAATTGCAAGTACTGGTTTCTTGGCAACCACATCAGGACTTTGCTATTTGCAGCTAGAAAGGAGGGTGCGTTTTCAAACAGGCTGTGATTTAGAGATTTTGTTGGCATTGATGATAATGGAGCTTTATGGCTTGTGTTTTTAATTATTTTTTATCTTGCATACTCATTCCTCAGACTCCTAAGTGCCATACACCATCAATGTGCTGAGTACCAAAGTAATTTTGAATTACCTAGGTAGTAAAAACCTGGGTAGTTTTTCCTGGTTATTAGAAGACAATTTGTGAAATACAAACCTTTCTTTTAAGGATGTTCCATCACCAGGTGAATTAAAAAATCTACTTTTATTGTATGTTTCGTATGGACAATGATGGGGACTGACTCTCCATGTTATGAGAGATTATGATGATAGGAGCTGAGGAGACAGTGTTCCCGCGTACACACCTTAGGAGAGGGGAAAGAGGTTGTTCAGGTATGGAAGGGAAGAGCCTGGAAGTGGTAAAGAGTATTTGATGCAGTGGTACAACCCAAGAAATTTCAGATATAGTTTTCCTCTTATTTCTACCTCTCTCCTTAATCTTACTGCCTCAAATCTAGGGAAAGCGTTCACTGTCATGGCTCTCTGTAAAGTACAGAGAAACTGATGGATGTCAGACAGAGTAGGCAACAATCCAGTTGCTAGGGTCCAGATGCCTGATACGCAAGCAGTACAAGTTCAAGTCTTAAATATTTTTTTCTCTGCAATTCTATATGGTTTACATAAATTAGTATCCAAAAGTAGTAGTGCGGATGAAGCCTTTTAAGGCTTTTATTATGGTGAACAGTTAGAATGATTTATGTTAAGATTTTATTGCTTTCTGAGCAAATGAAATCTGTCATTATGAGAATTGTTTCTGATTCTGTAAGATATTGATTCTACTGCAGTTCAGGTGAAGAAAAGAGGAAGGTCAGTGAAAGGAGAAAAATGAGACATTTTCATTCTCTTTTTGTGAATGTTGATGCAGGCTCTAGAATGCATATTCTAAATGTGTGTTGGATCAAGGTTTTAAACTGTGGGTTCTTAACATTAGAGAGAGTTTTTAAATTATACCATAAGGGATTTATACCCTACTTTGGATAAATGCTGGCTAGTACTAATAAAACAGCATATTATCATGACTGCATCAAAGTTTATAATAAAGCTTCTCATTTTGTGGCACCACAGTCTAAATGCCCTGGCATGTTTAACAAATGTAAATGAATTGACCTTCCCATACCTTCAGAGAATAGATAATTTTCCTATAGATAAGCAGCTTGCAATAGAAGTTTCTAAAGCAGTTGCCAGGTCATTGTGGAGTCACAGTGAGGAACCAGATTTTTTTCCTCATTGCCTTGATGAACCTTTCCTCTCTACACACCTTTGCTGTCCTTTAGCCCTTTCTTTGGAGTTAGGCCCCTTCGAAATATGTCAGTTATCTTGATGGCAGTGGTTGGTCCTTTTGTCTTTTTTTTTGATGTTAACACATTTTTTTCTTGTGTGAAATGGGGTAAGCAGTGCTTATATAACCTTCAAGCGGTAAGTAGTGTTGTCTGGTTCAAAGATGCAGAACTTCCTGAGCCAAGGAACTGGGACTTTACTTATCTATCCATACCAGGAAGAAGGAATTAATACCCCCTTCATACCTGGAACTTCTAATGTCTCCCTGGACTGCTGATGGATGCAGCCAATGCATCAAGTCTTTCTCAAGCTCGCTCTACATGAGATCACATCTACCCATATATTTATTATTTATTACATGAAATATTTATTATTTTACTTGCTATTATTTTCAGAATGTCCTGACACAATTATTGAATTATGTATGCTTATAGGTATGTTAATTTGTGCAAAGATGAAGATGGTACAGTATAGATATCAATTTTTTGAGCTCTACCCACATATGAAGAACAACATATCCAGATGAAGTATCTATTGTGTTAAAGCAAATGGTGTTACTTTTTACTACTTCCCCCTGGAAAAGGGCCATGTTTTTGAGATGAAATCCAGCATCTCAAATGAATTTTTTATATTACTTGCATGTAACAGGATTCATTTTCTCCATCATCTAATGGATTGTGTTTATTGAATCTGACAAACTCGAGAAACTGAGCTTTCAGATGTGGAGGGCAAACGACTGCCTGCACTTGTTTGGCATCATCAATTTATCAAGACTTTCATCATCTGCAGAAAATTATACATTGAGCTTCCATGCCTTTGTGAAAACTTCCATTATCTTTCTTAAATCTTCAAAAACTAGTATTGAGGAAAAATGCTGTTTAGGAAAACCACCAGAAATATTTTATAGAAATTTTATAGGGGTGCTATAGAGTAAATGAGTGGTTATGCCTTTCTGTTCATTATTTTGATCCAGTGGAGAGGGAGAATATGACTTTCTGAAGGAAAAAAATAGCCTTGATTCTGCTTTTAGCAAGGTTGGTAGCAAAACTTCTGTGGTTTTGCCTCTCAAAGTTATGGATACTCAGCTGTTTGGGCTAAAGAAAGATATTTTCTTCTGTTGAGAAGAGATTTTGCATCTGCGGCAGTTCTTCTGGTTGAACTGTCTCCCTGGTGGTGAAAAGACTGATTGCTATTGTTGCTGTGGGACAGAAACCTGCATTTTTTTCTCCTGACGCTCTTCTTTCCAAACGCTGTGGAATATCGCAGCTCCCAGGCAGGAAAACTGACCTTGTTGCATTGAAATCAATGGGGAGAATTACCACTGACTTCAACAGGAGCAGGGTCAAGCCCAGAGTTCAGCAACCCTTTTAGCAGATACCTTGAATCCACCACTGTTTTTTTTAAAGACTTTTGTCAGCTTTATGCATGCCATAGAAATTCAGGGCAGTTATGGAGCGTATTTAGAGGCCAGCAGAGGACTCTAGGTGGAGGAGTGGGCAGGTGAGGGCTTAATGACTAGCAAGGGAAGGCAGCTGTGAGTGAGCCTTGGAAAGGGAATTTGCAACACCTGGGTGGGGGTGGCCTTGCTGGGGGCAGGAAATTGGGTGTGCTTCAGAGAGGAGGTGATGTGTGGAAGCTCTGCTTTTGAACAGCTCTCAGAGAGGATTTCTGCGGTTTAGAAGTTGATGGTATAGCTCATCTACACAGGTAACAAATAAGGCTTATTTGTTTGCTTTTTGGACTCAGTTTTGCTTATTGTCAGCATATGTACTTGTCTGTGTTTGGAAGTCTGTTTTATATTTGTGACCTAGGCAAGGCATAAATCCTTTCCAGGATTACCCTAGAGTGAGAAGATCAATGTGTACTTGGGGGAACAAAGAAATCAAACATAAGCTAGAAAACTTAGAGAAATCTATCTGTGCTTCAGACCTAGTAACCCCTTTGGGTAGGGAGCTATTGGATAGCTGCTTATCTGTTATTTAGGTATGTTGGGCATCTGGGAATCATGGACAGATAACTGTTGTACCTGCAAAAAGCAGCTTTATTGCATGTTCAGTGATTGTATGTAATATTTTATCACTAGATTTGCATATTGATTGATGTAGTGCAGCTTGGCTTTTGCGTTGGCTCTTCATTGTTGGTAAACTAGAATGAGATTAAGATTTTTGTGTTTTAGGTTACAGAATTCAAATGAATGGTACAGATTGTGAAGGATGTGTACCAGGAATTACTTTGGACTTGCTTATCTGGTTTTATGCTGGGTAGTAGGTATTGCACCATGTACTCTGTGGTTTGATTCTCTCCTACTTGTTTTCTGAAACCCTTTTCATCTGTGAAAAGTGTGTGTAAAAGGCAAGCAGCAGTCTTTCTCTTAATGGTGCCATGGTTGTAAGAAAGGATACAAGTTGCAAGACAATGCATTGGTATGCATGGTTCTTTTTTTTTTTTTTTTTTTTAAGGATATCCCCTTTAGAGTATGTGTAATTAGGAGGGTGATTGGAAAAACTTGACTATGCAATTGCTAGGCTAGTACTAGGAGACTAAGACCAAATTTCAAGCACCAGCTGAATCGTATTATGGTTTATAATTAGGTACACCTCTCGCATTTTAACAGATACTTCATTTTTATTCTTTCTCTCCTAGATAAGTTATTCATACAAATTACAGGAGTTTGAAATAAAACAAGGTGTACGCTCCAGGGCTTTAATTGCTAACTGTTAGTAAACAGAAGTTTTCTGCATTAACTTACTGCAAAGGCTGCTGAGTAACTGTGCTGTGCTTTAGTTTGCTCTTGTTTGGGGGAACTATTTCACCTTTTGTGAATGCTAATGGCACATTTTGAATTATGAGGATTTATTTCAGAGGCTGCAAAAACTGTGAGACATCTATCAGTTGGGAGGGAGCTTAGTGTTCTTAAACTACCAGCGTGTAAATGAACTCTTAGATTGTATTCTTTAAGCTCTGTGAAGTGCTGTATTGTGCACATTTCCAGCTGTGAAGGATTACTGTTGATCCCAGTAGCTCATCTAGAGAGAGTATTTTATTTTAACTCACACTTTGAATGACTGATTCATGTCTCAATGGTGTACATACATAAACGTAATCCATTGATTACTTTATTTCCTACTATTCATGGGTACTGCTTATACAATGCTGTATCAACCATAAACTTTCATCACTGTCATTGCTGAAAGCTCTTATCTGGAGTGCTGCTAATAATGAGAAAGCTTATACCATTGTTAACTGTCTCTGGTGTGGTAGAATGGGTTGCTTTACCTCTCAAAAATGCATCTGGGAGGCGAAAAAGGGGAAATAACTTAATGAAATGGTGATGTCTACAAGCTGCTCTTGGGAACTCCAGCCAAGCCTTCAGCTCCTGATAAACTGAACCCATTCCTGCTTCAGACCCAGAGCAGAAATTGAGGTAGCTCCTATAGCCTAAAATAAGGAGAAAGAAACTCAATTAGTTGAAAAGCAGAAAGCAGTCTAATCCAGAGGTTTCTTCTTACAGCCTCAAGTACAAATGTGGAAAGGATGCGTTTATTCAGATGTTATAAGGCATGTAAGAGATTTCTGCTTCCTCTTTTCACTTTTGAATTCGATGACATACATCTTCACTGGCAGATATATGCAGAATTTCAAGGTTAAGCATCAGCTGTCACCGAGGCATATCACAGTCCAACTGGGGCAGTACATTAACAGTGGATTATTGGATATATGCCAGCACAAGAGGTTAGAGCTACTGGAAGCTGTGTCCTGTCCAGAATTTGTGGCATGACATGCTTGGTGCTTGTATAAACAAGTATTTTGTTTTTCCTACATGCTATATTGAATAATTTTAAAATTAATTATTTTTTCTTAATAAAAATTCAAAGTTAAATCATATTTTTAAATGTAAATTCATCATAAATTCATCAGGCCTTTTCTTCTGATGCTTAACAAGTCGGTCAAAAGTTGTATTCAGGGGTGAGCTGTATCCTGATCTGACAGATACCTGAAAATGTGATTGATTTCAACCACGGAGCTAGGATTTTTCAAGGTTTTCTTGTAACTGCATTATACATGAGGGGAAAAATAATAAAGAGCTCCCTTTACTTTCTTGAAAAAACAAAACCAACAGTCAACTCACTATATTCCAAAGAATGTAGAAGCATCTAAGCGTTTTAATGGGAAAAAAAATATTTTTTTGTATGTAGAAGCTCTTGCTGATTTTTTTTTTTTGTTGTTGAAGATGTATCTATAGCAGTCTTAGTACGTTTAAGTCTCAGTATACTTAGTAATTTTAGTCTTAGTATGCTTATACGTATGCTTGTTTTAACCCTTTAGATAAAATAAAAGAAAGGGTTTTTTTGTTTTTTGTTTTTTTTCCAATCCAGTTCAGATTGGTTACTGACTTTTTGTAGAGGACTTGGAAGCAGAGGTCTACACATGGAAGCTGATATTTACCAGGCAAAGACTGATAGCAATTTACCTCATAAGTTTAAGCTCTTGACATAATAGTGTTTTCAAGTTAATCTTGGAGTGATTTTATGTTTTAGAAAGTGAGAAATGGATCATGCAGTGAAGAGCCAGGTGTAGTGTGTGTAGGGGCTGTAAGAACACCTGTGTTTTACCTGCCTTTGGACCAGCTGGGACTGAGCCTCTCCTTTGTATTTCTCTGCACAGGGGAAAGCTGTGAGACTGTTTTGTTTCACGTACAAGGGAAGAAGGAGATATCACACACATTTTTCTTGGGTGATCTTCGCAAAAAAAATGGAAATCACAACTTTAAGTGTATGCGTGTATATCTGTGATCTTGAATCACTAGGTTAATTTTGAACCTGGTCCCTGCCCCAGTTATCACCTTTTGGTTTGTGTCATGAAGCAATTTTAGACTGCATGAGCTAGGCTTTTTCAGATGAAATGGAACTGAAAGATGCTCTCGGGAGCACACCTAACACTTATAAGAGACAGTTAATCCACAGCACTGGATTGGTGCTAGTCCCAAGTAAAACCCTGTAATCCTATTCTGTGAATGTTTGGTCATCAGCACCAGCTGTTTCACTGCTTTTGGTGTGAGATCTCCTCACATTGTGTTAAATTACCTGCTAATATAGATAAAGCATAGGAATGATTTTTTTTTTATATATTTTTTTGGTGCAATTGAAAAGGAAAGGGTCATTTGGGACTAAGGTGACGGATGGAGAAGTGTGAACTATCTATTGAAGAGAACTGAAAGCATCAGAATAGAAGCGTTTCTCATTTGAATAAAACTATTTATATTATTATTTTAATGAGGATAAATGAAAATCTTGCCTTTCCCACTAGTCGCAAAGGACAAGAGATGATTATGACAGCACTGTTCCATCAGACAATAGTTAGTGAAATATGTAGGGTGCTTTCCTGAGATATGGGAGAAACATCTTTTAATCTCTCCTTTGATGAGACTTAGACATCTCTCAACTCTTCCAGGAGCAAGGTAAATACCAGCTTTGTAAGTGATTACAGGAGGGTTTATTTTGCTTTCAGTATTTCCCGTGGAGGAATTCCACTTTGGATACAGTACGTTTGCTAGACTAAGAAAGTGAGGGAGAATGGCTCAAGACCTCGATAATCAGTCCTCAGGTCCTAGTCCCTGCTCTGGTCTTACAGTGCAAAATGGAGTAGCTTCAGCAATTTGCGTTGTGTGTGTCATGTTCTTAATAATGAAGACTAATCTAATTGAGTGCCAGTTTCAGGACTGTGATTATAAGAATATTTAAAGAAAGTTATCATTTGAATTCCACAAGATTAAGTGAATGCAGATGGGAGGGGGAGGAAGGAAGGTGAGCCCAGGTCTAAACTCAGTAATTAAGGTTGTATGAATGTATCACTTTCATCTTCTCTTCTATTGTTCCAATTTTCTTCTTCATCACATTTTATAGATTCTTTTTAACCTGCCTCTTGGGTGTTATATATTTTCTGAGAGCTTGTTGTGCCATTGTGACTGTGGGGGATAGTGTATAATTTCTCCTCTCCTGCCACTATTTATCCACAAACATGAATTATGATTTTTGTATGTTGTTTCTAGCTTGAGAGCATGCCAAACCCTTTTATGGTTTGACATGCCTGGTATCCTTTCACTGTGGGGCTGGACTATACCTTTGGCAATGCCAAAAAGCTGTTTTCCCTAGGGGAAACAAGAATCCATCATATTGGAAAAATCATATACATCCATGTTATTACCTTTTTTGGTAGGTGTTTTCTAAGAGCTTCCATATCTTAAAATAATGTGAAAACTGTGAAGAGACTTCTAGATAAAAGTACTGTCAATCAAAGTGTAAAAGTACGTGTCCTCACTAGAAGTTACAATAATGTATTTTCATGAATGATGCATTTTTGATTCAGAACTCAATTTTTTTTTTTTTTTGTGTCTCATAACAAAGGATGTTACCAATTATTAAGGAAGTAAAACATGGAGTAGTGATTCCTGGGCAAAGTAATTCAATCTCCTTTCTTTAAAAGGGTTCCCTTTGTATTTTTTTTCTGACTAGCTATTTTTTTTTTCTTGCATGAGATACTGGGCAACTCAAAATGTTTTCAGGCTTATGGCTTTTCAGAGGTGAAATGATTCTGAATAGCCAAAAAGGGGAATATATACCTCGGTCTACCTATTATACGTGCATGTGATCAAAGACATTTATATATAAATGTATGTATACACAGACAGAGTTAATTTTATAAATGTAAAGTTTAAGTCAATTTTGATGAGAACTTGTAGTGTACACAACATAGTATATATCTCTACTTTATAATTACACTATGTTCTATGCTAATTATTGGCGAAGAGGAACCTTTCATATTACATTTAGCATTTTATCTTGTTTTCCAAAGGAAACTCAGTATACTTGGATGTCTATTTCCTATTCCCCTGTAGTTTCTAGTTGTGTTCAATTTCAGCTGAACTTGGCAGGAGGGAAGTGGCTGGTTTGGGGAGGTGCTATTAGCATTCCCTGCCATGAAGGAGCCCCCTTACCTGGAGGAGGTGCTCCCTTGTTTTTACCACAACAGAAATTCTAGACACGTGGGCAGTCTTGTATGCTTCTTAGGCATGGAAGCTGTTGTATTTGCTGAGAGAGTTCATGCTTTAGATTCCAAAATCAGCTACTGTCAGGACACAAATCCATGGGAAATGACACTTGATCAGTTCTGCTGCTTACAGAATTACTTGTTTTGCTTCCCCCCTTGCACTAGTTAAACTGCCATAGAATAGCAGTGACTTATGTTTTCAGATAAGTAAATATTAGAAAGTGTGTTCTGTTAAAGCAGTAAATGGACTGCCACATCTGATTTGTACAGACAACATATCTTTGGTTAATTAATCATTTTGGTTGATCATCTTGCTAAATTATTTAATTTCAGAACAATTGGATAACATTACTAGAAGCAATAACAGCAAATGTGTTAAATGTTTCTCTACTTCAAAAGTTTTCTGGGATACTTCAAAGTCGTGTATTGTTGATATCAACTTCTTACAGCTATTCTGTGTTTGAACTGTGTGACAGTTTGTCATGGAACTAGATGGAGGGGATAGAAGCCTGTAGTGGTATTAGTTAAACTATAAACGAAACAGTTCTGTTCTTTGGGAGGAAAATGAGGCTGGAGAAATAGTCTGCATTTATAATAAAGATGATTTACTACTATTTTGTAGTGGACTGTGTTGAAGAGAATAAAGTTTTTCACTTTTTGGAGGCTGCTCTTTGGAACTTTTTGAAAGGAATAAGCGTTTCTGTAGTACTGATGTATTATTCAAGCCAGAGAAAGGCTAACCTTCTCATAAAGCAATAGGGGAGATACTGAGCTTCTTATCATTTCATAGAACAATGATTGAGGCAGATTACAAATGTTTCAGAGTGCTAGAGAGTATTGGATGCTGAATTGTTTGATAAAGTACTCATGAGTTTAACAGAACCCTGAATGTAAAACATCCAGCTGTTATATGCTGTGAACTGGCATGTTCTAAGTACCTGCAAGCTATATTTAGACTTAGTGCTTTTTGTGCAACACATTAAGTCTTGGATATAATATTGGAAGTGGAATTGTAGTGTTTTGCATAATTTCTCTGTTCTAGGGGAGAGAATACTGAGAAATAGATAATTACAGTTTTCCAGCTATGATAGGTTTCTGACAGTAATTGTGGAAAGAAGCCAACCAAATAATATTTGCTGTGTGGTCTTGTCTGAAGGAGCCAAGGGGTTTTTTGGGTATTACTAGAACTGTGTGTTTGCTTCATTTGGAAGCTTTCCTGAGGAAAGGAACCACAAGGAAGGATGATAAAGGAAGATGGGGAAATGAGTAAGTACTATTGGGGTTTTGCATCCAAAAATGCAATTCTGAGCTTTGTTCCAAATTTGACTTAAAAGTTGGCCCTATCTTTCTCTCCCTCTTCTCTCTTGATTCTGCTGGTTGTACCAACTGAGGGAGGGGAAGAACTACATCCTTTTTTGGAGCCAAAAAGCTATAGAAATTGGCTTGTGGTAGCTTTGCCAGGTTAACACGTCACTCTTGTTGACCTATGGATCCATGAAACTGAGACAGAGAAGACCTGTTTGGAAAAAAAAAATCTTGACTTTCTAAATATAATTGTCACTTATCTGTTCTATATCTACTCTTTTCCATCCAAATTCCATGTGAGTGGAGAGCAGTACTTGACTACCTACCTTGCTGTATTTGGGCTTTGCTGATTATTCTTTTTGAGATACTTGTTGCTTACCTGGGTATGCCAGGACCATTGTATGCTTTGTTTTGGTTTTTAACAGTGGTTAAGTTAAATATTTTTATTGGAGATTTGACTTCTGGTTTACTTAATTATCTTTTTAAAATATCTCTATGAATTGGAAATATTTTCTTCAATAGCTTGTAGTAAGTGACTGCTCTTATACCAGTAAGGCTGCTTCTATGAAAGTTGGTCCAGGTTCCTGCGCTTGCAATTGTCACAAAATTCCATTTGTGTGGATGTTATTGGCCTATTTTTGATATAAATAATGCAATTGCATTTACATATCGTGTAGTTTTTTCAAATGCCGAGTCTATTTTATTTTGGAAAAATCTATCCTTTAAAACTGTTGTGCTTGATTAGAGATGTATGGTATGGGTTAAGCTATTCAATTTAATTTGAAAATATAGCTCCTGAGAATTGTCTGCAACTTACTGAAAAATGGTTCTTAAGTTCTTTGTTTGAAAGGTAAATATAAAGGTAAGTTACTATAGCGCTTTTTTTTTAAAATGGTAATAATTACAGTAAGTGCTCTTTCCTCTATTTAAAAACAAGACACTTTTAGTATCTTTACGCTTCTTGAATTGTTCTTTCAAAAGGTAGAGGTGAATGCTACCTTAGTAAAATCAGGTAGCTAGAATTTTAAAACTAAGGAAGTTAATATGATAAAAGCATAACTTTCAACTATAGAGATTCTTTCTTCAAGATAAAGTAAGTATCTTAAACTGATCTGGAGACTACATGTTATTAATAGTAAAAATTTTATTAAGAAATTGTAAAGCCCTCTGAGGAAAATGTATGATTAAGTCAAAGATCCTAATCTATCAGTGTAGCTTAGAGCTGCTTTGATCAAATTTGAATCTCAGTAGTGGTACTTTATTCTTATTAAGCTGTATAGAGTATATTTATTTGAAGTACAGTAGTTCTTCATTGGTATCTGTCCTCCCTCCCCCCATAAATAACCTTAGCCACTTTGTTCAAATATTTTAAATACCAAAGCAAGAGAAGAATAAGAGAGAAACCATTCTAAATATTGGAACAAAGATATTTTGGGTTTGTGTGTGGGGTTTTTTTATTACTAAGTGCAAATTTTCTTCTGCATGACGGGAATAATGTGCAGAACTTTATGGCTTTAAAAAGCTTAAAGCTTATCTATAATGTTAGGAGTTCAGCTTTTTGTTAAATTTCTAATTCTCCAGAAACTTATGCTTACCAATTAAAAACCTATTTGTCAAACAGAATGCTTATTCTAAAATTGTTTCTACTTGAACTGTGGGGTTGTTCAGTCTGGGGAAGAGCAGACTGAGGGGAGACCTTATCACGCTCTATAACTACCTGAAAGGAGGGTGTAGAGAGGCGGGGATCGGTCTCTTCTCCCAAGTCACAGACAATAGGACAAGGGGTAATGGCTTCAAGTTGTGCCAGGGGAGATTCAGGTTAGATATTAGGAAATATTTCTTTACTGAAAGGGTTGTCA